>JANVCL010000002.1:14790961-14805481 GCA_026546855.1 Erythroxylum incrassatum | reverse complement strand
ATATATCCCACAACTCCTTTGAACTCTTACACCTAACATGTCTCAAAAATATGGCCTCACTCACCACAGATCTCAGAAAAATGAGGGCCTTAGAATCTTTGTCTCTATCCTGACTTAATCTTGTCACTTGCTATTTGGTTAAGTCTATTATTCCCTCATATTCAGCTATTCCTTCATTCACTACATCCCAACATTCACAAACCTTGAGACAATCTTCAACTTTAAAAGCCCACGCCTTATAGTTCTCACTAATTAGAACTGGTATATTTGCCTAAATGCTCTACAAATTCATTATAGGAATGCTCATACTTGCCATGTTTTGATCTATTCTAGGATGAGTGAACCTTGCCCCTCTGATACCACTCTAGGAACATGATGAAATGCCTCCTTCACTTAACCAGCAAATTCTCAAGCTTATTGGTCAAAGCTTTGCAACAGTCGTCTACAATGATGAATCCTACAGCTCCACTCTGAAATTCCAATGTAATTTTTTTTGTTTTCGAATAGTCTTCCCTAAATGTGTAAAAGCTACTTCCTCTCAAGTATAAAAATATATAGTAAAGGTTTAGTCTCCTTAGATTGAAGGTTCGGTTACACTCATAATAAAATTCCAGAACCAATGTTTGTATATTATAAGTTTTGTAAATGCTTAACACTCAAACTTTGGTAAGCCTTCAAAAAATAAAAGGAAGAAAGTAAGTTTTTTGGAACAAAGATTAAGTTTTTCCCTCATATATCTGAAAAAGAAGACAATGAGCTTTATATTTAGCTCTTACATGTTTTTTTTTTAAATCTGAAAATCAATGGCTAGGAATTGAAAACATGCTTGAGACAGGAGCTTAACACGTCTCATGTTCCCTTTTGATCAGCTAAAAACAAAATACATGCACAACAGCAATTGACATACATTAAATGCTATTGATTTTAAAGTTATATGAAAAAAAATCTGATATGCAATACCACAAAGATAGGCATGTGGTACAGATTGAACAAACTTTGATGGACATGCTCTGAATTTTCGACCAGCTTTGATATTGTGTTTGACGGCTTCAAGATTTCCTTCATTTCAGCTTTAGGAACAATGCCCCTTCAGGTTTTAAGTAGACATCAACAAATTGTTCCATTTTTCTCCTCTGCATGTTACTTCTTCCTTTTCTTCAATGTTTCTGCCTTGATCTTCAATCCTCATAATTTCACTTCTTGGATACATGGTTTTCTGAATTATTTCCAAAATCATTAGCTCAAGTTTCCTTAGATGTCTTGGAACCTTTAACTTGTTCTTCAGCCTTCCTTTCTTCTTCACCTTAATTGCCATTACAAGATCCTCTGTAAGCTTCAATATAACAGGTTTCACAAAACATCTTAATTCAACACGGTAGGATCCTCACTCCAGTTCTTACCCTCAACTCTTAAAGAGGGAAGGAAGGTTGTTACACCTGACATTGAGATTTTAAAGAGCAAAGCAAAAGTTTGAAACGTCACCATAGTTGGCTTTTTATGGATAAAAGGCCTGTAGGGCATTCAGAGCATGGAAAAACACAGGGGTTATAGGAAATACTACTAACAGGAGATAACCATTTATTATTCAAATTTCACAACAAAAATCAAGCTAAGAAAATAGTTGAAGGACATTTAGAGCATGGAAAATCATAGGGTTACAGGAAATACTACTAACAAGAGATAAAAAATGTATTATTCAAATTTCACAACGAAAATGAAACCAAGAAGATAATAGAAGGTTCCCCTGGCACATATACAATATACCATTGTTTCTTCATATATGAAGATCAAGTTTAAAATTAGACAAAATCAAGCAAGAAAGTTTTCCATTATAGATGAATTTTCACAATATTTTGCTAAAATATTGTTCTACAAAAAGGACTTAGCTCTTTGGTCAGCTAGCTTGGCAAAGCCTTATGTATGGATGAAACTATTGCCTTGAGGAAGATAATAGGATTTACCGGACTATACATCAACATTGAAATGAACAAAACAAACAACTACCAGAGGCAGTCCCTATCCTAAGATTAGGTAAGAAGGAGATTTGGTGGAGGATATAATGCAGGTCTTCTATGCGTGGAGACCAATGCTTAGATAAAAAGGGAAGATGTAGATCTTTATGGGGAAGATTTTTACAAGAACGAGTACAAGGAATTGATAAACATGGAGGAATCAAAACAAAATATCTCCTTCATTAGTAATAAGAGGGAGATATATAAGAAAGGAAGGGAAAAGAAAGGGAAGGAAAATAGAAAAGGTTACAGATGGCAATACAAAGGAACTCTCTATTAATGAGAAAACCACCATACTGAATGAGGTAATAGATGCAACAATTACAAAAAGGAATGAAGACCTTGCAAATATAAGGGTCGACAACACTATAAAAACAACAAATTTTGAAGTGGAATAAGGCTTCAAAGTATTATCAAAGAGTAAAAGGAAAAAAAAGTAAAAAAAAAAACTAAAGCTAGGGGTCCAAACTCCTTTATATGCACCCTCTGTCATTCATTATATGGAAGGTAAAGGGTATGAACTACCCTAAAAAACTTGAGGTTAATAGGGACTTTGTTTTGGAAAAGATCCCTATCATGATAGGGTTACTTGAGACTAAAATAAAGCAAGAGAACATGTAGATATTGCAGGGATTTGGCAAGCAATGGTCTTTTGTATCAAATCACAACCATTATCATTATGGTTAAGTTATACTACCTTACGACAAAGCAAAGGTCATGGTAAGTTTGGAGGAGTCAACTAATCAAATGCTTCATATTAAAGAGAAGGAGCTAAACTATTCCTTCTATGATACAATTTTATATGGAGCTTATCTTAACTACTAAATGAGTCTTTTATGGAAAAAATTGGAAGATATTAGCATCTTTATCTAGCACCCATGGATTAACCTGTGAGATTTCAACAGTATGGTATATAGGAGCAAGGCGGAAGGCTATAAGGGTTCTCATTTCTATACAATCGATATGAAGGAATGCATCAAACATATAATGACAATAGACTTAAAAATAGAAGGTTGGTTCTTCACCTAGTGCAACAACCAAAGCCCAGCTCATCTTCCAAGGAAGAAATGGGATAGGACTCTCGTCAATGATCATTAATTGGATAAATTTCTATGAAACTCAGCAAATTTTGATTCTCCAAAAATTTCTAACCATTCACCTATAATTATCAAGAATATGGAGATTAAGTAGAAGACAAAAAGGACCCTTTCGATTCAAAAACCGTCTAACTGAGGAGGAGGAGGAGGGGTTATTGGAAGAAGTTGTAATCACCTAAGATTGAATGTACCAAACAATTCCATTGTGTTAGGAGGTTAAAGCTAATAAATGAAGAAATTAAGAAGCGTAATAGAAGGAAGCCAATTTACACTAAAGAGATGTTAGATTAAGCGAAAAAAACCTACTAAAAATCCCTGAAGATATCTACAATCACCCCAATGACTTCTATATAAAGGAGGATGATAGTGGGGCCTTATTGAATACCAGAAGGCCAAATCTATCCATCATTATATTCTCAAATAGAGAGAAGGTTGAAATGATATAGAGATAGGGACAAAATACTAACATTTTCATAACATTGTTAAATCCAAAAGCAACTCTAATAGGATAACAAGCCTAAGGAGTCCAATTTACACTAAAGAGATGTTAGAGTAAGCGAAAGAAAACCTACTAAATATCTCCGAAGATATCTACAATCACCCTAATGACATCTATCTAAAGGAGGATGAAAGTGGGGCCTTACTGAATACTAGAAGACCAAATCTATCCATCATTATATTCTCAAATAGAGAGAAAGTTGAAATGATATAGAGTTAGGGACAAAAATACTAAAATTTTCATAACATTGTTAAATCCAAAAGCAACTCTAATAGGATAACAAGCCTAAGGAGTCCATAAATTACCTTTTATAATATCTTTAAGAAAGCAACAATATAGACCTATCAAATTTTTATAACCAATTATGAACCCCTTCTTATAAAATTTAAAACATGCATACATTATATCAAATGATGGTTGTAAATCATCTTCAAGTGATGGTCTTTTAATAATCAATTCAACTCCACTACTAGGATTTGAACTTGAAAAGTTTTTCCCTATAATCTGCTTGATATATTATGCTCTTGCACTTCTTTGCATTTTCTTTATCACAAACTTCCTAACCCTATAACAAATATTATACCTAACATTAACTCTAAAATCTTTCTTAACAAACTTCCCTGAATCTATCAGCTCCAAAGTAGTGAGTCTCGAGAGGTCACTAAAGTAATTCTTAATAAGACACTTCGAACCCACTCTTTGGTTGTGAAAAATAAGATTTCATATGTACTTCTGCTTGAAAACTCTTACCTATATATATACCAATAATGACTAAACTGAAAATGACCAGAAAATTTGAAAATACATACTTGAAAACTATTTAAATCTTTCACCATGCTAGCTAAAATGTATCATTTGTAGTACCTACTCAAACATTCATCTCTTATAAATTGTTTGTTGTTTTTGGCAAAGATAAACTCCCTTATTTCGTAAATGGCAAGCTTATGAAGTCTTTCTTAGAATTGGTTTGAATCTTAATATCTCAAGCTTAATCTTAATCTTTTTTTATAAGGGTTAAATCTATGAAGTTGTAATTTATGTCTTAACCCTTCATCCACATATAACCCACTTTGTTCTTCAAAACTATAATTTTCATTTTATTCAAAGTATTATGTCATATTTTCATTTTTCCTATGATTATCATCTCCATTGTCGACTACATTTTTTCTTAAAGCTTTCCTTTTTTATTATATATTTCAAAAATTGCAATCGATTGTTTCTTTTCAGTTGTCACCTTTTAAATGATGTAGCTAAATCAACTTTTCACCATCCAAACCCGAATTAAACTCTGCTCTAATATTTACATCAATAAATACCCTCTCTTCTTACTCAGCTAAATCAAATACATTATCACTTTTTTCCTACAAATGTTTTCTCAAATTCATCGACATTTATAGATTGTAGAATAGTGTATTAGGTGACATTGACATGGAAGTTTTATGCAATCTTAGTAATAACCTCAATATAAACAACATCATTTTGTTCTAATGTAGCAAATTGGATTCATAATCAAAATAGATCTCTGTTATTTATATTCTAAATGAGCTTACGTATCTCTATCATACAAATATCACTCTTTCTCACTTCTATAAACTGATTTTTTAAACTATCATCTAGTACCCTGTACATAAACTTATTTGTTTGGGTTCTTTAAAATCTTCCATGAGCATCACCTTAAGGTCCCAGTAACAAAACCTATTGAATTTCTCCAACGTTCAACATCTCCATCCATAAATTCAACTTCTTTATCATAAACAAACTTCCCACTATAAAACATAGTTAATTTCTCATCTCAACCATCCATTTCCATTTACCTACATATAAATAACAATGTTAGTAGTGGAAAGTGTCCCAAGTGAACAAAAGAAAGAGGCTTTAAGCTTGAAACAAATCTAAGATCAATAGACCTTGAGCAAAGTATATTGAGTGATAGAAATGTGCACATAAGGAATTTACGGAGACATATTTTTTATCTAGCATACAGTAGGAGTTGGGGAAAAGAAAAACAACCCAGATTTTATTTAAGTTTAATAAACATCCAAATCCATAACTAAAATAAATTAACATAATACAAGAAAACATAAAATCACAGTATCCAAATGGCAATCAAGTTTAAATCATTAGCTATATGAAAGCACTAGATTTATTAAAATTGCTAAAAAGAGCCAAATTTTTTATTAGAAATGCCAAAATCGTAAAATTATTAGTACATAAAAGACCGCAATGAGTAGTAAAGAATTAAAAAATGCCCTAAAAATCAGCATTTACATTTTAATACACATAGTGTATGTACATATATATTTAAAAAGAGAAACTAACAAGTGTGAAGTGAACGAAAAGAGAAAGAACATGTTAATGAAATGTCGACAACAACTTCTCTTGTGACTTTAGATGACTATAAGGTAACTTCAATTGTTGCCTACTAAAAATATTACTTATTATTATAAATTTGATCAATTATTTTTATTTTTCTTCTTCTTCTATTTATTACGTAAGGATAAGGTTGTCTCGGATAAGAATAGGTTTTCTTGAAAAAGGTAAAGATAGGTAAGAATTTGTATTAACTATTCCTCAAACTTATAGAATCATATTCTTGGTGATTAGTTATTCTGTGCTTGTTTATGACCAAACACACATTTAAGGAGTAGAATAAGAATATGTTAGCCTTTGAATCAAACAGACCATAATATTTATGAGTATAAATTTTGTATCACCTTACTTTGTATATAAATACAATTTGGTAAATGCTCTATACAATACCAAATCAATAAATACAATAATTACATCAGTGAATGGTTTACAACGAAACGGTGAAGGGACACCAAGTCTAAATACATCACTTCGTATAAGATGACATTCAAATTCCTTTTCAAACAACGCAAATCCTTCAAATGCAGCTTCCTTGTTCTTCTGCAGCACTGGCAGCGCTCAAGGCCACCTCAGGTCAAGCTCCTGAACAAGAACATTTCAATAATTGTTACATTACGACAACTTGGGTAGACAAACAGCGGGAAGCACAAAGAGTAGCAGTAGCAGTAGCAGTTTGCCAGTCAATAATATTATCTTTGTTTCAAAAAAGAGGGACTGCAAGTTTTCCATATCCTTTTGGTTTCAGGAATTCATAGAGTTTGGAGCATCCCCAATCCATGCCAAAACATGTGAACAAATACTCCACAATCAAACTCTTCATCCAGTAATATGCTCCACAAAACCTTTAATGAGGCAACAATAATATGCTTACCTTCCCAGTTATCAACGAATACATGTTCAAAACATCTGTGACTGTCGACTCGAAGTGCGTTGTGGCATCGTAACTCTGTCAAAGTTAGGAGGACACAATTAGTGAGATTCCAGAAGTTACTCCTTTCCCCACCAAGAAGTAAAATCAAAAGGGTTAAGAAAATCCAAGACTCACCGTCGATATGAAACAATTGTCCAAATAGGGCTCATTAAATGGCCCATATCTGTCATAGATATCAAAAAATATCTCATCAACAGGTCCTAGAAGGTCAATTCCAGGCTGCAGTTCAACCTGTGGATTGTCAATCTCTGCTTCTGTTGACACAAATGCAATGAATTTTCCCTTTGGTGTAACATTATGAGAATAAGAACAACAGAAAAGGTACCTGCTCAACATCAAAACACAGAAACATTCAGCTAAGAGAGACATGAGAGAGATCATCAAATTTTTCTCACTAACTTCACATTAGTGCGAGCTTTCTTCTCATATTATGACTATTACCTTTTATTATTATTTGTCAAGTTTGGTTTGACTCGTACGGAATGAGAAATTATAAAAGGGGAAGTTGAATCCAAGAATGAAGTTAACCCAACATCCAAATAACAAGTAAAGAATTAGTCATCAATTGTTAGAAATCAGAACACATGCCATCTCAGAGGAAGGGAACAGCTTGTGCCCAAGCATGACATTGACATCTAAAGGGGAAAATGGTGGATATTCTAGAATATGCTCCTCCAACCAAAGGCAATCACCTTATCAATGGACAATCTGTTTACGATGAGGAAAATAACTTGTAATACTAGCCGAGTATCTGGGGCTTACATGTCTGATTTTCGGCCCAACTGCTTCTGTGGTAGGATCACTTGTACTGAATGAGAATTACTGGTGTTAGGAATAGGGTGGCTCATAATGGCAATAGCCCTTGCTACCCTGCCAACCTTCCTAACCTGTTGAAATGCAAGCAAATTTCTATACGCAATGGGATATGGTCAAGATATAAATGTGCAAGAACATAAAAATTTGGCTTGGTAATGATTCTATATCTTCAACAAAAACAAATTTAAATCACTACCTTATTAGGCAAGTAGGAAGGATCACACACAACTTTCTTGCACTTAGCAGTTTCCCCTTCGGATGAGACCCCACATACTTGTCCTTCCTCATTGAACTCTACCTGGAACCAGGGCAATACAATACTATCAGAATCGAACCCCAAAGTAACAGCCACTTATTTCTCCAAAAGTTCCAGAATAAAGGTTATTTTATGATATGAGAGATACACTCTAAAATTCAAACTATTCTTACCTTGCACCCAGGTTTGTTCAACATGTATGTCCCACCATAAACAGCACTAAGCCGTGCAAAAGCCTGAGAAGAACAAAAAGTTACAAATTACTGAAAGTTCACTCAGATATATCCATTTAACAATGCAGGTTTAAAAGCAACAAGATATCAGGAATGACAAAGAAGACCTGGGGGAGCTCTCCTAACCCATACAAGGGATAAATATATGGTGAACCTCCTTGAAAGCGGGCAAGAGACTCTGTATACAACTGTAAAATGAAATGGAACTTCATTAAGTCAACAAAATTACCTAATTTGAATTCCTAACCTTGCACTATAAATAAGATGAACAATTTTCACCTTTATTCTTTTCACAGTGTCAAGTGCTGGTCCATTTAAGTATCCATCATCTCTATGAAGCGCCATAGCATGACCAATGAAGTCCACAGTGTTGTAATCAAGACCATATTTTCTGTTAAATCCGATGTTATGCTTACAAAATTTGGATAAAGATGTTCAACAAACTAGATAGTAAACATTTGTCAAAGTAAGTTATAAGACGTCAATTCAGCAGTAAAGGTAAAGGAGCAACGAGAAACAAATTAGATAAGGGATAGCATGTAAGAAGTTAGGGAGAAACACCCAAATACTACATCCCACTCTCAAATGATGTTTCCTTTAGCATGCAAAGATATGGATATGCCCCACACCAAGAGGAATAGAGAGACCACTTTTTCCATAAATTACCAATAAACTACTGAACTACTCTATAATTGTCAAATATTGTGATCCAAACTCATCTAGAAATGTTAACTGATATATAAAGAATTCTGAAGGCGGCTAGTATTGTTGACCATAAGAAGCAAGAGAGAAATTAGAGAGGCAAACACTGTGATCATACGCAATCAGTTTTCTGGTTGTCACTCTTGTTAAGTCTATTCCCCCGTGTGTTTTGGGATCATTTTCATCATAATTCTGGACATATATGAAAAAACTGCGAGCACGAAGCTTTTCAAAAAAACCCATTAGAGGAGATTGGCGAGCTTCCATATCAGTTGCTGGCACCTTGTGAACCTATGGCAGTAGTTCATCCAGCAGCTTTAAGCTCAGAAAGCATGAAAACAAAACAATTGATACCACTTTTCCAGCAATTTAGAAATGCAATACCTTTCCTTTGCTGTAGACAAAGCTTCCATCCACTGCTTTGAAGGACAGATACTTGGTAACATCAGTATGATTGAGGACCCGTACTAGATTTCCATTTGCCATCATAAACTAGCCACAACAGCCTAAAAGTTAGTGGAAATCAAGACCAGCATAGTAAGTTGTAAATGACCAAGCAGACAAGGTTTAACAGCGAATCTGGAAACACCTTAGGGATCATGTCCACATGATAATCCCTACTCGAGCCCAAGTGTGCTGGAGGTTTGTCATTTCCTCTGAATCTTTTCCAAAGCTGCAAACGAATGATTTATCAACAGCAGTTACAAAATATCAGGATACATTCCAAATCATAACAAGCTCTTTCGAGATTGGGACCTGAATGAGATTAAGTGATGCCGACTCTCCTCCATAGTAGTCATTCCTATCCATGTGCAGTACCTGGCTCAAAGCACACCGCATATAACTTAGAAAGGCACTTGAAATAACCACGATTACTAAAGTAAAGAATATAAAAGTTATATACCAGTTGCATATTAAGAACAAAGCATAGAATGATTGCAATACACTCAAGTCAAAACATTATGAAAAATTTGGAATAAGTTTTTCTACACTTATAAAACAAATGTAATAAAATATTTGCACCAAATGAACCCAACATAGATGAAAGGAAGGCGGGACAAAGACACTGGACCGTCAAATTATCATGAAATTATACACGTAACTAAGTACATTGAACAGAAACCAAAAAATATGACGTCAAACGTGTAGTAAAAACTAAACTACAAGACTATCATCGGTGAAGAAAAACAAGACCTTGAGGCCATCGACAGAGAGGAGACCACTGAGGATGCATTCCTTTAGACCAGTTCCCAACACTATCACATCGTATTCCTCATCCATTTTTGGACTCAAAGTTGGCTTTTGATTGATTTAGTATGGTGATTTTATATTCAAGACCAGCAGAGAAGAAACAAGAGAGAAGTTGGCTTCAACAGCTACAAAACAGCATTAAAAATACTTCTATTTTGGAGTCTTTTTGTGCATTTATATATTTCTCTTGATTTATCGTTAATATGCCTTTCTTTTGTGTTCTTGAAAACGAGATACTCGGGTTGTTGTTCCTTCCAAGTTCCAAGTCATTTTCATGAAATATTTGTTTCTTGGGAAGAGGAAAAGGCAGCATTCGGAGACGAAGACTCGGTGTTCTGTCATCGCCATTCACAGTTTCACACCCAAGGAAAGTAAAGAATGATTCTATCCTTTATTACCAAAAATGTTCTTATAAATTCGTTACTTTATGATCAGTCTTTTGAAAATTATGTCATTAAAGGATTTTTATATAATTTTTTGAAAATTTAAGAATAATAACTATATAAAAATATGATCAAAATTAGATAACAATTAAAATATAATAAAATAGATAATTTTAAAATAAAAATTCAAAATATAAGATAAATGTATTCAACCCTTTTATTATATTGTTATCTTTTAATTGAAAATATGATATATTCCAAGAAAATTTCTTAACCTAATCTTAAAGAAGATGTAATGCTCTAGTTTTATTTATAATTATTGGATCTAATGGTTTATAGTCGACAAATTATCGCATGATGACTGTAATTTCGTGTATAAAACTTGTTAATTTCATTTAAATATCAAAAAATTTTCATTTAAATTTTTTAATGTTAAAATAAATTTAAACTGTTTAATTTTATTTAATTTTTAATAATTATTTGATTTATCTAATTTTAAATCATTAATTCTTCAAATAATTTATTTAAAATACTTTATTGATTAGTACTTTGAAGGAATGCCATTTGCTAATAGTGAAAAGGATAAAGATGACACACATTCTTTAATCCACGTAATAAATTGTTCAGGGAAGGCAAATACTTATAGCAAATGGAACAAGAATTCCTAATTTATGCTATTAAAGGCTTCGTTAAAATCGGCCTTGAAGTGCAATTAGAAGGAGAACCTTTTCTAGAGTATCGCTTAATTAGTTCCTGAAGAAGCAATATGTTAACACCAATCTACCTATATTCCATGAAAGCAACCTGATTGCCACTAAAGAGGGAATTAACAACCCTCTTTAATCTGGTGGCTATCAATTTAGAAATAATTTTATAAAGAAAATTTGTGCACGAAATGGGCCTATAATCACCAAAAGAATCAACATTGCTCACCTTAGGAATCAAGCAAATGAAGGATTTGTTAGTCTCCTTCAATAGCTTCCCTATCTTGGAAAACTAACAAGTTGCTTCCAAAATCATATTTCCAGTAACATCCTGGTTCGGTCGGATTCTGCTGGAGCTGAACGTTGTTGCATGGATCCATAATTCTGTGTGTTCTTGGTTGTTGAATACCTACAAAACAAATAAAGGCACGAGGGGGGTTAGTTCCCGGAAGGCCCCTCTGACGCTCAAGTTAGTCTTTTGTGGAAGTTTTGGTTGCTGAGAACAGAGAAAGAGCTAGGGTTGTAATCTCGTACCTGTATCATGGTATAATAGTACCTTATATATGGCATGGACGCTAGGTTTAGGTCTTTACGTAGATCTTTATGTTTGCATGGGAGACTAACGTCTGATGGGCCGTGGATGTATGGAGATGGGCCTAGGCCTAGCACAGCCGACCCAACCATAAGCCCCCTACTCCTCGAGTCTGAGCCAAGGGAAGGGTCAAAGGAGTACATAAAGTATGAGGCAGTATGTCTTCAAGGCAATTCGTGCTAGGCCTGACCAATAGATTATGATGCGATGCGATCGACTGAGCAGATGTGACCGATCGTGGGTAAGGACAGAACATGTTGGTCGGTTATAACAATTCGACAAGTCAGTCGAGTGTAGTGTTGAGATCGATCGGGCAGGCTTAGTGGCTTGATCGATCGAAACCAATCGACTAGGCGGAAGGGCTTAAATAAAGCACTAAGTATAATTATTATTGTCGGTCCATATCTTCCGGGCGTCGTTCAAAATTCTGGGAGATGCGTCCCCTTAGCTGCCGTGCAGCTGTCATGCGTTGTCACGCACGTCCCCTCGTTTGCCTCGCCGCTTCGAGCCTTTAATGACCTTAACTTCTCGTCGCTTAGATCTTGCCACGTGTCCAGCTTCGGTTTAGATTATTACAACGTGTTCGACGTTGACTGGTATTCCCCCTTTGTTGACACTATAAATTTTGCTCTCTGTTAATGGGCTTTCTTCATTCTTCTTTGTTTGTCTAACTTCTATCCTCTGTATTGTCTATTTTCACTTTTGTCCTCTCCATTCGAAAGTGTCCTGCCCATAATTGAGCTGCCAGAGACGGTGGCAAAAATGGCTGAGATGTCGAAGAAAAAGTGGGAAAAGCGGAGGGCTGAGAACAGGCCAACGGGGTTGCGACACCTAAACGAGGGGCGCTTAGAATTCGCTCATGATCTATCTCTTTCCCTCCTGAGGAGTTGCCGCGACGTCCGCGTCTTTGATGGGTCGGACGGCTCGTCGTTTGAGGATTATGCCGAGCTATTGTTTTTATTCGAGCTTGGTCTTTTTCTGGAGGAAAAGAGGGAGATAGCCGAAAGAGGATGGGAGGTAGTGCTGGATGAGGACCCACTGTGGCGAAAATTGTGAGCTTGTAAAGAATTTGGCTGTCACAGGACTTGTCAGCACAAATATATCAGAACCTATAATGGACAGATTATTTGACTTCGGTGTGAAGAGGTTCGTCGATGATACTTGTAGCAGACCGGGTAGAAAAGATAACATTTGTAAATAGAAAAACTCATCTGGTCGAGCTTGTGACCAGGACTAACTTTTTGGAAATAAAGGTTTTGTTTTTATTTGTATCCTTTGTCCGCTTTTACAATTCCGCTGAATGAAGATCGGCTTACGCGAGTCTCGTATGACCGAGTCCAAGCGGTCCAAGTCTTTGGTCCTTGGCATTGGTCTAGCGGTATCGAGGTCGATTGGTCCAAGATCCTGCCTTGGCCTTGCGCGGTTCCAACATCTTGTGTTGGCAACCCTGTCGAACGGTGTCGATGTCGAGCGGTTCCAACATCTTGTGTTGGCAACCTTGGAGAACGATGTCGATGTCGATCTGTTCCAACATCTTGTGTTGGCAACCTTGTCGAGCGATGTCGATGTCGAGCAGTTCCAACATCTTGTGTTAGCAATCTTATCGAACGATGTCGATGTCGATTGGTTCCAACATCTTGTGTTGGCAATCTTGTCGAATGCTATCGATGTCAATTGGTTCCAACATCTTGTGTTGGCAATCTTGTCGAACGATGTCGATGTCGATTGGTTCCAACATCTTCTGTTGGCAATCTTGTCGAACGATTGGTAGATTGGTAGATTATTTTGTCAAGAAATCTGAAACTCTTTATTGATGACGACGAAGGTGTGGGCCGTTAAAAAACCTGACTGGCAAGGCCAGGAAAAAGGTACCCACTACAAACGCGTAAAGAACAGTAAGATGCAAGATAAAAGAATAAATGAAGCAAGCTTATCTATTGATAGAACGCCTTAAGGTTTTGAGAGCTCCATGGCCTCGGTAGAATCTTGCCATTCGCGTCGCGCAGGATGTAAAAGCAGTGTCCGGTTTGTTTGACCACTTGATAGGGTCCTTCCCACGTCTGCCCGAGCTTTCCGGGATGTCTCCGAGCTGCCTCGGCCTTTCTTAAAACATAGCCGCCAATCTTTATGTCGCTCGCTTTACTCTTTTGTTGTAAAACCTTGTTGCTTTTTATCTGACGGCTTTCGTTCGGGCGGCTGCCTTCTCTTTATCTTCGCTAAGGAGAACTAGTTCTGCCCTGCGAGCTTCATTATTCCGCTCTTCATTGTAATTCGATACTCTGTGATTGTGTAGTACCACTTCTATTGGAACTAAGGCCTCTGCCCCAAAGGTCATTCGGAACAGCGTTTCTCCCGTGGCTCCATTTGGGGTAGTTCTGTAAGCCCTTGACACTTCATCTAATTCGTCTACCCATGTCTTGCGCCCATCTAAGCATTTCTTGAGGGCGCTCATTATCTTCTTGTTGGTGTTTTCTGCGAGACCGTTGCCTTGGGGATGAGCCACTTAAGTCAACTTGAGCCTTATTTTTAGTCGATCGCAGAAATCTTTGAATTTTTTGTTATCAAACTGTCGTCCGTTGTCTGTAATCAACACCATGGTAATCCCAAATTGACATAGTATGTTTCTGCTCCCGAAATTTTCTATCTTTTTCTTAGTGATGGTGGCGACCGCTTC
>JANVCL010000002.1:14752545-14767257 GCA_026546855.1 Erythroxylum incrassatum | reverse complement strand
ATGTGGTCACACACTTACGAGTGTAATATTCCCGTTTATGATTATTTAATTTATTATGAGATAATTTATTAAATAATTTATATGGCATATTATTATATTTTTTGCTAGTACAGAAAATATAATTAATATTGAAAATTCTCTTGTACAAAATAAATGAATAAAATAAAATTAGAAATAATAATAAAATAAAATAGTTTTATTTTATTTATTAAAAAATCAAAATGAAAAGAAAGCATCGTGAACTTGCATTTGGTGGTTATTGGTTTGGTTTTAACCAACACAATAACGAAACGTTGCAAGTGTGTGTAAAAGGTTTGTGCATAAAGTGTTGTGCATAAAATGGAAAAATGAGATTTTTACGAGAAGAAGCTTTTGTTGCGTGTGCATGTAAATTGAGAGAATCAAAAACAGAGTTTTTCTTTCGTTTTTAGAAGGAAATGATACAGTGTGCAAGAAAAACGTACAGAGAGTAAAACAAATAAAAAGTTAGTTTGTTTTTGTTTTGTACGAAAGTCATATAAAACAAAGACAAGTGAAAACAAATATTTGAAGAAAGGTTCTTCAAATTTGTCCATAGTACATCAAGCGTCGAAGGCGGAACATATTTTTAGGTGTAGAGCATATAGAGATTTTGTAGTTCCAAAGTTTAGTATTGGTTAATTCACAAATTCTAGGTATTTATCGTTTACCTACTCTTATTATTAGTATGTTATTAAACACAATAGATAATATATCATTGCAATTTTTATTTCCATGCGATCCTTCGTTACTCACTTACTTGCGCTGTTTGATGTTGCAGTTTTTCCTTTACCAGTTATTGCCCATGTCTTGCAATTTGGATATCAGTCTTTTATGGTTACTTTTCCTGTTTGTACAGTGCTCTCTTTGAATGCCTTTCAATGGCGGTTGCATGTGAAGAACGCTGTGGAATAGGAACTTAAACTATTCTTTCACTTTTTACTCATCCTTTTCAAACAACATTCCCGGATAGGACTACATGCACAGGTATATACGTAGTTTGCTTGAATTCTTTCCTTTTTTTTCGAATTAAGAAACTAAAAGAAAAGAACAATCCGCCATTAACAAGTGACACCGCAATCATGCATATGTCAATCGGTTTGTTTTTCTTTTCCTGTTATGATATATCATTCTGTTTGCTTAAACAACGAGATGAGAGAATGAATCTCTGTACAGCTTTTAAGTTTTGTCCATTCTCTGTAGACATGGAGGAAGTTCTTACGTTGAAGCAGCAAGAAAGTGCTTGCTAAACGACACATAATTGCCCCATTCTGTCTTGTCTAGCCTATACCACATGTAAGCTGGTTCTTGGGATCACCTGTCCCATGGCGCATGTTGTCTAATTAAAACATGAAAGTATGGGCTTAAACTGACTTGCTTTAAACTTCTGAAGCCATTAACCAATACGGGAAGAGCAAGTGACAAATTGGTGACATCGGTTATTGGCGTCAAATTATAACATTAACTGATCTGATAAGACATGCCACTGATCTTTAAGAACCAAGAATTCCAATTTGGAGTTTTCGCCAAAAGAATCCAACCCATTTTCAAAAAAATAGTTTCGTAACGTCTCTATCTACATGCGCACATGTGCTTGCTTCCGCTGTTGATAACTCAACTAGAAGACTATACCAACACTATTCTTGCTGACCTTCTCAAAAAACATTATTCTTGGTGAAATTGTGTTCGACTGATTAACTAAACAACCCATTATATGCATTTTATTAGTGAAATTGTATTAAGCTATTTAACCACATGCTGATAATGCAACCTCTCGTCAACTGAGGTATATCAAGAAGTGCATGTCTCTAATGCGTCGTTAACTGTTCTGGTACACAAGAAGCAGTTACGTTTTTGTGGTTGGAATAGATTGTGCTCATATAAGTTGGCTTCCTTGTTTTAGGCAACGTGTCTTGTTTCCATAGATGCCATGTGATGTTTTGCCGACTTTCATCCTTGTAAGACTAGACTATATTTGTTAGGCACATCATCTGTATGCATAAGCTCTTTGAATCACAAGTCTTCGGATAACATTGTTGACATGGGCATAGCGTTGGTATCGATTTTATGAATACTGGATTGGTATTAATTTTAGTATGATAGTATGGGTCAATATTAATACCGTTTTGGATAATTTTTAAGAGGTATAAAAATTAAAAAATTTGCAAAATAATCTCTCAATATATTGTATTATATAATTTATAATTTTGCATTACCATGTCTCTAAATTTCATATATTATAA
This sequence comes from Erythroxylum incrassatum, assembly GCA_026546855.1. Lineage (NCBI taxonomy): Eukaryota > Viridiplantae > Streptophyta > Magnoliopsida > Malpighiales > Erythroxylaceae > Erythroxylum > Erythroxylum incrassatum. Next base: position 14,764,996 of record JANVCL010000002.1, on the reverse strand, counting down.
TTTATTCTATAATAATTTTAAATGATCTCACCCAATAATATATGTTCTAGAATGGTAAAATTATCTTAAATCTCAATAAATTATTTATTCTAAAATGATAAAAATTATCTTAAATTTCAATCAAGAATTTATTTCATAATCATAAAAATAATTTTAAATTCAAAATTTTAAATCTAATTTAAAGCCTAATTTTATTACTTTAATTAGGGACTACTAATTTAAGTATGAGGAGGAAGTCAACTAAATTAAATACTAAAAATTATAATATAAAACTAATTTCAAGTAGGTTCAACATGAGTATTCACAATACAAATATAAGAGAAAGAAAGCCGGATTTTCAAAATTTTAAATAAAGTTTGAACTTGAAAGTCTATTTTTTATTTGTAATATTATATTTTCCTCTAGAAAATCATTTTTTTGGTATTTAACTGTTGAAAATATTGCATAACTTTTGTTTTTCTCGTAAAAAATAGTATAAGCGCCTTTATTTTAATCTTTTCTTTCTACGACTAGAAAATGTTCAACGACTAGAAAATGTTCAACGACTTTCTCCCCTCAAATCCATTGAACCATTTGGCGCTTAGGTTAGTTATAAGTACTATTTTTACAAATTACCCACTTCTTTAACGATTGACTTTGCACGTGGGTAATGCCATTAATCATTATCCGAATTGATACGGATATTTTGTTTTGAAAAGTAACTTTGAAATGACTCGAATCAGTGGTCTATTAGTCAATAATCCTGTGCTTTTTCGGTAGGAATGTTCATTGGGAAATCTCCATGTGGCAAACCCAGGTCATTTCCCTCTCCAAGAATGCTAACTCCAAATATGCATAGTACTGGTGTACGGTTATTGTTTGATCTCCGTCATCTACCTGACGATGTTTGTGTCCCCTTTTTTTTTTAATGAAAAACAATGTAAACTGTAGTTGAAACTAAATAGATGTTACATCAAATTCAAGACTTTAACCCTACTATCATATTGTAATATGACCAAGAACAAAAACTTCTTAAAGAAAATAATATGATTATTAGCATAATATTAAACAACAACAACAAAAAACACTTATAGAGACTAATGAACTTTCATCTTCATGGGAAGGGTCATTTATCATTTATGATATTTGAGATTTTGCTCTTTTTTTTCCCTAATAGGTCTAAGGATGTATGAGACATGGTCTACAGTTAGTGAATATCGCCGTCCTCTATTTGTTCGATATCGCTTGTGTCTTGATTCTCATTTAGCTCAACAGTTGCAACTAGAGTCAGTATGTTAACCCAATTTATCTGACAATGCTCTAAATATTAGGAGGTAAAATCACTCACACCACTGTCTAGATTATCCACATTGTTTATACTGAAATTGTCAAGAGTTTTTTTACATGAAAAATACGTGTAACAACTTGTTCAGTCCTCAAACCAACTAGTTGAATATTATTAGATTGTTGTTGCACAATTTTGCCAATACCTACATATGCCTATTCTGTGCTACCACTGGCTGCCACTATTGTTCTACCACCTTCTGTCACCATTTTTCTATGCTCAGGAGGATTAATAATCTCTGGTACTTACATTGTCCTGCTCTAAGAAGGGATAGATATATCAATAGCCTCGTCATCCTTTCTTTTCTTTCTAATAACCAACTGTGGAGAGTTTGTCACCCTAACCAAATTGTGCGATTTATGCAAACTAATAGGCATTATAAGCTCTTCACCACAAACAGTAGTAACTTCATTAACGATTTGCTCACAAGGAACTATTCCAATAGCACCCACCATTAATTCATCATGTCAAGCGGATTAGAAAGTTCGACCAATGAGGATCCATTTCTTAGAGGTGGTACTTGGTTGCTAGGGATAGGAGATATGCACAAATGTTTGCTCAAATTCACCCGTATCATTCATACACATAAGAGGTAATTGATTAGGCAATGGTAATATTGTAGGTATTTTGATACATACCTTAGTATAGTTGATCCTCTCCATACGTGTCGTTTGGAAATTTATGCAGAGAGGCTTTTCCAGGGAGCTAGCGAGAAAACTCAACCTTTTGATTGTCCAGAACTCCAACGAGAGCTTGTGAAATTGCACCCAAATTGGACGCACGTCTATGATACCTAATTGAGTCCTCCACTTTGTCATATGCTATCCCTGACAATAAGTGCTTACAACCTTTCGGTTCATTAATTCTAGGGGAATGTGAATGTGAACACGAACATGGGGAAGTCATACTTAATTGAAACCCGAGTTAATTAGTAATATAATTGCAGGCATAATCACCAACATAATAATTGGATATTGTAGTTAATTAATTACGTTACTTATTACTTCCTCACTTTGCTTACACTGATATTATTTGTTATTTAACTTAATGCTAATGTGGTAAGAACTGAGTTATCATACTTAAGTTTCATTACTAATCTTTTAGCTATATGGCATTTTTACATTTAAAATATACTGTTTACAGAGGTTTTCTAAGCTTTGGCTTGACATATATATTTTTTAAGATCAGCTCTTTTTCTTATTAACCATTTATTTACCAAACATTACATATGTTAGGATTGCGTAACCATATATATGCTACATTATAAACCATAGGTTAAAGAAGACCAACTTTGAAATCACAAGGAATAGCACGTGCCTAGCCTCCATATGCTAACGTAATCAAGAAAACGGGAATGTCAACGGAGCTTATCACGATACCGAATTCTTAAAACAAAAGTTTCCCGATGCAGGGAACCATGCCTTGCATTGCAATCAAAATGAATCCCAGCATATCATATAAGAGTATAGTTTAGAAGCTTTCGTGCCATGCAGAGTCTTAATATGTCAGGATCATCCGTGTCTCCTGAAGCTCGTCATCAGGATCGGATTGAGTAATAACAAGGAAAACAAGAAATTGCTGTTACTCCATTAAAAAGAAAAATACACAGAAGATTTTACATATATTTAGAAAACAAGTTGCATCAAATCAGTTTCATATTCAATCAGATATTATGTATAATTTGCAAAAGATAAACGATTAAATCATAAGTTGACAGAACAGTGAAGCAAAAGAAATAGTTAAGAACAGGATTGTATACCTAGAAATAACAGTGATCTTGCGCCATGTCAATGAAAACCCTTTCGAGGTTGTGATCAAGTTTGGAATCAAATTTCAACTGCCGATTTTCATTGGCCAGCAGAACAAGAAATGTCTATGTGGCTGAAGTACGCTGTAAGCACTTAATCCAAGGAAGTTAGTGCAGGGAAGTGGTTTGGTTAAATGTGTTAGTAAGTAGAGGGGACCTTATTACGTACCCCAGGGTTCCGTTAAAGGATTAAAAAAGAAGGTAATGTGGAATACCTGGATTCGGTTCCATCTCTGATTCCGATGCCGATTCCGAGCTCCAAACGCCTTCGAATCTCCCGGGTCCTTTAGTGGAAAATGCTCACCGACTCACGAACAAGGCCTTTCTACAGTTTCCTCAAATCCCGAGCTTCCTTAACGGGTCAGGAACCTTATGCTCGAGAATTCTCTTCTTTAGTAACTGCAGGAGGCCTTACCTTTATATAGCTTCCATATCGGGCTTCCCCATCATAAGGTCGATATGAACCCGGTCCACACTAATCAAGACCCATTTTTTACCCGGACTTTGACCTATTGATTTAGATTATTTATTGGGTCACTTAATTATCTTTTTCTGGATCAAATGATGTAACTTAACCGATAATTTATTTAAAACTAAAATTGCAATTAATGTTAGTCTAACTTTATGAGACATTGACAAAATTGCACCTAAGGACAAAAATGTCTAACAAAATGCAGTTGAGATTTGTAGGTTGATAAGTTGAATATAGGTATGTCTTTGTCTTGACCCCTAAGCCATATGCTTCATTTCATGAATAACACCTAACATACCAATTTCAAAAAAAAAAAAAACACCCTGACGTACCATTACTTTAGAGACAAGTAATCATTAAACAATGTCATTGCTAACTTTCCTGAAAAGAGGAAATTGGCAAATCCAGAATTTTATTATAACCATGATTTTTTCCATCACCATTTTTGATTGTAAAGTTATCTTATAGTTATAATTTCAAGTTACCAAATCAACCTCTTTGAACAAATATAAAGAAGGTTGTATACATCATAACCTTTCTCACATCCCCATAAAGGGTCCTTGTGTAGTGAGTTCATTAACTTTTATTTTTGATTATGCTTGTCCAACAGCTCAATCACCACTTCTCGCTTTTACAAGGTAATTAAAAAACAAGAATGGGATTTAATTGCCATTTTAACTTTATTTATATGAAGTAAAGTTATTATTTAATATTTTAAGTTTCAAACAATTTTTTTTGTCACACGTGAATAAATATATCAACAAGTCTTCAATATCTTTCATTTCCTTTTCATCGGGACATGACATGTATATATAAGAGAAATTAAAAGTTAATCTTTAAGAATTAAAAGATTATAATAAACTAACGTAGCATCTTATAATCTTAAACAAACTTATACATACGTAAATATCATTTAACAAACAGTAACAAAGTAATATCATTATCATTGAGTGGCAAACATTTTTGGCGCATAACAACCTGAGCTCAGTTGATAGATGAACCTAGTTTAGGTAATTAAACGTAATACTGTTTTCTACTCCCCATTTGGTCCTGAGTTGCAAAGATACGTCTGCGAGTGCGTGCCAAAATTTTAGCTACTTATTGTTGGATGATATGTTGACCTAGCTCATCAACCAATTTACGTTAAACTCCTTCAAAGAATAAAAGACCAGTATAACTTTAGCTTCAATTACAATGAATTGAAAGGTACAATGTTTTTCTCATATATATTAATTAGCAAGAACTTAAAAAGAGCTTATTTAGAATCCAATGTATTAACATGCAGTACAACAAAGTTGACTTTTGGTGACCAAAAGATCATAGCTAAAACTACAAAAATCGTCACCAATAATTATTGGCGGCGATTTAGTTTCATCACTCAAAATATCACCAAATCTCCATAGCTAAAAACTATAAGCGACGTTTATGAGTAATCATCGTTAATAGTTTTTTGCTGCGCTTTATTTTCTATTCAATAGAATAGACGTAAAAATTCATTTTGTTTTTTCTCTTTATTTATTGTTTTGTCTGTAATAATTGTTAAAGATGTCATTAAAATCTTTTCTTACTTACCATATGTCATTATATTCCATTACTTACCATATATCATAATTTATTTTTTCTATAAGATTCATATATCATTATATTACAAATTTTATGTTAAAACTATTTGAAAATTTTGTGACACCATATAAAATCATATAATTTAAAAGAGAAAAATAAAAAGAATAAATCTTTGTAATATTAATTAATTTTAAATTATAGTTTCATAAATTTTTGAATTGATTTGACATTGATGTTAGTTAAATTTAATTTTAGATTTAGAATCATTATCAATAATATTAAAATTTCCTTTTTATCAATATGATATTTAGTCACAAAATGACTAAGTGAAAGTTAGTAAATTCATAATAATAAATAAGACTGTTATTTTGTTATTTAAGCATTTGGCTACGAATCTAAAATCGTTACGAAAGGTCAGGCATTTTGCAACGATTATAAAGTTCTTCGTCAAAGGCTTACCCTTTGGTGACAATAATACTATACGGTTATTAAAGGGCAAGCCTTTGGCAATGATTTCAAGAAAGCATCGCCAAAGGCTTACCTTTTGGCGATGATGTTACTGAATCATTGCTAAAGGCTTGCCATTTAGCAACGATCTTAGAAAACGTTGCCAATGATTTCTAAAAATCGTCAAAAGCTTACTTTTAGCTATGATTTTAAATTCATAGAAAAAAAAACCCAAAGGGCTACTTGTTGTAGTGATGCAAGCAATTATACTGCCTTCTTTTCTTTTTTTTTTGGACTTAAAATTGCTTTCCCCTTTGGTTAAAAAACAAGAATAACAAGGATGCTGGAGGTTGCTGAGTGAACCTTATACTTATCAGCTTGACTAGGAACTAGAAAATGCTAGAATGCAATCACCATTTAAACCAAATTGTGAGAATGGTAATATGGAGGGAGGGATGGTAAAATAATGGCTGAAATTTGTTTTATAAAGAGAGGATTCTAAACTTGTTGGCTTATTTATTAGTCAGTTCGTTTGGTTTGTAAACAAATGAAGATTTGACTTAAAACTCGTTGTTTGGTTTCAAGTTGCCTACGTGAACCTATTTTCTTTCAAGATGGGATCAAAAAAGGCAAAGGAAGAATTTTGTCTCACCATGTTAGTGACTCTAGTTATAAAAATGTTAATTTCATTGAGAAATTAAGGTATTCCTCTGTAGCATCAAATCCCATTTCTAGGCATTATAAACGCTTTCTTTTATAGAAGCCGGTGATAGATATGCCGCATTTGTTTATTCCAAATGCAAGGTTGATTAGTGTGATTCTAGGCCCTTTACAAAATAAAAGCCTCAAAGGATCCAAGGCGGTATATGAACTTGTACCTTTAAAGTGTAAGGTGGTGCCGACTCATGCGGTACTAACATTTAGTTTGTAAGTTAAAAAAAAGGGTTGTTAACATCTTGCGTTAAGCAAATTGTTAGATGACAACTTCCAGCAAGTTGTCATATGATGGAGGATCTATAAAAATCCCTCCCTTCCTCCTCTCTTTAGATGAGATGCATATGAGAAGTGCATGAGATGTGTGTATGTGGTAAGTTAGAGAGTGAATTTTAAAGAGCCATTTTGTGTAAGAGAGTGATTTTGGGATATTTTTAGGAAACATTTTCTTAAAAAGGTGAGTGACAAAATAACGAGGATATTATCTTAGGGATAGTAAATTTGGGAAACACCTTGTGTGTGAGTGCCACTATTTTGTTGTATCATTTTTCACTCTTTGTACCTACTATTTTTATTAGTAGAAGCTTTATTTGGAGTTTGGCCAGTGGATGTAGCCCAAATTAAAGAGTAAACCCCATTAAATTTCTGTACGTTATTTCCTTACTTACTTTACCTATGAGGTATAATTCGTAATTTTTCCCAACAAATGGTATCAAAGCTAGGTTCGATTCTATATCAAAGGCTTTCTCATTGAATATGGAGGCAAAAATAAGCAAGATGATTAACCTAAATGGCTCCAACTACCACATATGGAAGAATAAGATGAAAGATCTTTTGTTCGTCACAAAAATGCATTTACCGGTGTTTACCACATCAAAACTTGAAAATAAATCGGATGAGCAGTGGGCATTTGAGCATTCAAGTATGTAGTTTTATTCGACAATTTGTTGAAGATAATGTGTATAATCGTATCTGCAATGAGACTCACGCACGGATGTTGTGGAAGAAACTCGAGGAGTTATATACCTCAAAATTGGTAACAATAAATTATTTTACCTGACAAAATTAGTGTAGTTAAAATATCGAGAAGGTACCTATAACAGATCACTTGAATGAATTTTATAGATCGTGGATTAATTATTAGGAATGGGCATAAAGTTCAATGATAATGTGCTTGCTTGTTTACCTCCCAGCCAGAGTTTTGGGAGACTTTGAAGATATCAATCACCAATTCTACAGTTGACGGTGTTGTTAACATGGAATCTGTAAAAAATGGAATTCTAAATGAAGAGATAAGAAAGAGATCATAGAGTTCGGCCTCTTCAACACAATCAAAAGTTTTGGTCACAGGTTTTAGGGGGAGGAGCAAATCTAAGGGTCCAAATTTCAGAGATAAGAGCAGAGGAAGATCAAATAAATATGGAAATGTCGAGTGTCATCACTGTAAAAAAAAGGGTCATATCCAAAGATTCTGCTGAAAGTTCAAAGAAGAAAAAAACAAAGGCAAAGAAGTCAAGAAAGATGATAACAATGATGATGAACCTCATCAACGACTATCACTATTGATGAATTTCACATCGTCTCATATGATAATGATGTAAATAGTGCATCTTGTGAGTTCAACTGGATAAATGACAGTGGAGTCACTATTCACACTACATCACATAAAGAACTCTCCTCATCATATACACAACGAGATTTTGGTGTCGTTAAAATGGGAAATAGCAATTTGACCAAAATAACTGGAAAAGTTGATATCTACGTGGGGACAAAAAATGACATGAGGCTGCCTCTGAAAGATGTCAGACATGTTCTTGATCTTTACCTAAAACTGATCTCTGTTGGCGTACTTGATGATAAAAGTTTTTGTAGCACTTTTCAAAGATGACAAATGGAAACTTACTAAAGGATTCTTGGTAATCTCTAAAAGATAAGAGGTGCTCAAAGTTGTAAATGATGCAGACAAAGCTCTCTAATGATCTTGTGAATCTAGTCGAGAAAGATGGTGCAATTGAATTATTACATAGGAGACTCAGTCATATAAGCAAGAAGGGAATGACTCAGTTGGTGAAAAAGAATGCATTATTTGGAATTGACCAAGTGCATGTAAAGAAGTGTGTTGATTGTCTAGTAGGAAAGCAACATAGATTAGCTTTCAAAAGTTCCCCTCCTTCTAAGATGAAGAATGTGTTGGATTTAGTACACTTAAATTTCTGTGGGACAATGTCAAATTCACTTAGTGGTACTTAATACTTTGTGACTTTTATTGATGACCATTCTAGGAAGATGTGGGAATACACCTTGAAGATTAAAGATCAAGTGTTAGATGTTTTCAAGCAATTCCATTACTTAGTTGAAAGACAAATTGGGAAGAAGTTGAAATGCGTTTGAATAGACAATGGTGGAGAATACACTAGACCATTTGACATTTATTGAAAAGAGCATGGTATTCGACATCATACTACTCCTCCTAAGACACCCCAATTGAATGGTTTAGTTGAGAGGATGAGTGAGACTTTGATGGAGAGAGTTAGATGCCTACTTTCACATGCAAAGTTGCCTAAGACATTTTGAGTTAAGGCTTTATTCACAACAGTACATGTATTAAATCATTCACCACGCATTCCTTTACAGTCTGATGTTCTGGAGAAATTATAGCTAGGAAAGGATGTTTCCTATGATCATCTAAGGTTATCGGTTACAAAGCTTATGTCTATATCCGTAAAGATGAGAGATCCATGCTTGATGTCAAGACTCTCCAGTGTATATTTATTGGTTATGGAGAAGATCAATTCAATTATCGATTTTATGATCTAGTCAAGAAGAAGCTGATTCAGAGTCGTGATGCTATATTTGTCGAACATCAAACCATTAAAGATTTTGGCAAAGTGAGAAAGGATGTTCCAAGAACTAATGGTGACCTAATGGACTTAGAGTTAATTCCTCTAAAAATAGTTTCAAGACAATTTAAAAATGAAGTTGAAATCGCCAGCTGAACATAGCTGATGATGATGCTCCCATTTAAAATCAATCAGATGAAGATTCTGATGAAGATGATGTTTAGAATCAACCATTAGCACCAAAAACTGCTTAGGTTCTAGTAAGGAGAACTACAAGAGTATGATAAGCCACTACTAGATACTCCAGTGATCAATACGTGTTACTTACTGATGGAGGAGAACCTGAGAATTTTCAAAAGGCTATGATAGATGAACATAAGATGAAATGAGTTCAAGCCATGCAAGATGAGATGAAGTCCTTGCATAAGAATAAAACTTTTCAGTTGGTGAACTCCTAAGTTTTACAATGTGGGCATTTGTCCTTATTGAACTCCTAAATTTTACTTTAATAATAATATTTTAATCTAAACTTCTATATAAAAAATCCTTTTTTCATACTCAATTTTTTAAAATAAAATCCAATCGTGTTCGTTATTAAAATTAGTAATTAATTTACAACTAATACTTAAAAATACCTTTTCAAATCTCAATTAACTCTGCGTAAAGAATTCCTTAAATCACTACTAATCAAGAACAGTACAACATTCTCTCTAATTACTTTAGATCGACGAATCCTTGTTGACTTACTTAACTATGTTTATATAGTTTATACTATATTTAAGTACAACTGACTGATTTATCCTAAATAGAATATGTTATAAGTAATATTAAAATACAGTAATTTCTACATAAGATACTTTTTCAAGTCTAACAATCAATTACACAACAATCATAATGAGGAAATCCACATATACAATAGTAATATTCTATTTAAAATCCTTATAACCGGGTAAATTCAGTGAACTTATTCTCTAATAAGTACCTACATTTGTTTAAGTATCTCCATATTTTAATTGATGAGATCAATTACATTCTTCAAAAGAAAAAAATTAATGTGTGCTATTTTTACTATAATGTCAATATTCCCTTGAATTAGAGATCAAAAGTCACATTTCCTATATCTTTGAAAATATGTATATACTTAATAAATTTCTTACTATAACACATATCTATCTAGAAAATTAGAAGTAGAGATACATTTACTCGAAATTCTAAGATATGTTTATTACTTAAATAATGAATTTTCTACCATAATAAATATCTATTTATAAAATAAAAAAATGAGCAGCTTTCACTAAATATTAATCTACTATTTAAAATATGCATATTGATATTATAACTTTTACTATAATAAATATTTATTTAGAAAACATAAAGCAGAGCTACATTAACTATATATGTTGTATAATAATGAAAGGAGACACCTGGTAAGTTTGGGGTGTGACCATATGATTTTAATTGTTAAGTTTTTGTTATAAATTTGACGTTATCTAGTTTTCAAGTGATCAATAATCATCATATTTTTTAATTGATAATTATATATTTTTATATAAATATATAATTATCAATTAAAAAATATGATGATTATTGATCACTTGAAAACTCTAATAATTATTATTTTAAGAAAACACAAAATCAAAAGGATAATTTAAAGAAAAGTTTTTTACAAGTGTGTTGAATATAATCAAATTTAAGTAAGCAATTTGACTAATGATACATATGATAATAAAAGATCATGTTTGCATTGTTTGTATTGTAATTGGAAGTCTCATATTCCTTCCTTTTGTTTGTAATACAACAGGAATCGAGATGGATATTTTAATCCGTTGAGGATTAAGTGTGAAGAGGCTACTTCTTACTAAAAAAATCATTGAGATATGCATTTAAAGAGGGTATATGATCTTGATTCGTATTATTAGATTTTATTCCTTCATATTTAAGACATTTTTATGAGAAATCAATCCCTTTTAGTAGTTTCATAAATAGATGGAAAAAAAGTAAATACTTTAGTAAGCAATGTAGCTTAAATAATATTTCAATATTAAAAATGAAGATTTATGAAGCTATAGTCAAATTCAAAAATAGAGTGATTTCCTTAGTATAGAGTAGCTAATTTATGTTTAAACTAAAATTGATGAGCATTCTTATATTAGTTATAAAGCCTCTTTGAATAAGACCACATTTTGGTTGTAGTCCTAAAAGGGCTAAGATTTAAGATGATGTTTGGCTCAACAAATCTAAAAATTGACATATGATTTGAGCATCCTTGAATTCCCACATGGACATTTTCATCCTTATCCTTATTTTTATCAGGTTCAAGATTACTACCATTAACACGCTCCTATAAATCTTTACCTTTACTAAATAACCTGAAAATTATATGTATATTTTTCCACAACTAGTAGATAACATTTAAGAAAAAAATTCAAATTTTTATAATTGTATAAAAGGTACATAATCTTCCTTTGACAATGTTGGACAAAATTAGCAATTGACAAGGGGTATTAGTATATTGGTTATCAATTATGGCAACTAATACTATAAAGAACTCTATTATTTATAAAAAAAATTAGCCAAAGAACTTGAAATCCCACTTTAGGCTCCTCTCTTCTCTGGTATCTTCTTTAACGATCCACTCCCTTAGTCTAAAAAATATTTGGTTTTTCAATCCACTCTTCAAGCTAAAACAAATCAAGGGACCAAACAAGCTTTCAATTAAGATATTTTAATAACTAAAAGGCTCTTATATCCACTAATAAAGCTAGTCTCTTAATTGTACAAAGTCCAGAACCACCATTCTTTGAAGTTGTTTCATTACATGTGTTATCACTAGAGCAATAATCTCCATTAGAGTTCTCACTTAATATCTTATCAACATCTTGAGGGGTTAAACACTATATAAAACATTTTTTTCACAAAATTTTCATGCTTGTATTCATCTTACAATTTCCTAATCAACCTTATTTTTACATATAAAATTTACTTGAATTCATTGAGGGAAGAGTATTTCCCTGATTAACCAAATCTTAGTGGAGAAAATCATAAACAGGTCTTATGGAATTAAATAAACATAATTTGTATAAACCACAAGCACGAAATGCTTCATATTGGTTTTCAACACCTTACTCTTTGATACATCCACTGTAACATCCCGTCCCCATATTAAGGGTTCGGACCCGAACTTTCAATACATGTGAGATCAAAAAAAAATTAAGACAATGCATTTTTCTTGCTCATGCATCATGTTAGCATATATGCACATAAATACGGAATGTTTTCACATA
>JANVCL010000002.1:14652919-14665174 GCA_026546855.1 Erythroxylum incrassatum | reverse complement strand
TCGTGCAAGAACAAAACATATAGAAGTTGATTTTCTTTTTGTGAGAGAGAGAGTGGCATCAAAAGCATTAGAGGTTCGATTCATATCGTCCCAGGATCAAATTGTTGATATTTTTACAAAGCCCCTTCCAGTTCGACAATTTTCAAAGTTGTAGCACAATCTAAATTTGTGTTCAGTTAGATTAGATTGAGGGAGGCTATTGGAAGTTTTGAGTTACTAGTTGTTTGTTAAATCTTTGACTTAGTTGTCGTAATCCCTAGGCTTTAGGTTTCAGTTAGATACCGGCGCATATCTCTTGTTTCAGTTTTTTTTTTCTGTTTCTAGTCTTATGGCATGTATAGCAAGCTTGTACTGTAGTATATAGACAATCTATAAATAGTGAGAACCTGCACGTGATTTGTGTGTGGGTCATTCTCTTCTCTGAACATACGACTTCTCTAGCAAGTTTTACAGCACGCACCAGTGTGTACAGTGCTAGCAGTGTGTGCACTGTATGCATCAGAGCAATTTTCCACGTTGCTTTTATCTGTTAGCGTTTTATTCTCACATCACAGGACATGCGCCTCATCATTTTTCTGTACTGGAGTTTTGTTCTCGCATCGCCACCTCTCTTGCCTTGTTTCTACCCACTTTATGTTGCTTCTGTCTCTGTGGTCTTCTCTTCTACGCGATTACTCCATTACGTTTTGGGCAAAGTTTTCCCTTAACCTGTAGCGATAATCGCCACTAGTTTGCTCCTTCACCGGTATTAGACCGATGCTGGTGAAAATCCATCGCCAGCCGTTGTTCCGATCACAACAACATATATACCTAGTAACATATTCAATCATAAACAAGCACAAATCTAGATTACAATCTTAGGGGACATGCATCAATGATTTTCTAGAACTCAATGAAAACATGTGGGGTGTATTCTGATTCAAATTTCCAGAAACAAAACCAAGAGACCTATTTGAGCATGATTAACATATTTCCCAGAAACCATAATCAAATTTTGCAACCACAAAACAAGGCAATCCAGTTTCCAGAAACATGAAGACAAGAGGGAGACATGGTATTTTCGTAAATATCAAAACAACTATTTTGGAAGTAAAGAAAACAAGTGGGATCCATGCAGATTGATTTTTCCAGAAAACACTAAGCAACTATTTTGGAAGTAAAGAAAACTGTTACGGTACATCCAAACACAGATACTGTAAAAAAATATAAAATTTTACAATTTTTTTCGATCAAATCTAAATAATTGAATAACTTGAAAAACATAAATCATAAATTTATTAAATTGTCCTTATTGCTGAAAAGTTTTCCATGAAGTATCAATCACAAGGTGTCCAAGTGTTCAACCTCTAAGGATATAAGCCGATTGTTGGCTCCCTTATGCTGATTTCCTATAAGTAGAAAAAAGCATTGGAGTTTATTATTATTAAAATTAAATATTCTAATTATAATTACAGTCAAATTCTAATTCTAATTTAATTTTAATAAAATAAAATATTTCATTTGTATCTCTAAAGTTTCTTAAACTTCACAATCAAGTCCAACTTAATTTACATTGATTTTTCTCTTTTTAACTACTATTTATGTGAGATCCATATAATTAGAATTAGAAAAATTAAAAATCCTTTTAATTTATCTTTTATTTTTGTAATTGATTAATTTATAATCATGTATTGAGATTGACATCTAACGAGTCATGACCACCAAAAAATTAGAAATGTCAAAGTGGTTTGATACAACCTACTTATGCATGGTTATGATGGATAATTTAATCCTTTCGTTATCTAATGTGTTAGTCTCAAATGGCACCCAAGGGGTGAATTAGGCATTTATAAAATTTAACAATTTTTCTAACTAATGTATTCAATTAACAATAATCAATATAAATAAGGATGTGGAAATTGTGTAAATTAATAAAATAATTGAATAATAAATTAATAAAATAATTGAATAATAAATTAATAAAATAATTGAATAATAATTTAAAAATGATAGGAAAGTGAGAATGCAAACTGATTTATAGTAGCTCGAAAAACAATCCTTGCATGTTTACTCTCAAGATTCTTCTTAGAACTCCACTATAATCCTTCTTTTAAGGCAGAAAATAATCTTTATACAATCTTTCTCGGTAAAAAAGAACCCTTCTTATAATATTCTTTCGTAGTGAACAAGAACCTCAATCGTACTTCTATCACCCCTAAACATAATAATATATTGCCCCCACCAAATATTACAAATCAAAATATCTCACTTTATTATTGAATAACTCTAAAATAGCTCGCTCACATAAATATGACACAATGATACTCGAATAATTGAAAAACTCTTCAAAATTTGTGTATACAACATCCAAAGCCTTCTTGAGGTTAAAACCATTGGTAAAACACCAATTTATATAGTTTTGGATCCTCAAATAGCTATTTAAGCTAGTAGCTATAACGGCTATATTTAACACACTATATTGGTCAACCAATATGCATTTATAGCATCAGATCCACTAATTGTTGGACACTGGTTGATGAGTAAAGGATACTGGTCGACCAATATGATAGATTGGTCAACTAATGCATCAGCCAATGCTATAAAAAAACTCTCAATACTTCAAATTTAACAAATTTAACCTGTATTGAATGACCACTAACCCATATAGGTTGAACAATTACCGAAAAATATGAGTTTAACAACTTCAAATACTTAAAACTAATTTGTTTAATCCAAATAAGATTAAAAACACTTTCCAAAATGTTCCATAAAGTTTTTTAAAAGATTAAAAGGCAGTGAAGTAAGATGAAATGATTATGCATAGTGAGTCTTTTGGATCATCAAATTAACAAGTGAGCACATAAATAGTAATACAAAATGTTGAAATGGCCATTATAAGCCTTGATCTTTTTTTGTTCTTGTTTTGATCTTCATTTTATTGGTTACAAACTTCAAATTTTCTTTATCAACTTCATACACTATCTTCTTAAGTTTATAACTTCATTTTATTTTAATATGTCTTTTCATAAAAGTAATAAATACATTAGTAGTAATTATGTTTTGTTATCATTAAAACGTCAATTGGAACCTCCTTTAATTTAGCTTAATGTTTCAATTAGATATAGAATATAAATATAATATCTACTCGTTTAAATCCAATCATATCTTTTCTTGCTAATTAGTAGTTGATTTACAATTGATATTTGGAAGCATCTTTTTCAAATCTTAATTCACTCTATCTAGAGAATTTATTAAATCATTACTAGTTAACAAAGATGGAACATTCTCTTTAATTACTATAAAGTGATAAAGTGTTTATTAACTTACTCAACTATCTCCGTATGGTTCATACTATATCCAAGTACTACTAACTGAGCTACCTAATTAGAATAGGTTATAAGTAGCATCAAAATAATATAAGATCCTCTACTAATTTCAAGTCTAAGGATTAATTAGACAATCAACGTAATAAGGAAATCCACAAATACATAAGTAATATTCCATATAGGATACTTAAAATCAGGTCAATTCAGTGAACTTGTTCTCTAATAAGCACCCACATATTTATTTAAATATCTTTATATTTTAATTTATGAGATTAATAGCTTTCTTTATAAGAAAGAAATATAATGTATGCTAGTTTTACTATTTCATCAATATCCAATACTGATGAAACTAGAAGTATGAATAATTTAAGACTAATAAATAATTACATATCTCATAACTATAATCTCACCATGATTATAATGGCATATTAATTATTCTAGGAATTTTATCTTTAGTATTAAAACAACAAATATAATTAACAAAATAGATAAAGATAAAGAATTACTTTACCAATTAAAATAATATTGTTATACACAAAATTGCAACTAACTAATTGGCTATAAAAACACAAATTAATAATAATATAATAAATTTGTTTTACTTGAACTAGTTTGGGCTGACCCTCTTGAGCTTTGAGCCTAGCATAAAGCCTGTTCAACTCGAACTTGGCTTATTAAATTTAGGTTGAGCCTAACCAAATTCCTAATTTTACTCACACCTGGAATATCTTCTAATTTTGGTTTATTATGGTGTCTCCTCATGCCTTGAGAATGACTATTCATAATGCAAGTGCAACTAGCCAAA
Source organism: Erythroxylum incrassatum (assembly GCA_026546855.1). Classification (NCBI taxonomy): domain Eukaryota; kingdom Viridiplantae; phylum Streptophyta; class Magnoliopsida; order Malpighiales; family Erythroxylaceae; genus Erythroxylum; species Erythroxylum incrassatum. Next base: position 14,661,064 of record JANVCL010000002.1, on the reverse strand, counting down.
ATAGCGGGTCCATTATATATAGGTTTGGTTTTATTATAAGAGTTAGAGTAAGAGAAAGCTTAAAGGCAAAACATTTTTCTTGGGTTAAACATGGGTTAATTCATAAGTGTGTCCCAACCCATGCCCCTCATTGGATACAGAAATTAAAGTTTCAATAAAGAACATAACCTCTAATACAGTCATGCCTAGGCCATGTTTAATTGGTAAAAGTTACAAAGAAATTTACAATCTCTAAGATAAGTGTGCCTCATGTTATCCCTAATTTTATAAAGTTACAGAAGGATCCATAGTCTCAAACACAAACGTGTCTCAAGTTGTGTCTATATTAGCTTTAAAATGTTTAAAACCAATACTCTTAAAACCTTAATTTTCTTTTTATACTTAAGGCATGTTTTTTTTTCAATTTTAGAGATTTGTTGACATCTTTATTTTTAAAATTTTATGAGTGTTTATTTTCCTTGTTCTTTATTGCACTTTAAACTTATTAAACAATAATTTTCTTTATTGTGCTCAAATACTTAAAGAATTTTTTTTATTCTTTATAAGGAATTGTTTAATTGTCTTTATGCATCTATTTTAGCTTTTTGGCATTTGATTCAAACTTGTTCATGGTTTATCTAGGGTATATTTCTAGGTGGATTCCCATCATTTTGTATTAAAGCTTGGCTCTAAATCAAGTGTGTTATCCTTTTTCATCTTTATTTTATATGATTTAAATATATTCTACTTCTTGTCCAGTAGTTCGTTTTTCTTATGATCTTCTAAAGTGTCAAATTCTATTATCTTTTTGTTTAAAAGTCTTTTATTTATTATTTGGTGTTAGGATTTCTTCTTTTCTTTATTATTTTGTGTTAGGATTTCTTCTTTGGTAATTTTTTTTTCATTTTCTATATCATTGATACCAAATTGCTCGTGTGATATGAAAGGGGGAAAATGAACAAAGGAGAAGACAAAAGAAAATAAATGAAAGAAAGTAGTACAAAAACTATAACCTCAAGAAAACTTTCTTAATACATATTGAAATTCTTATTGACCTTTCCTAGTTTTACTTGATTCCCTTACTTCTTAAGTCATGATTTACTTTCTTTCCTTAACCGTTAATTAATTGGATTTCTTGGACTATATAAGGGTGAAGTTTTTGTTCAAGTTTATTTAGTTCTTAAAGAATTTGTGAAGGAAAAGAACAATTAGTAAAAGGTAAGAGCATGTCAGCAAAATTAGTAAAGAAAATTCAAATATTTAAAGTGAAATGTGAGTTAATAAAGGGACTTAATTGAGAGAAACATGTAAGGGAGTATTATTAGGTTATTACTAAAATTTTCTTATAGGTTGATTCATGTCTAATCGCGATAAAGTTTAACAGAGAAGGAAGGGTAACAAGTTCATGCTTAATCTATGTAATAGTAGTTGCTGCCTCTTATCTTATAATCATGAAGTTCAACTATCATCACCTCTGCCATCAAATTAAAGCAACATCACACGTGAAGTTAATCACCTAGTTTTAACCATAGTCCAAGAAACAGAAAGTTATTGAAAAATCAAATGAAATTCTAATACCACGGAGTCTCATTGCTTTAATTGATTTGTCAAATCAAATTAAAGCAACATCACACGTGAAGTTAATCACCTAGTTTTAACCATAGTCCAAGAAACAGGGAGCTATTGACAAATCAAATGAAATTTCAGTACCAAAGAGACTTATTGCTTTAATTTGATTCCGAATTTGATTTAAGGTGATTAACTTCATGTGTGTCAAATCAAATTAAAGCAACATCACACGTGAAGTTAATAAATCAAATTAAAGCAACATCACACGTGAAGTTAATCACCTCAAATCAAATTCGGCCACTACCAGAGGCTTTCTCTAGGACAATGCTGGTCATTGACTCGGGGGATTCGCTCAAAAGCTTAGATGGTTCTCAGCAATGACGACGGAGCTTTGAGGGATTTATATCGGGCTTACTCTTGCATGGAACCAGGGCTTTCGATGCCTGAAACTGGAGATAGATTCGAAAGTGGTGTTTGATATCCTATCTTCCTCAGAATGTCGATCTAGGGCTCTCTTTTAAGCTTGCTAGACGTTGAATTTAGAAAAGCCTATCTAACACTTTTGTACATTCAACGGCTTCGTCTTAGTTTTTGATTCGTCTTAGTTTTCGGTTCGTCTTAGTTTTCGTATCGTTTTAATAAAAGAAACATTTTTCTACGTTCAACCGCTTCGTCTTAGTTTCCACTTCGTATTTTTCCCTTCGTTTTACTTTTCTCCTTGTTAGCTTTTGCTTCGTCTTACTTTTGTCTGTGCACTATTTTTACATTTCAATTAAATGACTAATGAATTTGGTATATTATAATCATTAAAATCATTATTAAATGCAAACCTTGCTACATGTTGAATTTGGAAAGGACTATGTTATATTAAGGTAATTATCATATCGATTAATTCATTAAGTTGCACAACAGGTAAAACAATTTCTAATTATCATCTTAGGTTTCTTCGACCGTACCAAAATGGTTCATCACTTTGTAATATTGTCTTTGTTTCGGTATACTATAATCATAATCATTAAAATGGTTATTAAATGCAAACGTTGCTGGACGTTGAATTAAGTTACCCAACAGCCAATTTGGGTTTCCCCAAACCTTGCTTCAACTTACCTTTGGCTGCTTTGTCTCATTTTGGCTACCGCTGCTTCGTCTTAGGTTTCTTCCACCGTACCAAAATCATTCATCACTTTTTAATATTATTTCTTCAAGCGTAGAAAAGCCTATCTTATAGTAAGCTAATTATCATATCAACAGCCACTTTGGGTTTCTCCAAACCTTGCTTCAACATACCTTTGGCTGTTTCGTCTCATTTTGGCTATCGCTTTGCTGACGTCATCTTCGTCTTAGTATGACGTCATCTTCGTCTTAGTTTGACTCTTCTCGTCTGAGCTTTACCAACTTCGTCTTAGTTTTGCTGATGACATCTTTATCTTTGCGTTACATCATCTTCATCTTAGTTTGACTTTTGCCGTCTTAGTTTGACCTTTTTGCTTCCTTCTTTTGCCCCATTTTTGACCCTTTTAGAGGCCGAATCTCGTTCTGAGGCCTTCAATCGTCGTTATGAACTTGAAACCTTCCTGGAACTCTTTTCATTCGTTATTAAATGCAAAGCTTGATGGACGTTGAATTTAGAAAAGTCTATCTTATATTAAGCTAATTATCATATCAACACCCACTTTGGGTTTCCCCAAACCTTGCTTCAACATACGTTTGGTTGCCTCGTCTCATTTTGGCTACCACTGCTTCGTCTTAGGTTTCTTCGATCGTACCAAAATGGTTCATCACTTTGTAATATTTTTTCTTCAAGCTCTTCGTCTTGGTTTCCACTTCGTCTTAGTTTTTGCTTCGTCTTACTTTTGTGCTTCTGTCTCACTTTTCCATGAAACTTTGTCTTAGTTTTCTTCAGCTTTACCGAAATGGTTCATTGGCAACCGCTACTTCGTTTTACGCTGCTTCGTCTTAGGTTTCTTCAACCGTACCAAATTATTATTGTTATTATTCAAATCGTCGTTATGAACTCGAAAACTTCCTGGAACATTTTTCTACATTCAACCGGTTCGTCTTAGTTTTTGCTTTGTCTTCGTTTCAACTTTATCTTACGTTTCCCTTCGTCTTACTTTTGACTTTGTGTAAATATATTACAATCATTAAAATTGTTATTAAATGCAAACCTTGTTGGAAATTGAATTTAGAAAAGCCTATCTTATGTTAACCTTCGTCTCATTTTGGCTACCGTTGCTTCGTCTTAGGTACTTTTCTACATTCAATCGGTTAGCTTGCTAGACGTTGAATTTAGAAAAGCCTATCTTATATTAACCTAATTATCATATCAATTAATTAATTAAGTTACCCAAAAGCCATTTTGGGTTTCCCCAAACCTTGCTTCAACTTACCTTTGGCTGCTTCGTCTCATTTTGGCTACCGCTGTTTCGTCTTAAGTTTCTTCCACCGTACCAAAATCGTTCATCACTTTGTAATATTATTTCTTCAAGCGCTTCGTCTTAGTTTCCACTTCTTCTTAGGTTTTTCTTTGTCTTACTTTTGCGCTTCCGTCTCACTTTGGCTTTAACCTTTGTCTTAGTTTTCTTCGACTTTACCGAAATGGTTCATCGCTTTTTGATATTATTATTATTTTATTTCCATCAAATTCATTCATCGTCTTATTTTTTCTTCAGAATCTCCAGCTTTTTAGTGATGATAAATAATCATAGTTTTTCGAAACAATACCATATAAGACTATACAATTTGATAAAAAAATTCTTGCCAAATCTCTACATACATTAGAAAAGCTCGCACCGGGAGCAGTTCACAAAGCTAGATCTTCTTCTCCTGTTCTTCTCTTGCATTCTTATCTCTTATCTTCTTGTGCTTTCTCCCGCTTTCTTTCTTATTTTTGGCCTCTCCCTCTATTTCATATTGATCAATAAAATGTTTCATAACTTCAGAAAACATATCTTTGATTTCGGTTTGGAATGACTTCATGTCTTCTCGCATAGACTGTAGTTCCTTATACAAGTCACTCAGTGAAGGATTCAAATCATCAACCTTAACATCATCCTTCTGTTGCGCTGCTTCAATACCGACAGTAGTGGTATATGCATCTGATGATATTACATTTGGTCCGGTGATTTCAAAGGTAGAAGGTTTCGAAGGTAACTTTGGTTCCAGAAGATCAAGATCATCAGATTTGGGTAGTCTTGGAACTTGCCTTCCAAAAAGGTGCAGTACTTCTGCAAAGAAAGACACACAACTCAACGGTCTAATGTGCATAATTAAGTGGACAAAAGTGCCTGTGTTCAAACTAACATCTTCAATTCTCATGGATCTATACTGCCCTTCTGTAATTCTGCCAACTACTTGACAAGTTTCCTCGGTGGTTCGACGACCACCATTACTTCCTGATGCCTTTGAAATGTAATGGGAGGCATAGCTTCCTCTATCCTGAAGTGCAAAGCATGCCTCATCTATGTTTCTGACTTCATCTGCAACCTCATCTTCTGTCAAATTACCCCTCATCCCTTCAGGGTATATTTTCTTCTTCCTCTTTTCATCATTGCAAACAATGCAAGGCTTTGGTTAAAAGTCAGGCACAACCTTGATCACAATTCTCTTTGTCATTGGAAAAATGGTATACTTCTGCTTTGTCATCTGTATGGGGTATGGTTTAGTTCCTTCATCCCTCAGAAAACGATACATACTTATCTCATCTTCATTCAACAAATGCATTGTACTACTATTTACCAAGATTGGTTCAAATTTTACCTTGACTGACCTTTTTGAGGTTTCTCTGATCATTAGAGAGCTGCTACTGCTCAAAGGTTTAACTTCTTCAATAATTTTGATTTTTAAATCCTCTTTTCTCAATGGTTGAGAAGGATTTACGTGTGCTCGATTGTGTTCAACTGCCCTTTTATTCTTTCGAACAAGAGAAGGAGTGCTCTTCTTCTGACTTCTTTTCTGCTTCTTTTTCTGTCCAATCAGTCTAGGAGTTTGTTTTTGAGGTTGAATTTTCTTCTTCTCAATTTTCCAACCTCTTTTCAGTCTCGCCTTCTGAGATTCCAGCCTTCGCTACTTGCGTCCTCTTGTTCTCCACCCTGACTTAAGTCTTTTCTTTTCTTTTCCCCTTGTTAACGTATGGTTCGTCCTTTAGGCGACCTTTTTGCCTACTTCGCTTTCTCCAAAAGAAGTACTTCCCCCTTTCTCTTCAACATCATTTGGCTCTTCGTGTTCGGTACCTGGCTAGAATATGTTTCTTGTGTTTCCAAATTGTCTAAGCCCATTCTGTGAATATTTGAAGCATTGATGTTACTTTTGATATTTATCGTCGACCTGTTCCCTATCTGTAGGTGAACTCCAGAATCTCTGAAGATTCTTGTTTGCATCATCCCATATGCTAGGTCGGTCCAATCTTTCTTTGACTTTATGATATAATGGAAGATAAGATATGGAAGATTTATGGACTGGTGATTGAGTAGATAATATAAACATTGCTCATCTAACGTCATCATTAGATTTCTCGATTCTGTTCTTTGCAGAACATAATGACAGAGAAGTAAGTGTAGAACCCTAGCCTTCGGCATAAGATTTAAGGTCTTCTTCTCCTTTGGGTTATTACTTCCATATAATTGTCAGTTAATCTGAATCTCATCCACCTTAACTTGAGTCATCCATTTGGCCTTGTAAGCAAGTTTTACTCCTACAGGAGGACATTCAGTAGCCTTCTCGATTGCCTCTAACGTCACGATGATCGACAACCTATCCACAACTGGCACTAGAGTATTTTCAACTGTCTGAACGTTCTTCCAGAAATTGTATACCTTGTTCGTGTAGACTGCCTCATTTATCTCAAAGAACTTCTTCCATCCGGCTGCTACAATCTTCGATTCTATATCCCACTGGTTCTTCTTCAAGGACTTGAAATCAACCAGTCTTCCAATAGTCATCGATTGCTCCATTTGTTTCTGTGGTTAACAAATAACTGAATGCGTGAACGATTTTCTTGAAGAGGTGAAGTTAATTTCTAAGGTTGACAGAGTTCTTCAAAAATCGATGTCAATGAATGTGAAGAGAGTTCTAGAGTAGGTGGTATTGACTTTCCCTCCAAAACTTTCTTATGAAAGAAATTATCACCTGTGACTACCGTTACTATTATCGTTACCTCTTACGACCCTTCGTCTTATTTTTCTGTATGCACTTCGTCTTATTTTTCTGTATGCACTTCGTCTTACTTATGTCTCTGTCCTTCATTTTATTTTTTCTTCTCCGCTTCGTCTTACTTTTGTCTCTGCACTTTATCTTACTTTTGTCTCCGCGCTTCGTCTTAGTTTGACTTCTCTTTCCCTGCTTCGTCTCATTTTCTTCTGCCTTACCGAAATAGTTCATCACTTTCTAATTTTATTATTATATGATTTTTTATTATCAAGATTATTGATCATGAGCTCATTTTGACTTAACATTAATTAGTACAGATCAGTCATATTTATGTGTTATAATATTTATATATTCATAATCAAAATTCATCTTACTTTTCTTCAGGCTTACCAAAAAAATGTTGTGCATAACTATATGTAGTTATTATTCTAATATAAAATTATTCTGATGTTTTATAATTTTGAATTAATGTATTGCTTGAGTTCATATAATATAAAAATATGTTATAGGATTTGGTACTGTTATACATATCTGTTGTCTGCTCCATTTATATCCATTCATCGGTGATAGATTTCTCGAGACCACCAAAATTTTTACTTGTCACATTATATTTAATGAACTCAACCAATGATATGTGTGTTTTTGACTTCCAAGGAAAAACACAGAAACCCCTAAAATTTATGAACTAGACATCGGTTTCAAAATTGGACATAAGATTCCGTATTCATCATCGTTTCTAATCATTATACAGCTGCTACTCCTCACAGGTTGAGCTTCTATAATGATTTTAACTTCTGTACACATTCAGAAATTACTATAATTGCTTGCCTTTTTTGTCGCTCCTATTTAATGTAGCAGTCATCATTTAATACAACCCAGATTAATCTTGAAATCCCAATATTTACGTGTCTTTCTCTTCTCTCCACATTCAGAAATTACAATGATTGCTTACCTTTTTGTGCACGTTTATTTAATATAGCAGTCATCGTTTAATATAACGCAAAACCCAACATTTACATGTCTTCCTCTTCTCTGCACATTCAGAAATTGCTATAATTGCTTGTCTTCTTTTCCACTTCCCGTAGCAGCTATCATTTAATACAAACCAAATGATGCTACAACCACTTCTTTGTGATTAAAATAACTTACATCGAAATTAGTTCTCCCACGCCCTCCACTGACACCTTTATATTTAAACTTTTGACCTTTCCTCTTATGACTTAACCCTCAAATCATATTTACCATAACCGCTGAAACAATTTGTCCCCCCAATATTTACTTCCCTCAACTACCCTCTTCTTTTACCTTCTTCTTTTTTAACCTGAATAGACTAAATTCTCCATTCCAGAGAGAAAAAAACCCTCAAAGTTGTGTCTTCTATTTCAAGAAACAAAGAACAACCGTTCGTATTAGTGAGGCATTCTTTTGTCCATCACTTTTTTCTTTCAT
>JANVCL010000002.1:14576065-14594497 GCA_026546855.1 Erythroxylum incrassatum | reverse complement strand
TCCCAATAATTAAATCAATAAGAGGAATAAAAAGGAATAATTAAAACATAAATATTAGACAAATATGTACTTATCAGGCTAATAGACTTAACATGGGTAAGCATTTAACTGGACCAATATCTTATGAAAGGCTTTGGACTTAGATGACGCATCATCAATGGATAGATTTCAAGAGGAGATCTTGGATAATATGGCGGGTGACAAATTTCGGCCTCACTTTACCCCAAATGACACGTTAAAAGGAGAGGTTTGTCATTCTGTTATAAATCATTTTAACATTTTTACTTGCTCAGTGTAGGATTCCTGACACCTCCCTCCTCCGAGCCCAGAGCAGGGTTGGACATTTTATGAGTATATTGGGCAAAGTGTTATAACAGGTTGAGTACCACCCCAAATCATTGAGTTAAGTTTATGCTCTAATATCATAATAAATTTCAGCCTTGCTCCACCCCAAAAGGCACCTTGAAAAGGAGATTTGTCATGCATTTGTAAATCATTTTAATATTTGTTATTTGTTCATTTACACTAGATATGCATCAACTCTAAAAAATAAAGACCGGGAATATAATTTTCTTTTCTAATTAAATGTTTTATCTTATCTTGTTAGTTGAGATGTAGATAAAGTTCCATTTGGATAGAGTTGTTATCCAAGTGGTTGGTATGATGTAATTTAATAAAGATAGAGGAGATATAGTAGTTTAGTTTACTTAAAATTTTGAATTGTAATTTGTAAAGTCAAGGAATCCTATAAATAACTTATTTGAGTTTTACTCTTCACATCAAAGAGAATATTTCTTTATACACTTTCTTTGTATACTTTCTTTATTAAATATTTCTTTATTTAATAAATGTTGTTTTTTACTATAACTTTTATGAGTTTATTGTTGTTTTTGGTTATCCATTGTTTAGGTAGTATGTTTACTCGAATGGGAGAGTTAAACGCGATTTAAGTTGAGTGCTTAGAAGGCTTTTGTAACAATAAGGATGACGAATTTATTAAACTCCACGACTAGAACGACAAAAAATCTCAAGTGGCAATATTATTAAAAGAGAAAAGACATTACAAAAGAATTAGTTAGGGCTTCCACAATGCACGGCGTAATTGGTGCAAATCCAAAGATTTAAGGTGTGTCTGTTTAAGAATACCATGATACGGTAATTTTAGGTGACCACGTAAGCGCCTGATGCTGCCTCTTGAAGGGCAAACGGTATGTGTGAGTGACACAAAGCATCATCCTGCTATGAAAATAAGGGGAGTTCAGTGCTTGTATGAGTCATCAACATATATTCTTTTCCTTTCCCAATTTTCCTTCTCTCCGAGCTTTCAGAAGGACAATTGAGTACAGCTCAATATCAAATGTAGTATATATAGTCTTTACACAGTTCAACTATTAACTTGAGAAGAATGAATCTTTGCATTAACTGGCGTTGTATTAGCTACGCTATATGTTCTAATCATTTCTATCAAAGTAAGTGCACCAAAAAATAAACCAGTCACAAAGTCAGGTGCTGCTTTTTCGTTCTTTTTCTTAGCTTGCTTGGATGTTCCCTAGTACCATTAATCAAGGTAAAGTTTTGGCAGCATTTGCTAGTTTGATTTGGCTCTTGAAAATACAGCCTAATGAAAACAGTTCGGTCATCCAAAGGAAGTCACAGAGAATGTAACTTGTATGTTAGCTCATAAGATGTTGCAGCTTCCAGAATTTCTGTAAAGATAAGATGAAGCAGTCATTAGTCAATCGGAAGGAAAGTGTTCTATATCATCATGGATGAGAATGTAAGATTCCGAGTACTTCTTTATATCTTCATATTTGCCCAAAGCTTGCTCAAATTTAAGCCAAAGTGGACCAGTCTCCTGAAGATTCACATTTTTTGGTCCAGCTAAGTATGCCTGAACAACAAACTGAGGTGTTCTCTCCCTGTTTTGCAACTAACAAATGAACCACAGCATTGACATTAAGGTTAACTCAATCCACTTGTTAAAGCAGTCATACCTCCCTTCGTATTGTGACAGCCAATTCATGTAGGCCGCGCCAAAGTACATGGAGACAAATGGCTTGGTTAGATCATCAACAGTATCAACTTTGTAAGCCCTGTATCCCAGCTCCCTATTTTAAGGAGAGAGAGTTTCAACACCTTTAAATGCTGTTGGGTCAGAATCACACGGAATAGTTAAAAGAAAACCTATGCCTACATTCATAAGGAATCATTCTTCAGTCAAATTCAAACGTGCACGTACTAAGCTTTTTCATATGAAATTACACTACTGTCTTTTACAAGAAGTTGCTTTGGGTTTTGAATAGAATGTTATATTTTTCCAATGCAGCAGAGGATTGAAAACTTTTCATATAGTGATAAAAGAAGTCATTTTAAGTGTTACTTCCTTTATTCCCTATCTTTTAGTTCTTTTAACTAATGGAGGATTATATTATTGAACGTACTGTTAGTTTTAGATTTAAATAGGGAAAGTCTTAACAAACAAAATCTTTATTGAACTATTTATAGAGTTATCTATAAGAAGTTAGGAGTGTTCTCTCTCGTTGAGGAGGTCTCTCTCTCTCTTGTCGATGACAAGTTTTCTTCAGTCTTTTGTCACCTATCCTGTGTTCGATCATGGCAGACGAAATTTCTATTGACATGGCCAGTCTTTCCGTTGAAGGTGAGGAGGATGGAGTGGCGATTGGAGGGAAAGAGATCGTGGAAGATGGAATTGATTATTCTATGTGTTTGGTGGGACGCTTTCATTCGGATCAAAATATCAACTTCAATGCTATGAAACATACTTTGGCATCCCTATTCTGGCCTCTCATAGAGGTTACGATTCATGAGGAGAAGGATTGCACGTATTTATTTCAGTTTTATCATGAAGTGGATGCGAGTATGGTAATGGACATGTCCCCTTGAACGTTTGACAACCAACTGCTACTGTTGGAGAGAATGGGTGATTATTCTCATCCTTCTGAGGTCCCACTATTTCATGTTCTTTTGTGGGTACAGGTGCATGGCTTGCGTTCTGGATTTATGTCAAAGCATGTGGCTAAGAAGATTGGCAATGCATTAGAGGAGTTTGTGGAGTCAGATCCTAAAAATTATGAGAAGCCGAAAAAGAGGTTCATGCGATTGAGGTATCGACCTGATGTAAGGAGGACAATTCGTCAATCAATGCGATTAAGGAAGGATATAGGCAGTGGTTTACTGTGGATTTAGAGTTCGAGAAGTTACCCTGTGTCTGTTTCCTATGTGCATATTTAGGGCATACTGAGAAGTTTTGCCGATTACTACTTAACAAGAACAATGGTCCTCTTATCCAGAAATTTACGTCGTCTATCCGGGCTATAATTCGCCAGAATCCCATCAATCTTGGATCACGGTGGCTAAGGGAGGGGGGAACGATGGAGGAGGGGGAAGAGTCCAAGCAAAACAGGTTTGGTAGGTTCGAAATGAGTGGAGTTCAAAATTCAAAGGGGCACCAAACGGATAAGGGAGGTGCAAATTCTGCTGGCAATAAATCAGGGAATTTGAAAATGGGTGAGGAGGTGGATAAGGTAGGTGGAGTTGATCTGGCGAGTGAAGATATAGGTGTTAGTATTATAGACCCTAAAAGACGAAGAATGGGCCGAGAGCCTAGTACTTTGGACAATGATGCCACAAGTTCTGGTACTGGTTCAAAAAACGAACCAACTGTGGGTACTGTGAATTAGGCCCGCCGACAAAAATGAGTTGCATAGGTTAGAACTGTCAGGGGCTTGGCAACCCTCGAGCAGTAAATTCTTTGCAGGAAATCGTTAGACTTAAAAGGCCAAATTTAATTTTTATGATTGAGACTCTGTAGTTCTTCAAAAATAAATAAAATAAAAGACCTCTTGTATTATGATGGTTTCTTTTCGATTGCCAGTAGAGGCCACAGTGGTGGACTTGCGTTGACTTGGAAGTTTGTAAATACTATTTCTCTTATTAGTTCATGTGATAGACATATTGATGCTTTGGTAGATATTGCTAATGTAGGTGTGTGGCTGGTTATTGGTTTCCATGGTGAGCATAACCGATCTAGGCGATCAAATTCATGGCAGTTATTACGTGTTTTGGCTTCGCATAGTGAGGAACCATGGGTATGCCTTGGTGACTTTAATGATATTCTTTATGGCCATGAAAAGCGAGGTGGAAGACCTCAGACGTTGTCACTTACGCATGGGTTTCAAGATGCAGTATTAGATGCTAGTCCCTATGATTTTCTTATGACTGGCTATCAATTTATGTGGGAGCACGAAAGAGATTCGGGCCAGCTTATAGAAGAAAAGCTTGATCGCATTTTGACAACAGACTTTTGGCGGCAATTATTTCCACATGCATGTGCGTCGGTCTTACCTATCTCTTCATCCGATCACCTGCCTCTCTTTCTTTAAGTGCAACTTCTTATGCCTAGACCTATAGCTTGCAGGTTCAGATTTGGGAACCATTGGATGAGGGAACCTTCATGTCCGGAACTTATTGTTGATTGTTGGAATCATAATGAGGAATTACCACTTTCGGATAAACTCCAGAGATGCAGTCAATTGCTGTCGACCTGGGGTAAGGAATTTTGGAATGTGCATAAGACAGAGATGGATAATTGCTTGATGTCCATGGCAGTGTTGAGAGGATCTAGGATTCAGGCGGATATGGATAATTTTGTTGCTTATAAAAATCACTATTTTGAGTTACTGTGTCAACGTGAACTGTACTGGAAGCAGAGAGCGAAGGAATTTTGGCGTAAAGAAGGTGATTCAAATACTTGTTTTTTTCCACAATGCTGCTACAGTTAGACAAAAGAAAAATCAGATTGAGCGACTTCAAGATGACAATGTAAGTTGGCAGACATGGGAGACTGGTTTGGAATTTGTGGTCAGTTCGTACTTCTCCAACATTTTTCAGTCTCAGATTTGTGATGTTAATTTGATTCTAGAACATATCCCGAGGTTGATTACTGAGGATAAAAATGAATTGCTACTTCGTCCTTATACTGCAGAAGAAGTAAAAGCTATTGTGTTTTCTATGATGCCGAACAAGTCACCTGGGCTTGATGGTTTTAACCCGGGCTTCTGTCATAAATAATGGGATATCATACATGGTAAAGTAGCTCAGACCTGTATTGATCGTCTTCATTTGGGCAATTTTCCCAGAGAGCTGAACGAAACGGCGATTGTGTTGATTCCAAAGAAATTTGAGCCTGAGGTAATGGGTGATCTCTACCCTATTGCTTTATGCAATGTACTTTTGAAGATTATTTCTAAAATGATGGCTAACAGATTGAAAAGCTTATTGCCTTCAGCTATTTGAATCCCAAAGTGCTTTTGTCGCAGGTAGAAGCATTCAAGATAATTGCATTATTGCATTTGAAATGATGCACTCGTTCCATCACCGAACTAGGGGGAAGACATATTCTGCAGTTCTAAAGATCAATATCAATAAGGCGTACGATCGCATGGAATGGACTTTTGTTTAGGCAATTATGGTAAAAATGGGTTTTGCCGTGGTTTTATGGATTCCATTATTTATTCTCTCATCAGTCAGCTACAAGATTCTTCAGAATGGGTTTGAAATTGGACCAGTGATTCCTACGCAGGGCCTAAGATAGGAAGGCCCCCTCTCTCCTTATCTGTTCATAATCTACACTGAGGGTTTATGAAGACTATTTGACCATTCACTTTCTGCATGTATAATACAGGGATGTAAAGTTTCAAATAGACGTCCTATCTTATCTCATTTGTTCTTCGCGAACGATTGCCTTTTTTTCTTTCAGGCTAATGCACAGGAAGCTAGTGAAGTTCAAAGATGTCTATAGACTTATGAGAGAGTATCAGAACAACTTATTAATTTTGCGAAATCTTCCACAACGTTTCGTGCAAATACCCCAAATTTGATGAGGGAATCTATTTGTGCCATCCTTGCTATTTCGGAAAAAGAGTATTTGGGTAACTACCTTTGGCTACCTTCTCACATAGGGAGGAATAAGAAGGAGGTATTTGGTTTTATAAAAGACAGGGTATAGAAAAGATTGAATGCCTGGAAGAGAAGACCACTTTCTAAGGTGGGTAAAGCTGTGTTGTTGAAACTGTGTTACAAGCGATACCCACTTATGTGATGAGTTTGTTTCTTCTACCTAAAACTTTATGTGCTGAATTGGAACGTATCATGACTCGGTTTTGGTGAGGAAAAGGTGTTAATCATGAGAAAGGAATTCCTTGAATGTCTTGGCAAAGATTAGCGAAGAATAAAATTTTCGGTGGCCTTGGTTTTAAAAAGATCCATGAGTTCAATCTTGCGCTTTTGGGAAAGCAGGGTTGGAAGTTGATGACTCAACCTGATACGCTAGTATCTCGTGTTCTTCAAGCTTGTTATTTTGCGGGTACATCATTCTTATCAGTAGATTTAGGAAGCAATCCGAGTTATTTATGGCGAAGTATTTGGGAAACCAGTTCTTTGTTACAACAGGTATGCATTGGAAGGTTGGAGATGGTTCTCAAATTCTAATATAGGACTCACCGTGGCTCAATGATATGAAGATTTCTTTTGTTGCTTCTTCAAGGCCTCCTGATTCAAATGTTTTCTTGGTTGCGGATTTGTTGGAAGATGCTTCACGGAATCTTGATTTAATTCACTCACTTTTCTCTAGCCATGATTGTAAACGGATTTTGGCAATACCATTGGGTAGATGACCGGCGAGAGATGATTGGTGTTGGAAATTTGAGAATAAAGGTCGTTACACAGTGAAGAGCGCTTATAAACTCTTGTGTCCCCTTACGGATACAACTTTGCCAAGTTATCAGCAGGTATGGAGGCGAATATCGAGCTGTGTGGTTCCGCCAAAGGTGATCAGTTGTGTTTGGTGTGTTCTAAATGGTTTATTATCGTGCTTATCGATGTTACGAAGTCAAAAAGATGATGTTAATATGTGTTGCCCGATTTGTAATTAGGAAGAGGAGACATTACAGCATGTGTTCCTCGACTGCCCACTCACGAAGCAGGTCTGGTCGAGAGTTCTCTAAAACTAGCGACATCCAAGAACAATTTCTTTGCTTGATTGGTTTGCGTCCTTTCTACCTGCAACGAAGGACCTGCAGTCTACCATTTTGATGATAATTTGCGCAATCTGGCAAAGTAGAAATGGAGTTGTGTGGAATAATGAATGGAGATCAGCAAATGCCATTTTTTGTTTCGTGTAGAGAACCTTGGAGGAGTGGCGGCTTGCTCATGCTTCTGGTACTGCTCCGGCAACAACTGCGACAAGAATGGTGAGTTGGCAACCTCCAGATGTGGGTTGGCTGAAGGTTAATGTTGACGCGGCCACCGGAAGCAACTCCAATTTCATGGCTGCTGCAGCTGTTGTACGTGATTCTAATTCGAGTTTTATAGCTGCAAAATCGTGTAAGTTTCCAGGCAAATTGAGTCCTAAAAGTACAAAGGCAATAGCTATCAGAGAAGTCCTTAGTTGGGTCAGGCTTTAGAATTGGGATAGAGTTATTATTGAATCGAATGCGAAGATTATGGTTCAAGCAATTAATGATGGCTCTTATGAAGACTCTTCCTCTTTTGGTTTGTTAGTTTGTGATTGTAGATCTCTATTGAATGAGATTAGAATAGCTAAATGTATTTTTGGCTTCAGGTCAGGCAATTCTACTGCCCATGTCTTAGCTACGGGCACATTATTCGCTTCTGGCCTTGGGGAGTGGTTCAAAATACTCCCTCCTTCTATTGTTGAAGCTCTTGCTTTGGAGTAATGAAATTCCTACTATTTACCCTAAAAAACAGATTTAAATAGGCATTTGACTTTGTAGTTAGAAAAACTCAAGTAAGCACGAGGGTGATATGTAGAAATTAGATATCACATCAGCAAAAGGATAAAACAATTGCATCAGCAAACTCAAAACAGATACATAAAAATTATATGTAAGGATTTTATGTTTGTATGAAATGTGTCATCCTTAATTGAAAGAAATTAAAGGTTGAGGAATCAAATGCATGATAGATCCACCAACCTATGTATATTAACTGATGAAATTCAAAACTTCTCAGTCCAGGATTTGCTTACATGTAAAGCCAAAATGCTGTTGAATAGTCGATTCCCATTAGCCCAATTCGTGCTCCAACTCCATTTACAAAGCGCATGCTGACCATCTCAACTAGTGCACATAGTACTGACTGAAGGAGTAGTTATCAAAGATTTAGGCACCGAACAAAGGGAGACATCGTGCAGAAGATAGACCAGGTAAATTAAGGCTGAGAAAAATGGAGTATTTGTAATGACAAAAACTTGTAATGATCTTATAATTTCTTCTCATATTCAAAAATTGTAGAACTCCACGATAAAGCAATCTAGAACCAATAAAACTGGAAAGACTACTTTATCAAATTACATGAGTCAAATTGAACTCGTTTTACTATTTGTTTCAAAAGAAAAGTTGATCATGCAGCCATCTAACTGAATCATTTTTTCCCAACTTTTTGACCTTAGGCACAACAATCCAAGAGAAACAGAAGCCTTAGCAGCGATAACAGTAAGCTTGCATCACAAGATAGATTGCATGAGATACAAAGAAATTCATATCAAGGAGCAGTAGGACATGTTATTGAAGCAGAGTTATATACAAATAAACTTGTATCCTTACAGGCTTAACTCCTCTTGTACTGAAATACTTCGAAATAATTATATCTGCAACTGCCTGCATGGAGACCATGATTAATAAAGTCAAATTATACTCCTTCCAGCCAAAACTAAATAGAAAATACACTATTAGTAAAAAATGGTGTATTTCATGGATTTCCTTGAGAAGAAACTTCATATCACTAACAAGACCAAAAGAAAAGGAAGTTTTCAGTTTATGTGAATGCAAACTAACATCTTTGTCCATACCTATGTAACAGACCTAATAGTCACTTGGACTCTTTGAGTGACATGGAACAATGCTTGAATTTAGATAGATAAGCCACAGGTTGTTTATCTTGCATTTTGTTGTATTTTAATCCAATAATGGAATCATTTCCGGTGTAAATTTCAAAACCCTTTCTCTATTGGATAAACTCTTTAATGTAAAATGGTCTAAGAAGGGAAATACGGTAGTAGTTTAAAAAATGAATACAATTGTAGTTTCCTACTATAAAATGTTGTTAATTAAAATTACTTCTTCCTGAGATGAATTCCAACTTAAGGGACAACAAAATGCAGAAAAGAGGTATAAAGAAAAATCTGCAGATATACTTTTCTGGAGTCTGGTTAACTGAAATCCAACACTATCATCAGTTTCTAGCTTGTAGTCTATGATATGAAAGCATATTTTATAGCAGTACCATTGACCTATTTGATCCCACATAAAATAAATAGTCAGGAGAAAACAATGATCCTACACTATTCTAAGGAGTTCAAAGAACACCCAACTTCAAGCAAACATGGCAACGTCTTTGCAATGTGTTGAAACAAGCACTCAAAACTGGCACTTCAATAACAGAGGGAACTTTGGTCACTCTCAAATGTCACAAGAAACAATGTCAATTCCTTTTGAAATGCTTAGATCCAGATGCTCAGGGTTGGCACATCAATTACATAGGAGATTGTACCCATTCTTAAAGTGTCATCATATTTTACTACTCTACTCCTACATATCAAAATCTTGGCCGGTTTGTATTACTTCAACAATGAGCTTGCCTATGACCTTAGTTTATGCTAGATGGAAACAGCCCCAATGTAATATTGTGATCAGTTGAACATACAAAAGATGCAGAATCTATATACCATTTAACTCAAAAGTAGGAACATGAATTTACATCAGACTAAGAGAAGGAATGTTTTATGACTTTTATTTAATACCTTCACTTCCACTTTAGAAAGATATAGTCTCTTTTCCTTATCCTGTGAAAAGCGCACCTTTCCATGCTTTTCACCAGATTTCATCCACTCTTTAGCAACCTCAGGATTATCCCACAATTGTAGCATGTCCTCTGGAGAAGCTCTTAAGTCCCAATATGTATAATCACCCCCTGCACTCTCAAAGAAACAAGAGATTAATATAAACATCAAGTGAAAGTACAGTCCCTAATACATACAGAAGATCTAACAAGTCAAGACCATCAAAATACATCCATATATTTTAGGGTTGAATAAGAAAAAGAAAATGTGAAACAGCATTTAGGTCAATCCTCTCAATATTAAGAGCATCCACCACTAGCTTCAGAAATACAGATATCAGCATTTTCCTACAAACGAAATTAGTTGATTCTATGATTTAGGATCAATAACAGTGAAGAACAATTTACGCCAGACCTTTTTAACTTGAAAGGAGAAACTAAATATGGTAACAATTAACTACAAAGATGTGTTGTGAGCTTACAATAAGGATCAATAAGCATACTTTTTCCATCCTTATTTAATTCCATTTGGCATTTTATAATTGTAATACTGATATTTTGGAAATAAAATCTCTCTCATTTCATGCAGTTTAAGCAATGATAAGCAATACTCTTAGCTGACAGGGTGGACATGAAATATATAGATTCACATTAGAACAAAAATGTTAGAATGAGTTTCTGACTAAAGTAGAAATCTATGTTGTTTTTGTGAAATTGAAATGTCTCAGTTGTTTTCAGCAACAAGCCACTTGTACAGCTTATCACAATATCACTTGTTTCCCAAGCAAGAACAGGACGGAAGGTTACATAAATTACCTTCTTTCCATCTGCTTTCTGTGAAGACTTTAAATTATATGCAAATATTTTTGTATCCATGGCTCGCAAAGATGGGTATGTCAAGAAATTATTGAAATCAAAATCTTAAACTATTTAACAACACATATGACCAGATTCTATACAAGATCTAAGACACTGCCTCCAACAGTCCATTGGGCTGGAAGTGCAGAGAATGCCCAGGCTATCATACCACTAATACTGAGACTTAAGACCTTTCAATTTTGAAATATCTAATAGCATGTCAATATATCATTCAACCCAATCGGTAAGTTTTGACTGAATATTAACTCTATCAATGAGATATGCAGATCAAGCTAGATATTGCAGTTACAGCATGAATTCCAGAATGGTTTATTTTGATATCTAAATCGGTGGGTTTAGAGGCTTTGCAGAGTGTCTACCTATCTTGAGGCTCACTAACCATACTTAAAAGAAAGGACTTCCTTTGAATTATGCATTGTTAAAATCATCAGAGAACTGAATGGAAGTCTATATTAAATGCTAAAGATTTTACATAGGAAGTATCTTATGTTGAAATAGTATATAAAGTTGAAGGAGTTATATAATTTTAGAGTAATAACTATGTCCACAACTTGAGAATGAGTGCTGGACTCAAATATCATTATGCCATGAATCCTATATAGGAAGTATCCTATATTGAAATAGTGTTATTTTAGAATATTAGTATTAACTTGTATTGGTTTGTTCTTACTAAAAGAAATTGGCTAAAACCTAATTAGTAACAAGTCAATAATATATAATTATGTGAAGGATATTCCAGAGAATTATGCTATAGAAGGGAAACTAATATAAATATAATGAACACCATATGGAAATTGAATGAACAAATAGAACATATAGAGGAGTATAGATATAATCTCGAGTAAAGGAAAGAACTGCAACCTGCATTTTGTGAAGACAATAGACCTGTATCTTGTGAAACATGTACAGCTGATGAAGGATTAGCACTAGCATTTATTGCCGAAGTACTTCCATCAAGAAATCTTCTGCACAACAACTACACAGTTATGGAAAAAATTTCTCTAAAGCCAAGGGCATACAGTGAATCTGATCCACTCAATCTTACAAACTCATCTGATCACTTCATTCCAATTGTTCCAATTTTTGGGGGGAAGCATGGTGGATTTATCTTCAGAAAGATATCACTCCCTAATCCTAAAACAGGTTCATATTTTCAGATTTAAAAACAAAAGAAATACTTTTTGACTGTGATCCATAAAGTACACGACTACATCTATATACATGGACAAAGAAATAACGGGAAGAACAGTGGGAGGGAATTTATATTGAAAAGAAAAAGAATGATAACCAACTCAAATATAGAAAATAAAGGGCATTGTATAAACAATAAACAATTACAAGGAGAACAGGGAACCACCTGGAAGGAAGACTTTCTTTGACTAAAAGGTATCGCTTCCAGTATTCCAAAGTTGATTTATGATCTGCTTTTTTGGTACCACCTTTATATGCTCTAACCACAAACTCCTCGCTTCTTCCTCTGTATAATAGATATCTAAATTTAGCAATGCAAAACTTTTGAGACCCAAAGTCCAAAGCTTGAGAATAATCATTGCCACCAACAAATCAAGTATGCATTGAACTGAAGAAAAGAATAAAGGAAAATAAAATACATGAAATTGTACTTAACAAACTTACTTCTGCTCAAAATTCAACAGCCATTTGATGTATGCAGCACCAAGATATACACTTATGAAAGGCCTATACAAAATTTCAGGATTTCCTTCTACTTTATATGTCCGGTATCCCAAGTCTCTGTTAGCAAGTTGACATTCTATATAACACCATTTAAACGTGGAAAATAAAGGAAAATGAAAGAAAGAAGCTGATAGTAGTAGAAACCCTTATTACCCGATTACTTTGTTGAAAATATAATGCAAGTACGATTTTGATACCTGGCCAGCCATTCGGCAGTTTCTGGTGAAATTTGCATAATTCCCATCTTTGTCTGTTTGGTTTTCCTCACATATTCTGAAGCAAGAAGTTGCCTGTCACTTGCAAGTTCAGCAATAGCACAGATCATATCCTGCAATGAGAGAAGATATCAAATGCAATCACATTTTAAACTTTCAAAACTTCTAAATTGACAAAATTATACTTACATGGTCAAAAAAGAAAAACAATGGTGCAAAAGAGATTATGAAAGTAAGCATAAAATTCCTGTCTTTTGAATTGGGAATGCCTTTTAGAAACAAAGCACAAAGTGCACTGCCATCTGAATGAAATAAAATAGCCACCAATCCACTGTGTCCATGATCAAAATCTTAGAAGATGAGCAAACTGGATTTCAATTTAAAAAACGACCCCAATTTTATACCTGGTCCAAATGAGTGCTAAAGAAAACTGAAAATAGTGTACTAATGACTAAGTTATTTACTCAGCAAGTCAATTAGAGATCATCACAATTAAAAAGCTAGAGAGAAGGTCAAGTCATGACAATAACGAGAAAATATATGGGTGATATTTCCATCACTTGCTGGGCTATAATGAACAATAGTAGTACATTGTTGCATCTTAAGAGTAGAGGGACATTGTGAATCCCTTTGTTCAGTTACCTTTGACTATATTGAACTTTGATGCATGATATTCTGTACTATCATTTATGACATGGCAGCGCACTTTCCAGGCATCAAACTATCAACCTAGATTAATACTAGATGGAGCCGACGAACAATGAGTGGTAAACTTATTAGCATTGATGGCCCATACTAAATCATCAAGCAACGATCTGAGTTCTCGTGTCACCAATCGACTTCTATACAACCCAGTACAATCCACACCATCCAGTATAATAATGTAGATAGATATGAACAAAGTTAGTTAATATTAAAATGTCAAAGAAGACAACAAGGTTTTATATTGTCAAGTTCCACAAGTAAAAATTAAACAAGAAAATGAATTGCTACCACTCTTCACTTGTGAAAATCAATCCAGGACATTCAGCAGAATGCAGAATGTAATGATTGATGGATACACAAAGCATTTCAGCTGACCACAAATTTCAGGAGACCATCAAAGCAAAGCAAAGCAATTCCAAGTATAAAACCTAAGAAACTGAACAGTTCCAAGTGATTAAAAATAGCATCTTATACTTATATACATTCTCTAACAAACAAACACACAGATCTCCTTTCCTATCATTGCCCCAAACAAAAAGTATGGTATACTCCAAATGCAGTAAAGCAATAACCCAAGAACATTGTCCTGACAATGTTAAACGAAACAATTGATTTGGATTGAAAAGATTTACCGGAAGTATCTGTGAGTCAAAATGTCGTTGTATAATAATATCAGCTACAGCCTGAAAACCAAAATTGCAGTGTAAATGACATCAATCTAAGAATTTCAGTCAAATGGAAAATGAATATCACAAAACAAAACAAATATTTATTGATGAACCATGAACACTTCACAGAAAGAGTACTTAGATGTATATATGATCCAACCCAAGACCACTCAAACAGCTCAATTTTTTATTTGAATACTTTGTGTAGTCACCAGAAAGACTTTTTCCCATGACAACTCCTCACATTTTGATTTTAGTAAATAAAGATAGTACTAATTGAAAAACTACTTGGAGTCCACAAAAGCACCAAAGAAGAAGACCAGTCGTTGTTTGTTTTACCTTCATCTCAGTTTGTGTCAAGTAAGGTTGCCCATCAGGATCCCGTGAAAGGTGAACTTTCTGTCCTCTAGTCTCTCCAGCATCTAACCATTCAGTTCTAACTGCAGGTTCCCTCCACATTGCATCCATATCCTGTGGATCGATGCAGTCATCCCAATATTTAAACTTGAAACTCATCCTGAAGCTTGTATTCTGAGATGGAATCTGCTAACAAATACAATACCTCGGAAATCAGTGATCTTGCTTGTGTGAAATATCACTTAAGGAACTCAGAAATCGCAAATGATGAACACTTCCACATGAATACTGGGGAACAGAAATTAATTGGAAAACCATGAAAATACTTTTGTCTTTAGATTCAAACGTTAATAAAATAATCAAATTTTATATGCACCAGAAATAGCAAATGAAAATTCCAACCAACTCAACTAAGAGATAGATGAAATCAGCAACGAAACTTGATCTTTTGGAAATAAAAGGAGAAATAAGTATATAAAATTCATGTTGTTCTGAAATGTTACAATATGCTTTAGAGTTGTCAGCCCACAACAAATTGAAAGTTCATTTCCTACGGAAAAAAAATCACAACGACTCTTCTAGTCATCTTTAGTATCATGACATTTGAAATGAGAACCCCATAAATTCTAGAAAGAGAAATAAAAATCTCATAAACTCCATTTCTCTTCCTCATTAGAAGAAGAGGAAGTTGCTCGTGCATTCAGTGGCTTCAATTAAGACTTGAAGACCAAAAGGAATTAAAACAAGCATCACGCAGACGAATCCATGTGTGTGTCGGAGACGACAACATTTGTACAATAAAAGAAAGCCCAAGTTGACAATTTATTACGAAAGGCAATCAATACATACAAAAACAAAAGAAAAACGGGCACAAACGACAAGGGAAGCGATCTCATCTTCCTCTTACCTGGGCCTCTGTTTTCTTAGGTGAAGTAAAAGAAATGGACCATTGTTGACGGAATTTGTATCTGGGGAAGGTAAAGTTGGTGGGTCTGCTGCATAATGGTTGGCGAGAGAGAAAGAGAGGTGGAGTTTGTTGAAGAGAAAGGTACACTTGGCCAATACCACGCAAGACATGCTCCCTTCCTTGTCTCTGTTACGGTGAAATGGAGGTCTCAATCTCATGGGAGGTGTCCTAGTTGCCATTCAGATCCAGTCCCTCCTTATTTTTATACAAAACATAAAATGAAAAACAAATGTGAGTCATCAATTTACCTCAATACAAACGATTATTATTTATTACCAATATAATTCCTCTAGTATGCATCGACGGTATGAATAATATTCTGTACATGCCGGTTTATATCTGGTCAGAAAAAGAAAAAGAAATGGTATTGAGGTTTTTGGTACTGACTTTTAATTTCGGTCGTATGATAAGTTTTCATTTGATATCTAGAATATCGGCCGCATGCCGACCGATACTATTAGTTTTAAAAAAGGTAGGAACTATTTTGCAAATATGAAAACTTTTAACTTAAAAAAAAACCTCCTGTATGCCTCCACACGCCCGAACCCTTCTGCTTGTTTTGATTTTTTTTTCACTCTCTCACCTACTCTCACTCACCTCCGTTCTCTCTCTCTGGTCATCTTTCTCTCCGATCTACACCAACATCGTACCATTTTTAGCCTTCCTCCACACGAAGTCGCGAACACATCACCATCTTTAGCCCTCCTTCATGAGGACTATCGCACCACGTCATCACCACCACTGAATGTCTGAATCTCCTCCACGCCACTGTTAAAATGACTACCCTCCTCACATCTAAACCCGACCCATCACTCAACCCAAAAACTCGAAGCTGTGAATTGGTTTTTAGGAGTGTTTTGACTTTTCAATTTTTTTTCCTGCTTAATTGCATTTTTTAAAAAAAAATGAATCGGTTAGAACTTAGGAAGTTGAAAGTTTGGAAATAAATTTTTGAATTGGATTTGTGGTCTGCGTGGGCTGGATGTTGGAGTTGAATGATTCCTAATTTTGTTTTGGTTTATTTCTGATTTAGTTCATTGATTGTGGATTGGTTAAAGAGAAATTTATGTTAAGTTTTGTTACGAATGAAATGCACGGCATGTGATGTGAATATGTGATGATGTTTACGTTGTGAATTGATTTACTTGAGCTTTGTTTGGATTTTTAATTGCATCAAAAAAAAATATTAGAAGAAAAAGAAGAGAAAAAAATAGAAGAGAAATGTGATTTTCTTTTTCTTGTTTGTTTTCTTAATTTATTAAAGAAGAGAATTGAATGGAAAGGAATTTTGTAAGACCTTTATGCCTTTGATTATAAAATTTGTTTATCTTTACTTGTTAGATTTAATAAGGATATAATGGTAATTTACTTATAGTAAAGTTATCTTGTCTTCTATTTCTCCTCCTTTTCCACCAATTTGATGGGAAATATTTTTAGACCAAATTTCTCTCCTATTTCCCTCCATTCTTTCCCTTTCCCTTTGCTTAATTTTATCAAAACAATGAAAACCAAGAGAAATGCAATTCTCTTCCTTTCTTTTCCTTTGCTTTCCTTCCATCTAAACAAAGGCTCAGTTTGAAAGTTGAAACAACTTAAATTAAAATTTAAAACCAAGAACAAAGACTTAAATAATTAATTGCCACATTCTTAAATTTTATGAAATGGTATTTCATTTATAGTATTTGAGTATTGGCTTTAGGTAAATAATTAATTGAGTATAAAATTACTCTATTTTAAATTGATAATAATTCAATTATAGTTAATAGTATTTAGGTATTGGCTTTATGTAAATAATTAATTGAGTATAAAATATGTTGAATTATTTGGTAATTTATATATGTGGGCTATCATAAATATTTATAATAGATAATGTGTGAAAGTAGTGATATAAATGTATTCAAAAGGAACTTTTTTTCAAATTGTGAACATGTTATAGGCTAAACTTAAGTCACTTAGAATTTGTTTGGTTCAGTTTTTGAAAAAAAAAACTTTTTTTCTAATGCAAAAGCTTAAAAAAAAGTGTTTGATCATAAAATTTAAAAATATTTTTTTAATAGAAACAATTTTTTAAAAAAACTTAAAATGCAGCTTTTTAAAAAACTAAAGTTTGGAGCTTTAAAAAAAAGCTCTTATTTGAGCTTTTTCGGGTAGAGTTATTTGCGTCACTTACGTTTATAACGTATCAGACGTTTACGTTTTCGGTTCATCCCAATCTATGCCGGAGGAGACAAAAGTTGCTTATTTATACTGTATATCCTCCTCTTCCGTCATCAAAGAGGCTCGTGTTACCCCTGATTCTGCTATTTTCATTTTGATTGGGAAATACGAAACTAACCAAACCCATGGCAACCGCATCAAGTATCTCCTTTTCTTTCTTTTTCTTTTCTTCTGCTTTGTTTGATTTTGTAATGTGATGATATGAAATCCCTAACTCGGAATATCGATTCCATCATCATTTCAAAACAAATCCGTTTGCTTGTTTTTGGGAAAATTCGTCTTATTCCCATATCATGGGTAAATTTCTCTGATTACACGATAGTATCATATATTACATTGGCGTTGCTCTGTTTAAATTGTGTTCTAAACTAACGTATCTTAATTGGAGAAATTACACCTACCTGTATCTTCGATGTATTTACATACTACCTCTCTGCAAAATGCTAGCATGTTCCTTTAGTTTATGTGTTTTTGGGATGTTTTTATCTGTTTCTAGTTCTATACTGTAGCAGAATAATATAAGATGGTGTCGTTTGTTGTTCATGTTGTTGTCTATTGTTGGTTTTCAGATTATGTAGTTAACCTCTATTTTATGGGTCTTGCAGTCTCGTTTAAGTTAAGGGAGGACCATAGGAAGCAAATTGAAATGGAGGAAGCGCGAAAAGCCAGGCTTGCTCCTACAGAGGTTAACGAGGATGGAAAGGAGATTAATCCCCATATTCCTCAGTATATGTCTCAGCCCCTTGGTATCTTAATGGTGAAAAGCCTGTAAACAGATTACGTGCTTGAGTTTTTCACATTGCTATGAGCTCAACATGCTTTTCATATGCTGCTTGAATCTTAAGCTTGT
>JANVCL010000002.1:14531641-14550310 GCA_026546855.1 Erythroxylum incrassatum | reverse complement strand
GGCTGAAAAATACTTTCGATATTACGAAACACCAAACGAACTGACTGTTGACATTGCTGCCATGTATTTGTGGGGGGTGACTGTTATTGATATCAAAATTCTCTCCTAAGTCTAAATCCCCTTTAATATCAAAAGCTAGATCAGTTTTATCAACACTTAGTTCATCATTTCTTTGTCAACTTTCGTTGAAAGCGTTAGACAACAACATCTAGTGGCCCATATCTTATTTTTGAACTTAAGGCTTTTGTCCTTTTTAAAGTTTCACAAGTTTAAGGGATTTCCTCATTAACTTGTCTTTCACCTTATTAAGGATTGTGTTCATCCTCTCAAATTATTACTTTATAACTTGCATAACATTTGAGTTGTCCCTCTTTACTTTTGGTGTTGAAACTCCTTATTACACATATTTGAAAGTTATAGAAATGTTAGTAAAGAAATGTTCTCTCACACTCCCTTTCGTGTCTACTAAAAAATAGAAATGTTAGTAAAGAAATGTTCTCTCACACTCCCTTTCGTGTCTACTAAAAAATGATAAACCACTTGTGTTTCACTCTTTATATAGGGGATGTTTGTTTGTTTTATTTATTTATCACAACAGTATATACATGCATTAAGCAAAGCAGTTATCTAAGAATCAAAATTTTCTTACCAAGCAAGGTAGAAAACCATTATCTTCATACCATCTGTTTCAAATCCACCAAAACCAGCCTTTGTCATCATTAATAGAGTTGACTTATGGGCCAAGTTATATATATAAGTATTTATAACATTGAAGCAGAGGTTTTGTGTGCTGTAAAATATAATAATAACACTTACCATTTAATGGATTACATTTTTCAAGGATCACAATTTGTAGGCCAGTAGAAACCAATTCCCCCTTCAGAGATAAGATGGCCTAGTCCAAGGCGTAAACCTAAAACAACTTCACTGAACATAGTTGCTTATTGAAGATGTTATTTATGAAATGGGTAAAGAAATGAGCTAATAAACATAATATAAACTAACCTCGTTAAGTGTTATCCCTCGATCAACAACCAGTAATATACATCCTAAACCTAAACTTAAACTTTAATCCTAAATACTAAATCCTAAACCCTAAACCCTAATACCTTAGACATTTAAAATCTATAACCTAAACCTTAAACTTTAATCATAAACGCTAAACCCTAGATCCTAATACCTAAGACCTATATCCTACAGCCTACATCCTACACCTAAGCTTTAAACACTATATCCAATATATATCCAAAATCCTAAATCCAAACACCTAAAGTATACAACTTACGTTAAACCTCTAACCGTTTAACCCTATACTAAAAAAATCGCAAGAGTATATACATGCATTAAGCAATGCAATTGTCTATGAATCAATATTTTTTTACCAAGCAAGACAGAAAATCATTACCTTCATACCATCTCTTTCAAATCCACCAAATCCAGCCATTGTCATCATTAACAGAGTTGACTTCTGGGACAAGTTACAGATATAAATAATTACAATATTAAACCAAAGGTTTTGTGTGCTGTAAAATATGATAATAACACTTACCATTTGATGGTTACATTTTTCAGGGATCACCATTTCTAGGCAATGAGAAACCAATTCCTCCTTTAGAGATAAGATCGCCTAGTCCAAGGCATATACTTGAAACAACTTCACTAATCATAGTTGCTTATTGAAGATTTTATTTATGAAATGGGCAAAGAAAAGAGCTAATAAACATAACATAAACTAACATTAAATGGTAAGTGTTAAACCTTTAATCCTAAATACTATATCCAATATGTATCCTAAACCTTAAATCCTAACCCCAAAAGTATAAAACTTTTGTTAAACCTCTAACCTTTTAACCCTATACTTAAAAATAAGTTGCAACAGCATATACATGCATTAAGCAAAGCAATTATCTAAAAATCAATATTTTTTTACCAAGCAAGACAAAAAATCATTACCTGAACCATCTTTTCAAATCCACGAAATCCAGCCATTGCCATCATTAACGGAGTCGACTTTTGGGACAAATTATAGATATAAAAAATTACAATATTAAAGCGAAGGATTTGTGTGCTGTAAAATATGATAATAACACTTACCATTTGATGATTACATTTTTCATAGATCGCCATTTCTAGGAGAATAGAAACCAATTCCTCCTTCAGAGATAAGATGGCTTAGTCCAAGGCATACCTGAAACAACTTCACTTATCATAGTTGCTTATTGAAGACGTTATTTATCAAATGGCTGAAGGAAAGAGCTAATACAAACAATATAAACTAACCTCGTTAAGTGTTATCCCTTGATCAACAACCTGCAATATACATCCTAAACCTAAACCTCGAACTTTAATACTAAATACTAAATCCTAAATCCTAAAACATTCGACCTATAACCTATATCCTAAACCTTAAACTTTAATCCTAAGCACTAAACCCTAGATCCTAATATCTAAGACCTATATCCTGCAGCCTAAATCCTACACCTAAACTTTAAACTTTAATACTAAATACTATATCCAATATATATCCCCTAACACCTTAAGTATAAAACTTTCGTTAAACCTCTAGCCTTTTAACCCTATACATGCAAAAAATCGCAATAGTACCTAGATGGATTAAGCAATGCAATTATCTAATAATCAATATTTTTTACCAAGCGAGACAGAAAATCATTGCCTTCATACCATCTCCTTCAAATCTACCAAATCCAGCCATTGTCATCATTAACAAAGTTGACTTCTAAGACAATTCATACATATAAATAGTTAAAATATTAAAGCAAAGGTTGTGTGTGCTGAAAATTATGAAAATAACACTTACCATTTAATGGATTACATTTTTCAGGGATCGCCATTTCTAGGCCAATAGAAACCAATTCCTCCTTTAGAGATAAGATGGCCTAGTCCAAGGCATACCTGAAAAAACTTCACTTGTCATAGTTGCTTATTGAAGATGTTATTTATCAAATAGGTTGAGAAAAGAGTTAATAAACATAATATAAACTAATCTCGTTAAGTGCTATCCCTCGATTAACAACCTGCAATATACATGCTAAACCTAAACCTTAAACTTTAATCCTAAATACTAAATCATAAATCATAAATCCTAAATCCTATAACGTTAGACCCATAACCTATATCCTAAATCTTAAACTTTAATCCTAAGCACTAAAACCTAGATCCTATTACCTAAGACCTATATCCTGCAACCTATATAGTACACCTAAACTTTAAACTTTAATCATAACTATTATATCCAATATATATCCTAAATCCTAAATACCAACCCCTAAAGTATAAAACTTTCATTAAACCTCTAACCTTTTAACTCTATATACTTAAAAAAATTGCAACAGTATACACATGTGTTAAGCAAGGCAACTTCATACCATCTCTTTCAAATCCACCAAATCTAGCCATTGTCAATCTTAACGAAGTCGACTTCTGGGACAAGTTGTACACATAAATAACTACAATATTAAAGAAAAGGATTTGTGTTCTGTAAAATATGATAATAACACTTACCATTTGATGATTACATTTTTTAGGGATCGCCATTTCTAGGACAGTGGAAAATAATTGCTCCTTCAGAGATAAGATGGCCTAGTACAAGGCATACCTGAAACAATTTCACTTATCATAGTTGCTTATTAAAGATGCTATTTATCAAATGGGGGAAGAAAAGAGCTAATAAACACAATATAAACTAACCTCGTTAAGTGTTATCCCTCGATTAACAACCTGCAATATACATCCTAAACCTAAACCTTAAACTTTAATCCTAAATACTAAATCCATCCTAAATTCTAAAACATTCGACTTGTAACATATATCCCAAAACTTAAACTTTAAACCTATATACTAAATATTAAATCCTAAAACATTCGACCTATGACTTATATCCTAAACCATAAACTTTAATCCTAAACACTAAACCCTAGGTCCTAATACCTAAGACCTATATCCTACAGCCTACATCCTACACCTAAACTTTAAACTTTAATACTAAATAATATATTCAATATATATCCTAAATCCTAAACCCTAACACCTAAAGTATAAAACTTTCTTTAAACCTCTAGCATTTTAACCCTATACGTAAAAGAAAATCATAATAATAGATGGATTAAGCAATGCAATTATCTAAGAATCAATATTTTTTACCAAACGAGACAGAAAATCGTTGCCTTCATACCATCTCCTTCAAATTGACCAAATTCAGCCATTTTCATCATTAACGGAGTTGACTTCTGAGACAAGTTATACATACAAATGGTTACAATATTAAGGCAAAGTTTTTGTCTGCTGTAAATTATGATAATAACACTTGCCATTTGATGGATTACATTTTTCAGGGATCGCCATTTCTAGGCCAATAGAAACCAATTCCTCCTTCAGAGATAAGATGGTCTAGTCCAAGGCATACCTAAAACAACTTCACTTATCATAGTTTCTTATTGAAGATGTTATTTATCATATAGGTTTAGAAAAGAGCTAATAAACACAATATAAACTAAACTCGTTAAGTGTTATCCCTCGATTAACAACTCGCATACATCCTAAACCTAAACCTTAAACTTTAATCTTAAATCCTAAAAATTCGACCTATAACCTATATCCTAAACCTTAAAATTTAATCGTAAACACTAAACCCTAGATACTAATACCTAAGACCTATATCCTACAGACCTAAATCCTACACCTAAATTTTAAACTTTAATCATAAATACTATATCCAATATATATCCAAAATCTTAAACCCTAACACCTAAAGTATAAAACTTTTGTTAAACCTCTAGCCTTTTAACCTACACATAAATGAAAACCGCAATAGTATAAAAATGGATTAAGCAATGCAATTATTTGAGAATTAATATTTTTTACCAAGCGAGACAGAAAATCATTACCTTCATACCATCTCCCTCAAATCCACCAAATCCAGCCATTGTCATCATTAACGAAGTTGACTTCTGGGACAAGTTATACATATAAATAGTTACAATATTAAAGGAAAGGTTTACAATATTAAAGTAAATTATGATAATAACACTTACCATTTAATGGATTACATTTTTCAGGGATTGCCATTTCTAGGCTGGTAGAAACCAATTCCTCTATATCCTCTTTCATAGATAAGATGGCCTAGTCCAAGGCATACCTAAAACAACTTCACTTATCATAGTTCCTTATTGAAGATGTTATTTATCGAATGGGTAATGAAAAGAGCTAATAAACACAACATAAACTAACCTTGTTCAGTGTTATCCCTCGGTCAATAACCTGCTATATACATCTTAAACCTAAACCTTAAACTTTAATCCTAAATACTAAATCCTAAATTCTAAATCCTAAATCCTAAATCCTAATGCCTTAGACTTTGGACTTATAACCTAATCCTTAAACTTTAATCAAAAATACTAAATCCTAGATCCTAATACATTGGACCAATATCCCACAGCCTACATCCTACACATAAACTTTAAACTTTAATCCTAAATTCTATATCCAATAATATATCCTTAAGCCTAACACCTAAAGTGCAAAACTTACGTTAAACCTCTAACCTTTTAACCCTATACTTAAAAATAAATAGCAACAGTATATGCATGCATTAAGCAACACAATTATCTAAGAATCAATAGTTTTTTACCAAGCAAAATTGAAAACCATTACCTTCATAACATCGCTTTCAAATCCACCAAATCCAGCCATTGTCATCAATAACGGAGTCGACTTCTAGGACATGTTATATATATATATATATTTACAATTTCAAAGCAAAGGTTTTGTGTTATGCAAAATATGATAATAACACTTTCCATTTGATAGATTACATTTTTCAGGGATCACCATTTCTCTATGCTTGTAGAAACCAATTCCTCCTTCAGAGATAAGATGGCCTAATCCAAGACGTATACCTAAAACAACTTCATTTATCGTAGTTGCTTATTATTGAAGATGTCATTTATGAAATGGGTAAAGAAAAGAGCTAATAAAAACAATATAAACAAACCTCGTTAAATGTTATCCCTCGAGAAACATCCTGCAGTATACATCCTAAACCTAAACCTTAAATTTAATCATAAATACTAAATCCTAAATCCTAAAACATTAGACCTATAACCTATAACCTAAACCTTAATCTTTAATCCTAAACACTAAACCCTATACCCTAATACCAAAGATCTATATCCTACGGCCTAAATCCTACACCTAAACTTTTAACTTTATACCTAAATACTATATCCAATATATATCCTAAATCCTAAATCCTAACTCGTAAAGTATAAAACTTTCGTTAAACCTCTAACCTTTTAAGCCTATACTTAAAAATAAATTGCAACAGTATACACATGCATTAAGCAAAGCAATTATCTAAGAATCAACATTCTTTTGTCCAAGCAAGATAGAAAATCATTACCTTCATACCATCTATTTCAAATCCACCAAATCTAGTCGTTGTCATCCTTAACGGAGTTGACTTCTGGGACATGTTATATATATAAATAATTACAATATTAACACAAAGGTTTTGTGTGCTGTAAAATATGATAATAACACTTACCCTTTGACGATTAAATTTTTCAGGGATTGCCATTTCTAGGCCAGTAGAAGCCAATTCCTCCTTCAGAGATAAGATGGCCTGGTCCAAGGCGTACCTAAAACAACTTCACTTAACATAATTGCTTATTGAAGATGTTATTTATCAAATGGGTAAAGGACGGAGCTAATAAACACAATATAAACTAACCTCGTTCAGTGTTATCCCTCAATCAACAAACTTTCGTTAAACCTCTAACCTTTTAACCCTATGCTTGAAAATAAATGGCAACAGTATGTACATGCTTAAGCAAAGCCATTATCTAAGAATCAATTTTTTTTACCAACTAAAACAAAAAATCATTACCTTCATACCATCTCTTTCAAACCCACCAAATCCAATCGTTGTCATCCTTAACGGAGTTGACTTCTGGGACAAGTCTTCCACATAAATAATTAAAATATTAAAGCAAAGGTTTTGTGTACAGTAAAATATTATAATAACACTTACACATTGACGATTACATTTTTCTGGGATCGCCATTTCTAGGCCAGTAAAAACTATATTCCTCCTTTAGAGATAAGATGTCCTAGTTCGAGACATATACCTTAAACAACTTCACTGATCATAGTTGCTTATTGAAGATGTTATTTATGAAATGGGTAAAGAAAAGAGCTAATAAGCAAAATATAAACTAACCTCGTTAAGTGTTATCCCTCGATCAACAACCTGCAATATACATCCTAAACCTAGATCTTAAATTTAATCATAAATATTAAATCCTACATCCTAACACATTAGACCTATAACCTATAACCTTTAACCTAAACTTAAAACTTTAATCCTAAACACTAAGCCCTAGATCTTAATACCAAAGATCTATATCCTACAACCTACATCTTACACCTAAACTTTAAACTTTAATCCTAAATACTATATCGCATATCTACCCTATCCTAAATCCTAAGACCTAAATTATAAAAATTCCATTAAACCTCTAAACCATACAATTAAAAATAAATTACAACTGCATATACATGCATTAAACGAACCAATTATCTAAGAATCAATATTTTTGTACCAAGCAAAACAAAAAATCATTACCTTCATACCATCTCTTTCAAATCCCCCAAATCCAGCCATTGTCATC
Organism: Erythroxylum incrassatum; assembly: GCA_026546855.1. Lineage (NCBI taxonomy): Eukaryota > Viridiplantae > Streptophyta > Magnoliopsida > Malpighiales > Erythroxylaceae > Erythroxylum > Erythroxylum incrassatum. The sequence continues at coordinate 14,542,622 of JANVCL010000002.1, read as the reverse complement.
CTTAACGGAGCCGACTTCTGGGACAAGTTATACGCATAGATAATTAAAATATTAAAGCAAAGGTTTTGTGTGCTGTAAAATATGATAATAACATTTACCCTTTGACGATTACATTTTTCAGGGATCGCCATTTCTAGGCCAGTAGAAACCAATTCCACCTTCAGAGAGAAGGTGGCCAAGTCCAAGGCATACCTAAAACAACTTCACTTATCATAGTTGCTTATTGAACATGTTATTTATCAAATAAGTAAAGAAAGGAGCTAATAAACACAATATAAACTAACCTCGTTCAGTGTTATTCCTCGATCAACAACTGCTATATACATCTTAAACCTAAACCTTAAACTTTAATCCTAGATACTAAATCCTAAATCCTAAGTCCTAATACCTTAGACATTGGACCTATAACCTAAACCTTAAACTTAAATCCTAAAGACCCTAGATCATAATACTTAGGACCAATATCCTACAGCCTACATCCTACGCCTAAATTTTAAACTTCAATCCTAAATACTATATCCAACATATATCCTAAATCGTAAATCCTAACATCTAAATTATAAAACTTACGTTAAACCTCTAACCTTTTGACCCTATACTTAAAAATAAAGCGCAATAGTATATACATGCGTTAAGCAAAGCAATTATCTAAGAATCAATATTTTTTTACCAAGCAAGATAGAAAATCATTACCTTTATACCATCTCTTTCAAATCCACCAAATCCAGCCGTTGTCATCCTTAACGGAGTCGACTTCTGGGACAAGTTATACACATAAATAATTATAATATTAAAGCAAAGGAATTGTGTGCTGTAAAATATGTAATATTTAACAGTATATACAAGCATTAAGCAAAGCAATTATCTAAGAATCAATATTTTTTTACCAAGCAAGATAGAAAATCATTACCTTCATACCATCTCTTTCAAATCCACCAAATCTGACCATTTTCTGCAGTAACGGAGTCGACTTCGGGGACAAGTTATACATATAAATAATTACACTATTAAAGCAAAGGTTTTGTGTGCTGTAAAATATGGTAATAACACTTACCATTTGATAGATTACATTTTTCAGGGATCGCCATTTCTAGGAAAGTAGAAACCAATTCCTCCTTCAGAGATAGGATGGCCTAGTCCAACACCTGAAACAACTTCACTTATCATAGTTGCTTATTGTAGATGTTGGATAAAGTAAAGCGCTAATAAACACAACATAAATTGTGAGATCCCACATCGGTTGGAGAGGGGAACAAAGTACACCTTATAAGGGTACGGATACCTCTCCCTTACAGACGCGTTTTTCATAGCCTAGTAGACCAGATCCCATCAGAACTTCGAGGTTAAACATGCTCGGATGAGAGTAGTTCTGGGATTGGTGACCTCCTGGGAAGGCCTCGGGAAAAGCAAAACCTCGAGGGCTTGGCTGGGTCAGGGCCAAAAGCGGACAATATCTGTAGGCAGGTAATCTGGATATTACATAAACTAACCTCGTTAAGTGCTATCCCTCAATAAACAACCTACAACATACATCCTAAACCTAAAACTTAAACTATAACCCTAAATCCTAAAACAATAGACTTGTAACCTATATCCTAAACCTTAAACTTTAATCCTAAACACCAAGCCCTAGATCCTAATAGTTAAGACTTATATCTTACAACCTATACCCTACACCTAAACAATAAACTTTAATCCTAAATACTATATCCAATATATATCCTAAATTTTAAATCCTAACACCTAAAGTATAAAGTTTTCGTTAAACATCCAACCTCCTAACCCTTACTTAAAAGAAAATCGCAACAGTTTATACATGCATTAAGGAGTGCAATTATCTAAAAATCAATATTTTTTTACCAAGCAAGACAGAAAATCATTACCTTCGACTTATATCTTACAACCTATACCCTACACCTAAACAATAAACTTTAATCCTAAACACTATATCCAATATATATCCTAAATTCTAAATCCTAACACCTAAAGTATAAAATTTCCGTTAAACATCCAACCTCCTAACCCTATACTTAAAAGAAAATCACAACAGTTTATAAATGCATTAAGCAGTTCAATTATCTAAAAATCAATATTTTTTTACCAAGAAAGACAGAAAATCATTACCTTCAAACCTTCTACTTCAAATCCACCAAATCCAGCCATTGTCATCATTAACGGAGTCGACTTCTGGGATAAGTTATACATAAAAATAATTACAATATTAAAGCAAAGGTTTTGTGTGCTTTATAATTTATAATAATAACATTTACCATTTGATGGATTACATTTTTCAGGGATCGCCATTTCTAGACAAGTAGAAATCAATTCCTCCTTCAGAGATAAGATGGGCTAGTCCAAGGCATACCTGAAACAACTTCACTTATCATAGTTGCTTATTGAAGATGGTATTTATCAAATAGGTTAAGAAAAGAGCTAATAAACACAATATAAACTAACCTCATTAAGTGTTATCCCTCCATCAACAACCTGCAATATACATCCTAAACCTAAACCTTAAATTTTAATCCTAAATACAAAATCCTAAATCCTAAATCCTAAATCTTAAATCCTAACACATTAGGCCCATAACATATAACCTAAACCTTAAACTTTAATCCTAAAAACTAAACCCTAGGTTACCTAACGCCTATATCCTACAACCTACATCCTTCACCTTAACTTTAAACTTTAATCCTAAATATCCTAAATCTTAACCCCTAAAGTATTAAACTTTTATTAAACCTCTAATTTTTTAACCCTGTGCTTAAAAATAAATCGCAATAGTATATACATGAATTACCCAACGCAATTATCTAAGAAACAATATTTTTTTACCAAGCAGGATAGAAAATCGTTACCTTCATACCATCTCCTTCAAATCCACCAAATCCAGCCATTGTCATCAGTAACGGAGTTGACTTCTGGGATAATTGCAATATTAAAGAAAAGATTTTGTGTGTTGTAAAAAAAATTATAATAACAATTACTAGGCAAGTAGAAACCAATTCCTCGTTCAGAGATAAGAAGGCCTAGTCCAAGGCATGCCTGAAACAACTTCACTTATCATAGTTGCTTATTGAAGATGTTATTTATCAAATAGGTAAGGAAAAGAACTAATAATCATAATATAAAGTAACCTTGTTAAGTGTTATCCCTCGATCAACAACCTGCAACATACATCCTAAACCTAAACCCTAAACTTTAATCCTAAATCCTAATACCTTAGACATTTAACCTATAACCTAAACCTTAAACTTTAATCCTAAACACCAAACCCTAAATCCTAATACCTAAGGCCTAAATCCTACAGCCTACATCCTATACTTAAACTGTAAACTTTAATCCTGAAAACTATATCCAATATATATCCTAAATCATAAATCCTAACACCATCACTTTCAAATCCGCCAAATCTTGCCATTGTCATCATTAACAGAGTCAACTTTTGGGACAAGTTATAGATATAAGTAATCCTACACCTAAACTTTAATATCCTAAATCCTAAAACCTAAAGAATAAAAATTTCATTAAACCTCTAACTTTTAACCCTATACTTAAATACAGTATATACATGCTAACACCATCACTTTCAGATCTGCTAAATCTATCCATTGTCATCATTAACAGAGTCGACTTCTAGGACAAGTTATAGATATAAGTAATTTAAACATTAAAGCAAAGGTTTTGTGCGCTTTAAATTATGATAATAACACTTACCATTTGATGGATTACATTTTTCAGGGATCGCCATTTCTAGGCAAGTGGAAACCAATTCCTCCTTAAGTGATAAGATGACCTAGCCCAAAACATACCTGAAACAACTTCATTTATCATAGTTGCTTATTGAAGATGTTATTTATCAAATACGTAAAGAAAAGAGCTAATAAACACAATATAAACTAACCTTGTTAAATGTTATCCCTCGATCAACAACTTGCAATATACATCCTAATCGTAAACCTTAAACATTAATCCTAAATACTAAATCCTAATACCTTAGACATTTATCCTATAACCTAAACCTTAAACTTTAATCCTGAAAACTAAACCCTAGATCCTAACACCTAAGACCTATTGTCCTTTGGTGGAGCTACTAAATCCCATACATTATTCCTTTTGAATTGATTAAGTTCTTCTTGCATAGATAACAACAAATTTTCATCTTCAAGAGCCTTTTTTTTGTTCTAGGGTTCCGCTAGTGAGATGAAGGCTGAATTACTCTTGTGTTCATATCATACAGCCTACATCCTACACCTAAACTTTAATCCTAAATACTATATCCAATATCTATCCTAAATCTTAAATCCTAACATCTAAAGTATAAAACTTACGTTAAACCTCCAATCTTTTAACCCTATACTTAAAAATGAATCACAACAGTATATAAATGCATTAAGCAAAGCAATTATTTGAAATAACTTCACTTATCATAGTTGCTTATTGAAGCTGTTATTTATCAATTAGGTAAAGAAAAGAGCTAATAAAAACAATATAAACTAACCTTGTTAAGTGCTATCCCTCGATCAACAACCTGCAATATACATCCTAAACCTAAACCTTAAACTTTAATCCTAAATACTAAATCCTAAATCCTAATACCTTAGGCCTTTATTCTATAACCTAAAACTTAAACTTTAATCCTAAAAACTAAATCCTAGATTCTAACACCTAGGACCTAAATCCTACAGCTTACATCCTACACCTAAACTTTAAACTTTAATCCTAAATACTACATCCAATATATATCCTAATCCTAAACCCTAACACCTAAAGTATAAAACTTACGTTAAACATCAAACCTTTTAACCCTATACATAAAAAAGCATTGCAACAGTATATACATGCATTAAGCAATGCAATTATCTATGAAACAATATTTTTTTTCAAAGCAGGATAGAAAATCATTACCTTCATGCCATCTCTTTCAAATCCACCAAATCCAACCATTTTCATCATTAACGGAGTCGACTTCTGGGACAAGTTATACATAAAAATAATTTGTGTGTGCTTTGAAATATGTTAATAACACTTACCATTTGATGGACTATATTTTTTAGGGATCGTCAGTTCTAGGCAAGTAGAAACCAATTTATCCTTCAAAGATAAGATGGCCTAGTCCAAGGCATACCTGAAACAACTTCACTTATCATAGTTGCTTATTAAAGATGTTATTTATCAAATAGGTAAAGAAAAGAGCTAATAAACACAATATAAACTAACTTTGTTAAGTGTTATCCCTCGATCAACAACCTGCAATATACATCCTAAACCTAAACCTTAAACTTTAATCCTGAATTCTAAATCCTAAATCCTAATACCTTAGACATTTGACCTATAACCTAAACCTTAAACTTTAATCCTAAACACTAAACCTTAGATCTTAATACCTAAGACCTAAATCTTACAGCCTACATCCTACACCTAAACCTTAAACTTTAGTCCTAAATCCTAACACTTAAAGTATAAAACTTACATTAAACTTCCAACCTTTTAATCCTATACTTAAAAATAAATCGCAACAGTATATACATGCATTATACATCCTAAACCTAAACCTTAAACTTTAATCCTAAATATTAAATCCTAATATCTTAGACATTTATTCTATAACCCAAACCTTAAACTTTAATCCTAAACACTAAACCCTAGATAATTATACCTAAGACCTAAATCCTACAGCCTACATCCTACACCTAAACTTTAAACTTTAATCCTAAATACTATATCCAATATATACCCTAAATCCTAACGCCTAAAGTATAAAACTTACATAAAACCCTCTATCCTTTTAACCTTATACTTAAAAATAAATCGCAACAGTATATAGATGCATTACCCGATGCAATTATCTAAGAAACAATATTTTTTACCAAGCAGGATAGAAAATCATTAACTTTATACCATCTCTTCCACCAAATCTAGCCATTGTAATCTTTAACGGAGTCGACTTCTAAGACTAGTTATACATAAAACTAATTAGAATATTAAAGCAAATATTTTGTGTGCTGTAAAATATGATAATAACACTTACCATTTAATGGATTACATTTTTCAGGGATCGCCATTTCTAGGCAAGTAGAAACCAATTCCTCCTTCAGAGGTAAGATGCCCTAGTCCAAGGCATACTTGAAACAACTTCAATTATCATAGTGGCTTACTGAAGATGTTATTTATCAAATAGGTAAAGAAAAGAGCTAATAAACACAAAATAAACTCACCTTGTTAAGTGTTATCCCCCGATCAACAACCTGCAATTCACATCCTAAACCTAAACCTTGAACTTTAATCCTAAATACTCCTAAATCCTAACACCTTAGGCCTTTATTATATAACCTAAAACTTAAACTTTAATCCTAAACACTAAATCCTCGATTCTAACACCTAGGACCTATATCTTACAGCCTACATCCTACACCTAAACTTTAAACTTTAATTTTAAATACTATATCCAATATATATCCTAATCCTAAATCCCAACACCTAAAGTATAAAACTTATGCTAAACCTTTAACCTTTTAACCCTATACTTAAAAATTCATCGCAACAATATATACATGCATTAAACAATTCAATTATATATGAAACAATATTTTTTTGCGAAGCATGATAGAAAATCATTACCTTCATGCCATCTCTTTCAAATCCACCAAATCCAGCCATTGTCATCATTAATAGAGTCGACTTCTGGGACAAGTTATACATAAAAATAATTGAAATATGAAAGCAAAGGTTTTGTGAGCTGTAAAATATGATAATAACACTTACCAATTGATGGATTACATTTTTCAGGAATCGCCATTTCTAGACAAGTAGAAACCAGTTCCTCTTTCAATGATAAGATGGCCTAGTTCAAGGCATAACTGAAACAACTTCACTTATCATAGTTGCTTATTGAAGATGTTATTTATCAAATGGGTAAGAAAAGAGTTAATAAAAACAATATAAACAAACCTCGTTAAGTGTTATCCCTCGATCAACAACATGCAATATAAATCCTAAACCTAAACCTTAAACTTTAATCCTAAATACTAAATCCTAAATCCTAAGTCCTAAATCCTAATACGTAAATCGTAATACTTTAGACATTTATTCTATAACCTAAACCTTAAACTTTAATCCAAAACACTAAACCCTAGATCCTGACACCTAAGACCAATATCCTATAGCCTACAGCCTACATCCTACACCTTAATTTTAAACAATAATCCTAAATATTATATCCATTATATATCCTAAATCCTAAATCCTAACACCTAAAGTATAAAACTTACATTAAACCTCCAACCTTTTAACCCTATACTTAAAAATAAATCACAACAGTATATAAATGAATTACCTAACGTAATAATCTATGAAACAATATTATTTTTTACCAGGCAGGATAGAATATCATTACCTTCATACCATCTCTTTCAAATCCACCAAATCCATCCATTGTCATCATTAATAGAGTCGACTTCTGGGACAAGTTATACTTAAAAATAATTAGAATATTAAAGCCAATGTTTTGTGTGCTGTAAAATGTGATAATAACACTTACTATTTGATGAATTACATTTTTCAGGGATCACCATTTCTAGGCAAGTAGAAACCAATTCCTCCTTCAGAGATAAGATGGCCTAGTCCAAGGCATGCCTGAAACAACATCACTTATCATGGTTGCTTATTGAAGATGTTATTTATCAAATAGGTAAAGTAAAGAGCTAACAAAAAAAATATAAACTAACCTTGTTAATTGCTATCCCTCGATCAACAACCTGCAATATACAACCTAAACCTAGATCTTAAACTTTAATCTTTAATACTAAATCCTAAATCCTAATACCTTAGACATTTAACCCATAACCTAAACCTTAAACTTTAATCCTAAACACTAAACCCTAGATCTTAATACCTAAGAGCTAAATCCTACTGCCTACATCCTACACCTAAACATTAAACTTTAATCCTAAATCCTAACACTTAAAGTATGAAACTTATATTTAACCTCTAACCTTTTAACGTTAAACTTAAAAATAAAATGCAACAGTATATAAATGCATTACCCAAAGCAATTATCTAAGAAACAATATATTTTTTAACCAAGCATGATAGAAAATCATTACCTTCATACCATCTCTTTCAAATACACCAAATCCAACCATTTTCATCATTAACGGAGTCAACTTCTGGGACAAGTTATACATAAAATAAGTAGAATATAAAAGCAAAGGTTTTGTGCGCTGTAAAATATGATAATATCACTTACCATTTGATGGATTACATTTTTCAGGGATCTCCATTTCTAGGCAAGTAGAAACAAATTCCTCCTTTAGAGATGATATGGCTTAGTCCAAGGCATACTAGGAACAACTTCACTTACCATAGTTGCTTATTGAAGATGTTATTTATCAAATAGGTAAAGAAAAGAGCTAATAAACACAATATAAACTAACCTTGTTAAGTGTTATCCCTCGATCAACAACTTGCAATATACATCCTAAACCTAAACCTTAAAATTTAATCCTAAACACTAAATCCTAATGCCTTAGACATTTAACCTATAACCTAGACCTTGAACTTTAATCCTAAACACTAAACCCTAGATCTTAATACCTAAGACTAAATCTTACAGCCTACATCCTACACCTAAACTTTAAACTTTAATCCTAAATCCTAACACTTAAAATATAAAACTTACATTAAACCTCTAACCTTTTAACCCTACACTTAAAAATTAATCGCAACAGTATATACATGCATTATACATCCTAAACCTAAACCTTACACTTTAATACTAAATACTAATACCTAAATCCTAATACCTTAGACATTTATTCTATAACCTAAACCTTAAACTTTAATCCTAAACACTAAACCCTCGATCCTTATACCTAAGACCTAAATGCTATAGCCTACATCCTACACATAAACTTTAAACTTTAATCGCAAATACTATATCCCATATATATCCTAAACCCTAAATCCTAACACCTAAAGTACAAAATTTACGTTAAAACTCTAACATTTTAACCTTATACTTAAAAATAAATCGCAACAGTATACACATCCATTAAACAACGCAATTATCTAAGAATCAATATTTTTTACCAAGCAAGATAGAAAATCATTACCTTCGTACCATCACTTTCAAATCCGCCAAATCTAGCCATTATCATCATTAACAGAGTCGACTTATGGGACAAGTTATAGATATAAATAATTGCAAAATTAAAGTAAAGGTTTTGTGTGCTGTAAAATATTATAATAATACTTACCATTTGATGGATTACGTTTTTCAGGGATCACCATTTCTAAGCTAGTAAAAACAAATTCCTCCTTCAAAGATAAGATGCCCTAGTCCAAGGCATACCTGAAACAACTTAACTTATCATAGTTACTTATTGAAGATGTTATTTGTCAAATGGGTAAATAAAAAAACTGTTAAAAACAATATAAACTAACCTCGTTAAGTGTTATCCCTTGATCAACATCCTGCAATATACATCCTAAACCTCAACCTCAAACCTTAATCCAAAATACTAAATCCTAAGTCCTAAGTCCTATGTCCTAAATCCTAATACCTAAATCCTAATACCTTAGACATTTATTCCATAACCTAAACATTAAGGTTTAATCCTAAACAGTAAGCCCTAGATCCTAACACCTAAGACCTATATCCTACAACCTACAACCTACAACCGACACTTAAACTTTAAACTTTAATCCTAAATACTATAACCAATATATATACTAAATCCTAAATCCTAACATCTAAAGTATAAAACTTACGTTAAACCTCTACCTTTTAACCCTATACTTAAAAATGTATCTCAACAGTATATACATCCAATAAGTAATGCAATTATCTAAGAAACAAAATTTTTTTACCAAATAGGATAGAAAATCGTTACCTTCATACCATCTCTTTCAAATCCACCAAATCCAGCCATTGTAATCATTAACGAAGTCAACTTCTGGGACAAGTCATACATAAAAACAATTACAAAATTAAAGCAAATGTTTTGTATGCTGTAAAATATGATAATAACACTTACCATTTGATTGATTACATTTTTCAGGGATCGACATTTCTAGGTAAGTAGAAACCAATTCCTCCTTCAGAGATAAGATGGCCTAGTCCAAGGCATACCTGAAACAACTTCAGTTATCATAGTTGCTTATTGAAGATGTTAATTATCAAATAGGTAAAAAAAAAGAGCTAATAAATACAATATAAACTAACCTTGTTAAGTGCTATCCCTCGATCAACAACCTACAATATACATCCTAAACCTAAACCTTAAACTTTAATCCGAAAACCTAAATCCGAAATCCTAAAACCTAAATCCTAAATCCTAATACCTTAGACGTTTAACCTATAACCTAAACCTTAAACTTTAATCCTAAACACTAAACACTAAATCTTAATACCTAAGACCAAAATCCTACCGCCTACAGCCTACAGCCTACATCTTACACCTAAACTTTAAATTTTAATCCTTAAATCCTAACACCTAAAGTATAAAACTTACATAAAATCGCTAACCTTTTAATCCTATACTTAAAAATAAATCGCAACAGTATATAAATGCATTACCCAACGCAATTATCTAAGAAATAATATATATTTTACCAAGCAGGATAGAAAATCATTACCTTCATACCATCTATTTCAAATCCACCAAATCCAACCATTGTAATCATTAATGGAGTCAAATTCTGGGACAAGTTATACTTAAAAATAAATAGAATATTAAATCAAGTGTTTTGTGTGTTGTAAAAATATGATAATAACACTTACCATTTGAAGGATTACATTTTTCAGAGATCACCATTTCATAGCAAGTAGAAACCAATTCCTCCTTCAGAGATAAAATGTCCTAGTCAAAGGCATACCTGGAACAACTTCATTTATCATAGTTGCTTATTGAAGATGTTATTTATCAAATAGGTAAAGAAAAGAGCTAATAAACACAATATAAACTAACCTTGTTAAGTG
>JANVCL010000002.1:14486734-14517892 GCA_026546855.1 Erythroxylum incrassatum | reverse complement strand
GGAGTTTTAGGTTCAACTTTAAACCTAAACCTATAAATCAGGTTCAGTTCGGTAACTGCTATAGGTTCGGTTAACCTAGAACCGCAAGTTAAAAACCTTAACCTGAACCATGAACCTGATTTTTCAAGTTCGGTTTGAACCAAACCTGAGTTCAGGTTTGATTAATCTTATTTATAGGTTTGGTTCATGCAGTTTAGGTCCGGTTCACAGGTTTGCAAATTTTCTTGAACACCTCTAGTTTTCGTTGGCTTAAAGTTGAACCCTTTGAGGGTTTTGGTTGCTTAGAACTAGAGGTGTACAGTTCAAGGTTGTTGATGAATGTGAAATTGTTTATGGAAGTGAAATCTGTTAACAGGTATTGTCTGATAAGTTCCAGAGTTGAAGATTTATCTGGAGAACCCATTTAAAGCTGATGATGATGAAGAAGAAGAATACGAGAAAGATGAGGTTTTTTGTTGATATTGAGTGAAAATTGGAGAGTGAGAGGGTATATAAAAGGAAGAACAACAAGGAAGCCATTGAAGAGGGAGAAGGTTTCTTAGGACGTTTCATAGGTGCTGTGAGGAAGCATCATTTGGCGTTGTTAGTGATATATTGATGAAGGGTATTCAATATGTGAGAGTTACATTAAAGTAGCAAACCTATTGTGACGGAGAACCATGGGCATGTAAAAGACAAGAAGGAAGTTTAGGATATGACTTGCATGGACATGAGCTAGCAAAAGGAGATATAGGAGCTAAAATTGGATCAGATTTGAAGTCTGAATGTGCAAGGCAAGGGGTTGAATGAAATTCCTATATCAAAGGCCCAACATTTAAGTCTAAAGTTCCTAAAAATCCATTACAAGATGTTCGATGCCCAATGACAAGAGCTAGGGCCAAAGCAATGAAGTAAGCATTGAATTGTTAGATCCAAGACCTTTAAGAGATAGAGCCCATGTTGTTAAGTCAGATTGCATCTTATAAAGGTCCAAAAAGTATTGTCTTAGTCCTTAAAGCCTAATATGAAGTGTCCAAAAGCCCACATTGAGTCCAATTGGAAGAACTCACCTAAAATATCATATGACAACCATGTGCCACTTAAAAATAAGGAGAAGGACGTGCTCCATAAGGTCCAATATGTTCAGATCATGTTTTAATTACTTTCCTTTTTGTTTTCCTTGAAATAAAGTCAAGTAGTCAAAACCTTTTCTAAGTTTATTTTGTTTCCTTTTATTTTAGGGGTTGATTTGTTTCCTTTTATTTAGTTTTTGCCTTAGGACACTAATTTAGAAAGTTTCTCCTATAAATAGGTACCCTCTACGTTCTTTGAGGAGATCGATTCAAAAATAATATTGAGTATTATTCAAAGCATTTTTGCTTTCTTTGTATTCTTTGAGAATACTTGACTTATCAAAGGTGTGGTCTCCCTTTATGGTGTCCCAAGGCTAGGGTTCTAAGAGACATGTTCTCTTAGGGTTCTTTCCATTGACTAACATTCCTCTAACCCTTTTTTCTCTTTATATTCTATTTTTATCTTTTCAATTTTATTTCTTGTGAATCCGTGTGCTTGTTTGATTCTAGCCGCTCCTGAGCATAGCTCCCTCTTGTTAAAGGTTCTCTAGGACAAGTTCCTATTGGGTCTTGCATCATTTGGTATTAGAGTTTTGGTTGCTAGATTTTAAATTGTTATCCTTTTGTGTTGTTTATTTTTATTCTCCTTCTCGATCCATTTTCATCCATTGTCTCGTTTACTTTTTGATTGAGTTTTTGGCTAATTAATATGTGTTTCTTAAGGTTCAGAATCTCTTCTTTCTCCTCGTTTTGAAATCATTCCAATATGAGCTTTATAGAGCAAGTTACATTAAGTTGAAATTTGAGAGCGTCCAGCTTCTAAAACTACTTTGCATTTTTTTGTTTCCATATTTATTCGAGAGAACTTCAAATTATCTGGAAAAAAAGAAGCAAAGGGCCAAAAAATAAAATAAAAATAACAACAAGAGCAAAAAAAAACAATTAGAGTGTGTGCTATAATTTCTAGAGAAGTGGAGTCCAAGTTTGGTGCTTTTGTAATTGCAATCAAATGAAGATAACATCTTTCCTATTGCTTGAACTTAAATTGCAAGTACTTTCCTATTGTGTATTGTTGGGAACTTGCTTACTTTCCTATTTGCTTTACTTTCTTATTTAAATTACTTTCCTATTTTGCCTTTAGTTTTCCATTTTATTTCTTGCCTCATTCATCTTTCTTTAGCTTCAATTTGTGACTTTCCTTCAGGTAATCACTTGCTTAATTCATTCCTTATACTATTTTTCCTTTACTTGGTTTCCAAGTTTCTCCACTTTTTCATCATTTTTCTTTCCTAATACTCTTAGTGCTAACTTCCTTTTTGTTTTTTTCTTCTCTTGTTTTCAGAGTTGTTAAGCCCTCCTTTCCCTTGAAGTTCCCTTCCCCTTACATATTCATCTCCTTTACTTCTTCTTTATTTTCCACACCCTATTGCCCCTTTTGGATTCTTTAAGAATTTTATTTTGGGATTCTAGTCTTGGCTTCCATTTGGTTTGATTGATTTTATTTGATTGCATCTTGTTTCGAATAAGAATATTATAGAAACCAAGTTGAGTGGTAAAAGGCAAGAGTGTTTGCATTATAGAAAAGACTAATTTTTGTGTGATACACAAGTTGTTTGCCATCTGTTGAGTGTATACATGTGACGTTTACTGGTGAGGTACATATTGTTTTTTTGTTCACTAACATTTTGCAGTTCATAAACATGTCTTAAGAAGATGAATCACATGAACAAGATCTCAAAGTCTTTATGAAGGTTGTGCAAGATCAATTCCGGAAGTTGAATGCTAGGTTGGATAACACCCAATCCACATCAAACTCCAAAGGTCTTAGAAGGACGTTCCATAAAAATGATGAAGATGTGCAATTCGAGGATGAAGGCCCTAATATTAGGAGAGGTAGACAAGCTTTTGACAACATAAAATTGAAAATCCCTTCTTTTTAAGGGAAAAATGATCCTGAATTATATTTAGAGTGGGAGAGGAAAATATAACATGTATTTGAGTGTCATATATATAGTGAAGAGAAAAAGATAAAACTTGTTGCTGATGAATTTTGTGATTATGCTAGTATTTGGTGGGATCAATTGCAGTTAGTTAGAAGGCAGAATCTTGAAAGACCAATCCACACATGGCAAGAAATGAAACCCATCATGAGAAAGCTCTTTGTTCTAAGTCATTACTATCGAGACTTGTTCAAGCGGCTGCAAAGATTGAGGCAACGATCATGGATGGATCCACATTGGGAGCAAGTGGGGGCACTTGCCACCACTGCCTCCAAAAAAATTTATATAAAAATTATTATTTTAAGTTTTGAACCTATAAAAATAAAATTTTGCTCCAATTAAAATTTTTCCCTATTAAAAATAAAAATTTGCCTCCACTCAAAAAAATTTCTGGATCGTTCCTTGGCAAGGATTATGAGTGTTGAAGAGTACTACCAAAAGATGGGGATCATCATGATTAGGGTCAATGTTAAGGAGGACATAGAAGCTATCATGAGAAGATTTGTTGATGGTTTGCGCCTTGAAATTGCTTCCATTATAGAGCTGCAAAATTTCCTTGACATAGATAAGTTGTTACATAAGGCCATCATGGTAGAAAAGCAATTAAAGATCCAAAATGGTGTTGGATCGAGTTCCTAGAAGAAAAGCTTGAAGGAGTCCAAAAATTCCTTCAAATCCAAAGGAGACATCAAGACAAAGGAGGAAAGGAAGCTTAAATTCTCTACTCCAAATCCTAAGGGTAAAAATGAATCTACACCCTCTTCTTCTTCTACTCCTTATAAAGTTAAGTGCTTTAAATGTCAAGGTTTTGGTTATATTGCTTCTCAATGCCCTAACAAAAGAACTATGATTTTGCTTGAGAATGGTGATGTTGTTAGTGAAAGTAAGAGTGATGATTTCGATGATGTGCCCTCATTGATAGATGCTTCTGATATTGATTGTGATGCTGAGGTTGGTGATGCCCTTATAACTAGGCGTGCTCTTAATATCCAACTAAAAGAAAATCTTGAAGAAGAGCAATGTGAGCACATCTTTCATACAAGGTGTCTCATTAATGCAAAAGTTTGTAGCATGATCATAGATGGTGGAAGTTGTACTAATGTTGCTAGTTTTTTACTTGTTGACAAGCTTAAATTGCCTACTTTGAAACATCCTAGACTATATAAATTGCAATGGCTTAATGATTGTGGTGAGGTGAAAGTCACCAAACAAGTGATGGTAGCATTTTCTATTGGCAAGTATCATGATGAGTTTTTATGTGATGTTGCAACTATGTATGCTGGGCATGTTTTGCTTGGTAGGCTATGGCAATTTGATATAAAAGTTAGGCATGATAGATACAAAAATTGCTATTATTTTCCTTTCCATGGTAAAAATATTGTGTTGAAACCATTTAGGGCCATTCAAGCTTATGAGGATCAAGTGAAGATTGAGAAAGAATGCAAATTGAGAGCAAAAGAAAAGAAAGAGAGAGAGATCGAAAAGAAAGAAAAAGAGAGAGAAAATAAAACAAGTGGGAGAAATGAAGAAAAGAGAGTGACTTTATTTTCTGGAAAAAGTGAGATCAAGAGAGCTTTAAAATGTGAAGAATCTTATATACTTTTATATAAAGATGTTTTCTTAACTATTAATGAGCTTGATCCATCTTTTTCGTCTAGTGTTTTGTATTTATTGCAGGACTTTAGTGACTAATTTTTAGAGGAGATTCTCGATGGATTGCCCCCTGTTAGAGGCATTGAGCACTATATAGATTTCCTTCCCAGAGCTTCAATTCCTAATAGCCCTGCGTATAGAGTCAATCTGGAAGAAACTAAGGAGATCTAAAGACAAGTTGAAAAGTTTATGAAAAAGGGCTTTGTGAGAGAAAGCTTGAGCCCGTGTGTTGTGCCAGTTATACTTATTCCTAAGATAGATGGCAAATGAAGAATGTGTTTTGATTGTAGAGCCATTAATAAAATCACGGTGAAATATCGTTACCTTATCCCTCGTTTAGATAATATGCTTGATGAGTTGGACGGTGTTTATATATTTTCTAAAATTGATCTTAGAAGTGGGTACTATCAAATTTGCATGAGAAAGAGTGATGAGTGAAAATTTGCTTTCAAAACTAAGTTTGGGTTATATGAGTAGTTAGTTATGCCTTTTGGCTTGACTAATGCACCTAGTACTTTCATGAGTTTGATGAATCATGTATTTTGCCCTTTCATTAGAAAATATGTAGTTGTCTATTTTGATGATATTCTAGTGTATTATAGGAGTTTAGATGATTATGTGAAACACTTACATTATGTGTTTGAACTTTTAAAAGAGAATAAGCTTTATGACAATTTGGAAAATTGTTCTTTTTACATGGATACAGTTATGTTTCTTGGTTTTAATGTAGGTGTTAAAGGATTTCAAGTTGATGAAGAGAAAGTGAAGGCAATTAGAGAATGGCCAACTCCCAAGAATGCGAATGAAGTTCGAAGCTTCCATGGCTTGGCAAGCTTCTATAGGAGATTTGTGAAGAACTTCTCCATTATTGCTGCCCCTTTGAATGAATTGGTAAAAAATAACGTGGTTTTTAAATAGGGTGATTCACAAGAGATTGCTTTTAACACCTTGAAAGAAAAATTGACCCAATGCTCTTCTTCTTATTCTTCCTGATTTTTTTTAGTTTTTGTGGTTAAATATGATGCTTCGGGAATAGGCATTGGTGTTGTTTTAATGCAGGATTCTAAACCCTTTGCTTATTTTAGTCAAAAACTAAGTGGTACTACTTTAAATTACTCTACTTATGATAAAGAGTTGTATGTTTTAAAAAGGTCTTTAGAGACTTAACAACATTACCTATGGCCAAAAGAATTTATCATTCATTCTAATTATGAAAGTTTGAAATTTCTAAAGTCCCAAGGTAAATTGAACAAGAGACATGCTAGGTGGCTGGAATTTATTGAAAATTTTCCTTATGTTATTAAACATAAACAAGGGAAAGAAAACATTGTGGTTGATGCTCTTTCTTGGAGATACTCTCTTCTTACCTCTATGCATGCTAGATTACTTGGTTTTGAGATGTTGAAAGGCATGTATGATTCTGATTGTGACTTTGCAGAAATTTGGAAATCTTGTGAAAAATATGGTATTGATAATTTTTATAGATTTGATGGATTTCTATTAAAAAAAGATAAACTTTGCATTCCATTTTGCTCTATGTGTGAATTACTTGTTAGATAGACATATGGTGGTGGATTGATGGGTCACTTTGATATTGAGAAAACTTTAGCTCTTTTGCATGAACATTTTTATTAGCCTAACATGAGAAAGGATGTTGTTTCTGTTTGTGCTAAATGTATTCCTTGTAGGCATGCAAAATCTAAGGTTCAATCACATGGTTTATAATCTCCCTTACCCGTCCCCTCTCATCCATGGGTTGATATATCTATGGACTTTATGCTTGGATTGCCTAGATCATCTAGTGGAATGGATAACATCTTTATGGTGGTTGATCGATTTAGCAAGATGGCTCGTTTTATTGCTTGTTCTAAAACCAATGATGCTATTCGTATTGCTGACTTGTTCTTTAAAGAGGTTGTAAGATTGCATGGGTTGCCAAAGATTATTATGAGTGATGGAGACGTAAAATTTCTTAGTCAACCTTGGAGAACTCTATAGAATAAACTTGGCACTAAACTTTTGTTTTCTATTATTGCACATCCTCAAACGGATAGTCAAAATGAAGTGGTAAATAAAACTTTGATTACATTGTTGCGTGCAATCATCCAAAAGAACTTTAAGAATTGGGAAAAATGTCTCCCACACATTGAGTTTGCTTATAAGCATGCTAGTCATTCTTCTACTCATTTTTATCCTTTTGGGATTGTTTATGGGTTTAATCCTTTGACTCCTTTAGAAATTCTTCCATTAACTTCTAACGACTTTATTAACCTTGATGGCATGAAAAAGGCTAAATTTGGACAGGAGTTACATGCTAAAGTTAGAGCCAACATCAAGAGGAGAAATGAACAATATGCAAAGCAAGCCAATAAAGGTCGAAGGCGTGTTGTATTTGAACCTGCTGATTAGGTTTGGGTGCACTTAAGAAATGGGAGGGTTCCTGAACAAGGGAAATCTAAGCTACAGCCAAGAGGAGATGGCCCCTGTCAAGTTTTAGAAAGGATTAATGATAATGCTTATAAAATTGATTTGCCTAACTCCTATGGTAATGTTAGTGCTACATTCAATGTATCTGACTTATCTCTCTTTGATGTTGCAAATTCGAGGAGGAATCCTTTCGAGGAGGGAGGGAATGATGGAGAACCATGGGCATGTGAAAGACAAGAAGGAAGTTTAGGACATGACTTATATGGACATGAGCTAGCAAAATAAGGTTTATGAGCTAAAATTGGATCAGATTTGAAGTTTGAATGTGCAAGGCAAAGGGCTGAATGAAATTCCCATATCAAAGTCCCAACATTTAAGTCTAATGTTCGTAAAGATCCATTACAAGTGTTAGAGGCCCAATGACAAGAGCTAGGGCCAAAGCAATGAAGCAAGCATTAAATTGTTTGATCCAAGACTTTAAAGAGATAGAGCCCATGTTGTTGAGTTGGATTGCATCTCATAAAGGTCCAAGAGGCATTGTCTTAGTCCTTAAAGCCCAACATGAAATGTCCAAAGGCCCACTTTGAGTCCAATTGGAAGAACTCACGTAAAATACCATATGACAACCTTGTGCCACTTAAAAATAAGAAGAAGAACGTGCTTAGTGAGGGCCAACATGTTTTCCTTGAAATAAGGTCATGTAGTCAAAACCTTTTCTAAGTTTATTTTGTTTCCTTTTATTTTGGGGGTTGATTTGTTTCCTTTTATTTAGTTTTTGCCTTAGGACACTAATTTAGAAAGTTTTTCCTATAAATAGGCACCCTTTATGTACTTCAAGGAGATTGATTCAAAAACAATATTGAGTATTATTCAGAGAATTTTTGTTTTTTTTTTGTATTCTTTGAGAATACTTGACTTATCAAAGACGTGATCTTCCTTTGTGGTGTCCTAAGGCTAAGGTTCTAAGAGGCAAGTTCTTTGAGGGTTCTTTCCATTGACCAATATTCCTTTAACCCTCTTTTCTCTTTGTGTTCTATTTCTATCTTTTTAATTTTGCTTCTTGTGATTCCGTGTGTTTGATTGATTATAGTCGTTCCTGGGCATAACTCCATCTTGTTGAAGATTCTCTATGACAAGTTCCTATTGGGTCTAGAATCATATTGTCACTATTAAATTTAAGAGCACCATCTTTCTGTTTGCAGCATTTATTATTATACTAAAGGGCTTTTATAGAAGGAGCATTATTAAATATTTGTCAAATTACTATAGTTGCTTTTTGATAGGAGGTGATGAGGCGCATAAGAGAGAACAAAATTAGAAATATAACCTTTTTCAACAAAGAGAAGAATGAAAGACAAAAAGAGCATAGGCTAAGGCGAGCTATTGTCTCCCTTGATTTGTATACATTTTTGGATAGAGATTGGTTTTCAGTTTGGATTATTTATTTTTCTTGCTCATTTACTCCCTTCCCTCGTATGCCTAATCTCCTCAAATGAATTAATAACAATTAATTAAATTTAATTATAATCTAACATAGAAATTAACTTACACCTAACATCCCCTGTGTGACTTATTATAACTCATATGGTTTGCCACGTTATATTTGTTAATGGAGACTTTAAAGTCGGGCTATTTTTGAAAAAATTTGAAAATTTAGATATTTTATTACCATTTTTTAAAGTCCAAAATATAATTACAAAATTGAGTAAATTTTGATATTTTTATAATTAACCCAATTAATTATAATATACAGATTAGACTTTTTTAATAAAAGTAAAAGTTTAAGGTCTTAATTATACTCTTAATTAAACTTTAATGCTTAAATTGGATTTGTTCTTAAAACAAATAAAAGACCATGAATATGTATTATGTTTATTGATATTATAATAAATACAAATACTTGCACTAATTTGTTAATACCATTACATGTAGGGATGACAGTGAACCTGGCCTGAGGCTCACTTGGGCCTTGGGACACAAGTTCAAAGCCCAACTCTATTGGCCAAACTTGTCAGGTTCAATAGGTTCGAAGCTCAATTTGGGCTCAGGCAATCCTGAAATTTTTAAAATTTTAAAATTTAAAATTAAATTAATATTTATTAAATTAAATTAAATAATAATTAAGGATAAAATTATAGGCAATGAAAGAAAAGAAATTAAATAATAATTAAGGATAAATTTATAGGCAATGAAAGAAAAGATTAAAATTAAAGTAATCAATTTCAATTAATTGAAGTTACAAACTTTAATTAATTAATAAAAATTGAGATTTTATAATGAATGAATATATTAAAAACTTACGTACATTGATAAAATGAATAAGATGAAACAAAATTTATTAATAAAGGATGATATCAATATAGACAATGAAAGAAAAAGATTATAATTGAAGTGATCAATTCAATTAATTAAAGTTATGAATTTCAATTGATTAATAAAAATTGTGATTTTATAATGAATCAATATATAAAAACTTACATATATTGATTAAATGAATAAGATGATACAAAATTTATTAGTGAAGAAGGATATGATTATATGCAATGAAAGAAAAATATTGTAATTAAAGTGATCAATTCAATTAATTATAGTTACAAATTTCAGTTGATTAATGAAAATTGAGATTTTATAATGAATACATATATAAAAATTGACATATATTGATAAAATGAATAAGATGAAACCATATTCATTCATGAAGGAGGACATGATTATAGGAAATAAAAGAAAAAAAGATTATAATTAAGTGATCAATTTAATTAATTATAGTTATGAATTTTAATTGATTAATAAAAATTGAGATTTTATAATAAATCAATATATAAAAACTTACATATATTGATAAAATGAATAACATGAAACCAAATTCATTAATAAAGGAGGATGTAATTATATGAAATGAAAGAAAAAGATTATATTTGAAGTGATCAATTCAATTAATTATAGTTACGAATTTCAATTAATTGATAAAAATTGAGATTTTATAATGAATAAATATATAAAAATATAGATATACTGATAAAATAAATAAAATGAACCCAAATTCATTAATAAAGGAGGATAAAATTATAGAAAATGAAAGAAAATATTATAGTTAAAGTAATCAATTTAATTAATTATAGTAATCTTAATTATAAAAAATGATTATCCAAATCATTTTTCAAAAAGAAATGATACAAATTACAAAAAATCAAGATAGAGATTGGAGACTAGAGACTGGTGACTGGAGAGGGCACTAATAAAGACTAGATAGATTAAGAGAGCAACTAATTAGTGTAGTCGATCGTTAATAGTTTGCATCACTTATTATGTATATACAAACATTATATTCAGTAATGTAATATTCAAATTAAAGGGATATTAATGACATGGTAATAATTAATTAATAATTAAATATGTCTTCATCTTACAATATTTATCAAAATAATGTCCACTTGATTGATGAATATGACTAGTCACCTCTGCATTAGTATTTGTGGTTGTATTGATATATAAATTTAAAATAATATTAGGTAAGATAATATAAGAATAGACGAAATTGATATATAAAAAAGAAAATAATTTATCCTCAATATCTTTGTTGTCTAATCAAATTTAGGCAAACATAAGGGCTTTTATAGCATGTGGATAAAGTCCAGTATGATGAGGACTAATAACTTGATCACTAGTGTTAAAAGCAGACTTTGAAGCAACGGTAGATGATGGGATTGTTAATAGGTCTTGTGCAATTACTTGCATAATTAAAAAATTATTTCCACAACTCTTCTACCATAATACATTTAACTGTACACCTTCAACTTTGGTCACACAATATTCTGTCAAATATTTATCTAATTATATCATATTGTACAAAGTCCTAGCCCTTTTTCTCCCAAAAATTTTGAAAGTGAAACTAACAAACTGCTCTTAGAAGATGAGCCCAAACCTGAAACTGGAGCCAGAGTTAAACAACCTAAACTATTGCAATCCCGATCATGAATTTTGTCCATTATGAGTTGATAATCATTAAACAAATCATACAATAATCGTTTAATGACATCTAAATGGTCTTGGGCTTGATCACCATACAACACATTTTATATAAAAGTAACCCTTCATCTTGTATCTTGGGTCCAACACAAATAAGACTACAATAATATGTCAAATCATAGACCAATAAGAATTCAACTTCTCCATCATCTACTCTGCTATAGCCCAAATAACATCGTTGGAATCAAATATTCAATCAAATAAAGCATTCTTTATCTTATACATAATGCTAAAGCAATAATGTGAAGATAGATATTTTATTCCCAAGAATAATTCAAATATATTATAAAATAATTCCAACTTTGTATAAAGTTCTCTAGCCAACCTCTATTGGTCTTCTATAGGCATGCGGGTGTATTAAGAATCTCTTTGTCTCAATCTAGATCAACTTATTGGTCTACTCCAACATCTTGAAGATTGAGTTTCATATAGTTGGACAATCCAAAACCAACATCTTTGTACTCAAAATGCATAGACATCATGTAGTTTCTTCAAATTTCTCAACTTTTTAGGTGCTGCGAGAACCAATAGGAACCTGTCCTAGAGAACCTTCAATAAGATGGAACTATGCCCAGGAACGACTAGAATCAATCACACACGGAAGCATAAGAAACAAAATTGAAAAGATAGAAATAGAACACAAAGAGATAAGGGGTAGAAGAATGTTGGTCAATGGAGAGAACCCTAAGAGAACTTGTCTCTTAGAACTCTAACCTTGGGACGCCACAAAGGAAAACCACTCCTTCGATAAGTCAAGTATTCTCAAAGAATACAAAGAAAGCAAGAATGCTCTCAATATTATTTCTGAATGAAAACATATCTGCTTTCAAAGTCGATAGAGGGTGCCTATTTATAGGAAAAACTTCCTAACCTAATGTCCTAAAGAAGAAACTAAATAAAAGGAAACAAATTATTCCCTAAAAAAGGAAACAAAATAAACTTAGAAAGTTGTTGACTAGATGACCTTATTTCAAGGAAAACAAAAAAGGAAACTAATTAAAACATGATCTGAACAAATTGGACCTTATAGATCACATCCTTCTCCTTATTTTTGAGTGGCATATGGTTGTCACATGGTATTTTAAGTGAGTTCTCCCAAATGGACTCCATGTGGGCCTTTGGACACTTCATGTTGGGCTTCAAGGAGTAAGCTAATGCCTCTTGGACGTTTATGAGATAAAATCTAACTCAACAACATGGGCTCTATCTTTTGAAGGTCTTGGATCAAACAATTCAATGCTTGTTTCATTACTTTGGTCCTAGCTCTTATCATTGGGCCCCAACATCTTGTAATGGATCTTTAGAAACATTAGACTTGAATGTTATATGGGAATTTCGTTCAGCCCCTTGCTTTGCACATTCAAACGTCAAATCTGATCCAATTTCATCTCATAAACCTCCTTTTGCAAACTCATGTCCATACAAGTCATGCCCTAGGCTTCTTTGAGGTGGATCACACCATGTATACTTCTCTTTTTGTCTTCCACATGCCCATGGTTCTCCATCATTAGGTTTTGCACTCCACTATACTACATTATTTCAAATTACATATATTTCTTCCTTTATGATATCCAATCCACCTTTTATAATCAAGTTCATAATAAGTGCAAAACAACACATATAAAATAACCTGCCACCATCCAACAAGCTCCCAACTCGTATCTTATTCTTCAATTTTTCAATCATAGCATCATTCATATTACATTAGTCGACTGTTATGGTGGATAATTTGTTATCGATATTAAAATCCATCAAACAGTCTCCTAATAAGTTGCCAACCTTTTACTTATATATCGTGGCGAGACATAAATGAACTTATCATGTATAAATATAACTAACATCAATCATAACAATAACATAATGAAAAAGTAAACGATAACAATATTAAATAATATAAATTACCTTAATTTTATTACTTAAAGTCTAATCATTGTCAACATAATATGTCGACACCGCCATATAACCCTTTTTTTAGTTATCGATTGTCCACATGTCTATTGTAATGGTAATTTATCCTTTAATACTCACCAATGTTCTTAAAATTTCTTTCTTCTTATCCTTGTATATCTTCATAATTTTCTTCTTCAATTTATTTTGACTTGGAACTTTGAAGGTCAATTGGAGTGAGTTACAAAGCATCCTAGATTTTTGGTATTAACTATATATAGTGGATGGTCACCAATTATCATAGAAATTATGAAAAACCTTGATCTGTTGTTATCATGAGATGTTGCAGTCATTTCATTATTTCCTCTCATAAGGTTAGGGGTAAAAAATATTTGACCTCTTAATATCATCTTCTTTATACGTTACGAATCCACATATCTCTTTACGTGAGAGGTTCCACCTTTTAAACACTCAACCAACATATTTTGACAATATTTACACTCGGCTTTTTCTACTTCGTCTATCTATCTAGTCTTACTAAAGTGATTCTAAACTTCACTTTTCAATTGACTTCTATTGAACTTATATCTTCACTTATAAGGGATTAAAGTTTTTGTATCTCTATTATTTGGCTACAATTATCTACTGAAGGAATATGCTCGTCCATATTAAACAATCAATATATAAATATATGTGCTATTAATAATCATAATTGAATAACATTAAGATTAATATACATGTAATTCATAATAATAATCAGTGACTTACACAGGCATGTAAGTGATCGTGTAACTCACTGTGAGTTTTTGCAAACTTACAGGTCATTTTCACACCCGTGTAAGTGACTATGTAAGTTCGTGAAAACACCTCGTCAATGACGACAATTCCAAAATTCCAATATTTTATAAAACATTGTGTATATTTTACCATGGTGGTGGGTGGGTGGCGAAGATAAAGCCAAAAAGGAGAGGAGAAGGTGGCATAGGCAGCTAGAGGCGAGGGGTGGCGGGGAGAAGGGGAAGGGGTGGCTATGGCTAGAGGGGGAAGGGGTGGACCAGGCAGTGACTAACGACTAGAACAATGAAGGGGTGGTGATTACTAAAGGCTGACTGACTGACAACGTCTACAGCGATGACTAGTGAGAGAGAACAAGTGGTAAGAGACAAAGAGAGAGAGAACAAATGATGAGAGATAGAGAGAGAGGTGAAGGGGAAGAAAATAAAAAATAAACCTAAAGCAAAATGATGTCATTTAACTTAGTGAGGGACAAAAGTGTAAAATGACATTGTTTTGTATGAGAAGCAAAATGACATCATTTTGCTTCATTTATTCAACTAAGTTAGTCGGGCCTTAGGGGCCTGACATTTTTAGCATCATTGGGCTCGATGCTTGGTCAACCTAGGTCTATCCTATTGACCATAGGTCAGGTTGGACCAGACCGGGCCGATTTTACCATCCTTAGTTACATGTATAGATGTAATAGATACAATCAAATTGTGCACACAAGTCTTTTTGCAGTTTTTATTATTCTATCAACAGGCCAGGCTAGACCGGACCAAGCTAGTTTTGCCATCCCTGGTCATATGTATACAAGTAATTGTACATACAATCAAAAATTGTGTATGCAAGTCTTTTGCTGCTTTCATTATTACATGATGTATATAGCAGTACAAGTTCACTAAATCAAATAATTAGCCTAAAAATGATAAATTTTTTAGTTAATTATAAAAAACACATTCAAATGCAAACATCTTAAAGCATCATGACAGAAAAAAAAACTTTAACAAAACCAATAACTTTAGAAAGAGAAAAAATTGAGCTAGATTGTCAAAAATTGGTTTATATTAATATGTTTTCGTTTAATATTTAATCAAAATAGAAAAAATAAAAATGTCATACTTCTTCATTTGTATTTTATCAAAAATTAAAGTTAAGTTTCATTTGATTATGAAAATTTTATAATAGAACTTATATTAATATAATTTAGTTTAAATAATAAATATACTATTCAAAGGGTTAATTAAAAAATCGTAAACTTTCTACAATTTTTTAATAATAACTCAAAATTTAAAAAGTAAAAATTAAATATCCAAAATTTTAATTTTTTGCAAATATAGTTTGATGTTAGTATTTTTGTTAACGGAGTAGACGTAGCAAACCACGTTAGACGTGTTTTTTGATATGTAAAATACAAGGTGTATGATAGATGTACAAATCATAATTTTGCATGTATGTCTTAATTTCATGTAAAATTAACCTTGAAATATTAAATAAAAAACGTGCAAAATCTTGAAATATTAAATAAACAACTGCCTTTTATTTAATATATCTAAATTACGTGCAAAATCTTCTCCAAATTACTTCATTTCTCTTCTCCAAATGGTTTTGTATTTTCAGGTAGTCTTAATTGCCAATAACCAGATTTTGCAGCGAGTGTAGTAAACCAATGATGTCCTTTTAATCTACTAATATTATAGTCTTTTTTAGGTAATTTATATGCATCACCTATAGTAGCTTTATTTAATTCTTTATAGTTGATTACCATTTTTCTTTTGCCACGTTTTTGTTTAAAAAGATTATTTACATAGAAGGCTGGAGCCGAATGCTTACTTGTGCTTAGTGCTATTAATTATTTTTGTAATAATTCTGAACATTCATTAATAAACTCTTGTACATCTTGTTATGTATATGAAATATTATTTTTAATATTAATTTCCTATATAGTATCTTTGAGTTTTATTTCAACCAATTGATTAATAGTATTCTTTTTAGGATCTAATGGATTTTCACTACAAACTTGTTCTATTAAGGTTTCTATTTCGGTTTCAAAAGTAAGACTATTAAGAAGATAAAATTGTAATTGATTTAATTTTCTGTTATAAGTCATAAATTTTTATAATTTGTATGGTATATATGAATTTTGAGGATTATGGATTTTTGATTTAATGATTTTATTATTGATGTTCGTAAAGTTATATCATGTAAATATTGGCAAAAAGGATTATATAATTTAAGAAAATTATTTTCTAAAATTAATGATAATCTTGATTCTTGTTGATAAATTTAAGGTATAATAAAAGTGTAAATTTCAATAATGATATTATTATAATAGCTTATATTCCAAATAGATTGAATACTTCCATCTGCTATTCTTATTTGTAGAGGTTTGTTTAAAAATGGAAAGTTGATTTATTACTTGTTGAATTTCAAATTCAAACGGATTCTAAGTATTTATGTGGATTCACTAAATATAATATTAAAACAAATTACAATCAAGGACGATTAATCACATAGCAATTAGAATTAAATCAATATAATTTTCAAATACATTATATAAAATCTTTTGCTAACAGTCTTGCAGATACATTAACTAGAGAATGGAAACAACTATCCTCATCCTAAAGGATTCGCTCAATAAGAAGGAAACCAAATTATTAGACCTTCAGCAACACGTGGGAAGTGTAACTAAAGAAATTAATCAATTGAGAGCAACCATTACCCTCCGTGAAAAACAACAACTATCTATTGATCAACTACCCACCCAACCATCCAACCAAGTACTCCTAAACAAATTACCTAAACGGCCTTACCTAACATTCTCGAACATACTATTCAAACTACCAGTCCATTACCAAACCTAGCTACACCTGTCTCCAAAAAAAAGACGATTTCAAGAATCCAAAGTTTATGTCATATTCAATAGACCCATGGCTGGAATATATGATGAATGGCATAAGACTACCATCCATATTACTAGTAAATCCTCAATTATTCATCGAAGCTATACAAATCGCGCAGAAGTAGAAAAAGCTTTGGTTGAATTCAAAGAACCATCATTCATACCCCATTATAAACAAACCTTGGAAAAACAACCATCATACTTCAAAATGAAAACCTTAGGATAACCTATCAATATGGAAAAAATAAATGTTGTCGCTACCAAAGCTCTAGAGGAAGAAATGAAAAAGATTACTTCTGAACTCTTCTATGATTGTTTTCAAGCACTCAATGACGAGAAAGAAGAACAAAAAATATTCCAATATTATCCCCAAAATCGTGGACGACCAAAAGTTATTATATTTCCAGAAGATGATGCACTCACTACTTACCTTTTTTTTCAAAGTAGGTTAATATACACTATTTACTTAACCAATTTAAATACCCTTTTTGAAGTCTTAGCAGGTTTGTCTTGCAGTAAAAAACTACAAAGAAAAATTTGCTAAAAAAATAGAAATTTTTATCAAGGTTTTCAGCAGCTATCCTAACTTTTAAAAAGCAAACAATCTCAAGGAAACAAAAGTACAGCTATCACGAATAACATATGCACAAATTGGAATTAGCAATGGCATGTATCCACCCATAGATGACCCTCTTAAGTATGATTTTGGTTGGGATCTGATTAATCAATTCAATCTACATTACGTTGAAGGAGTTTACCAACAATGCCTAAAGATCACTCCAGAATCTTTAATCAAACTAAACTACAGAAGAGAAAATATGTTGATGACCTCATCATATAAAACACCTATCTCTTCTGAATCATTCCAGCTAATAAAACAACTTAAAGAATTTTCTCAACCTTACCTAGAGTATTCAGTGAATTATCAGAACAGTGGAAGCAAGCTCTTTGTCAACAACTGTAACACCAGACTTTCTGAGCCCTTTGGTGATTGTTCTGTAATTGGAGATACTACTGCATATTGATATATACATGATTGTATATGAGTTCAAAGATGAATTTGAATCCTTTTGGTATATATGTCAATGATTTATAATGTTATATGCCCTTACATGAACTTAGAGTTCATCAATATGTGAAATCTTGGAGATTTCTGACATATAAGCTTTTAAGTGTGAAAAACCGAGTCCATTGGATATATATGATCATGATGATTAAATTTAATGTGTTCTAATTTCTTAGAGGTGATTAGACATAATTTATAGACTTACTAGACACTTAGAAAGCTTAATTGGAAAAGTTGATATACATAAGGGCTTATTTGCAAAATTGTTAAAATTTAAAGGACTTAATTGTAATTTTTCAATTCTTGGAGGAACAATTTGTAATTTTATAAAGTTAAGGAGCTTAATTATAATTCTCAAAAGTTTGAGGGCCAAAATAAAAATAAAAGTTTTGGTGATTCTCAAATTTTAGGCTTAATTGCAAATTTAGGAAAAGTTTGGAGGATAAAATTGTAATTTCACATAACCTAAGGGCAAAAAGGTAATTTCACTATATTTTGTCAAAGAACAATCAAAATTCTAGACCCTTCTTATGTATGGACATGCATCCCCATTTAAGACTTAAACCATCTTGTTTTGATTAAAAGAGAGGAGAAAAAAAGGAGAAAGAGGAATAAGGAAGAAGTTTTGGCCATCACCTAAAATTTTATCATCTTTTTGATTATTCAACCTCAATCAAGGTGTTATAAGCTAATTTGGGGTCAAGGAACTCAAATCTATCATTAGATTTGAGAAAATCTCAAAGGAATTGAAGATATCACTAAAGAAAAGTATAGGTAAATTTTGTCTCATCTCTCTCTACATTATGATTTTGAGTTTGGTGTTAAGATATGTTGTTCTCCATGCTAGAATATGCATGAAACATGGTTTATATGAATCAAATGTGTCATGGAGAGGGTTCTTTAAGTCAAAACTGAAATTGTCCCCTTTAGGTGAAAGTTTGTGAATTTTTGAATATCATTTGAAATTGATGGTCTAAATGAATTCTATGGTGTTAATTATATATGTATGATGTGAATTGATGATGAAGAATGAAGAAGATGTGTGTTGGTTAAGTTTAGGTCAAAATGGTGGGAGAAGAAGTGGATTAAGGTAGTGAGTTGCGTAATTGATAAATTAAGCTTAAATGAAGGAAATTGGTTAGAATGTAGTGGTGGAATGTGTCATTGATTGGAAGTGTTTACTATATAGAAGCATGGATTATTATGATAAAGTCTTGGAAATGTGACTTGAAAGTTATGCACATTAGGTGTTTGTTAAAATGCCTAAGTAAACTTGGTTTATGATTTAAGGCTTTGTAATGGCATGCATTGGAAAGTGCTTTCATGTTTACTTAGAGTAAACTTGAAATGTTGCCTAGATTGATTAATAATGGCCTAATATGCTTGGAAAACGATGTGCTTAATTATGTTATGAAATGAGTAAGTTTGGATTAAAGGCATTAAATGCCTTAGAAAATACAAAAGAGAAACTAATGTGATGGTGTATAAATATGAAATTTATGATTAAGTAGAAATTTCATAGTATGTCTTTTTATGTATGAAGGCTTGGGAGCTGTGAATTAGGGAGCTCGTACCGAGGATTGTTGAAGTTAAGAGAGAGTATATCTTCTTTGAAGTGAGTTGGGGAAACCATATTTCTCAAATAGGATTAGAACATCCTAAGACAAGCATGATGACTTTTATGTGAATTTTGAACCTAGGCAACATATGATAAACTTGAATTTCAAATGGATCTTAATATGCTTAGATATTTTGAAAAACGACATTGTTTTCAACAAACCTACACTCGAAGTGTAAAAGAATAATGTTTTATTTTTTGAAACTATGTTTTTGAATAACTTTGCACTTAGAGGGTAAAAGATAACTTTTATTGTATGACATAATGTTTCAACATTGTTTTTGAAATTGATATTTTATTACATATTTTGAAAAATGATATCGCTGAGAGTGTGAGATCTCACATCTGTTAGAGAGGGGAACGACATACACCTTATAAGGGTATGGATACCGCTCCCTTACAAACGCATTTTTCATAGTCTAATGCACCGGATCCTATCGAAACTTCGAGGTTAAATGTGCTTGGGTGAGATTGGTTCTAGGATGGGTGACCTCTTGGGAAAGGTCTCAGGAAAAGCAAAACCGTGAGGGCTCAGCTGGACCAAGGTCCAAAGCGAACAATATCTGTAAGCAGGTGATCTGAGCTATTATAGGGTGGTATCAGAGCCAGTATCTGAACCGTTGTGCCAATTAGGTTAGACCCTAAAGAGGGCAGGGCCCTAAGGGGGTGGAGAGTGTGAGATCTTACATCGGTTGGACAGGGAAACGAAGCACGCCTTATAAGGGTACGGATACCTCTCCCTTACAAACGTGTTTTCCATGGCCTAATGCATCGGATCCGATCAAAAATTTGAGGTTAAATATGCTTGGGTGAGAGTAATTCTAGGATGGGTGACCTCATGGGAAAGGCCTCAGGAAAAGCAAAATTGTGAGAGCTTGGCTGGGCTAAGGCTCAAAGCAGACAATATCGTAAGCGGGTGATCTGGGTTGTTACAAAGACACTTTTGTTCTTGTCTTAAAATATCTTCTCCATGACTTTCCTCATCTTCTGGAAGCTTCATTAATGTCAGAAATCTCTTACCCTCACAACATAAGTCTTACTCTCACTTTTCACTTGCTACCTCATTTTTGTTATCTTCTTCACTATAACTGAAATATCTAACCCTGCAACTCTTGACTGATGATGATCGAGTGTTAATGAAAAGTTAGGGCTCATATGATTTTTGAAGAGTTGGAATTTTAAACAAGTAAGCATTTTTATGGGTTTTCTTATTATATAAGATGAAACATGCATCACGTTAACTCACTATTAAATGGTTATGAAATAGTGATATACATATTTGTTGAAAAGTGAGTGAGGAACTTTTTGGGTATGCCATATGTGTTGTGTTTGCATATTTGATGATCAATATGTCACAGGATAGTGTTAAAATGATCTTTGAGTGTGATAGATCGATGATAATAAGAATGAAAAGAGTGCAGAAATTTTTGGAGATATGAAAGATGTAAGCTTTGTTTTTGTTACTGTTGATATACGTTTATATTGGTCTTCACTATTGTTCACGCAAATTTCTTGGTGTTTCTAGAAATGAACTCTAATGAGTTTAGAGATAAGAAATAGATGTAAGATGATGTTTGGATATGAGTAATGAATGATTAAACTAAAAGTTGAGAAGAAAGTGAAGAAAGTGCAGAAAAGTGAAATTGCATAAATATATGTTGCTTTTTATATTTGGTGCTAACCATGGATTTGATCTGTTTTTAAATGTCTGGAGTTAAATGGGAGTTGAAATGGTGAAATGAAAATAGAGAATGTACAAAAAATTAAAATACAAAAAAATGAAAGATGAAACTACAGAAAATTTTGGAAAGTGCAGAAAACTTGAAGAACATGCATGAATGGGTGTTGTTTCTAGATTTTGTGTCTTAATCATGGATTATGAAGTTGTTTGTGAAGGATTAGAGCTGAATGAGAGTCAAAAATAAACTAAAAATAAGGGAAAATATATATTAGAAAAAGAATGAAAGAAGAAGAAGAACAACATTATTTATGAAGAAGGAAGAAAAAGAGAGG
This sequence comes from Erythroxylum incrassatum, assembly GCA_026546855.1. Taxonomy (NCBI): domain Eukaryota; kingdom Viridiplantae; phylum Streptophyta; class Magnoliopsida; order Malpighiales; family Erythroxylaceae; genus Erythroxylum; species Erythroxylum incrassatum. Next base: position 14,496,468 of record JANVCL010000002.1, on the reverse strand, counting down.
AAGAAGAAGAAAAATTGCAGTATCAGAAGAGAAGAAGAAAAGCACGATCATACAGAAGAACCAAGAAAAGCACGATTGTGGCTTTTGAAATCCGATGAAAACTCACAACCGTGCTCATGCACGATCGTGACTTCTATGGCTACCGAAGGGAGATTGTTTTCAAACATCCTTCAGTATTTTGCCTATAACTTCTTCTCCCAACCTCCAAATGACATGGAACTTGAACCATTGGACTTAAAACACTTGGCTATACCTATCCACCAAAACTCTGAGCCTTCTGAAATAATTACCAAAAATTTTGGAAGTGATTAGAGTGGATGTGCATGGTCGTGCATTAAGGTTGCATGGTTGTGACTTGTTGGTGCGCACAGGCATGCATGAAGGTTGCACGCCCGTGACATGGTTATGTTGGAATGCATGTCTGTGCACTAATGATGCACGACCATGACTTATTTTTTAAAGATTAAAAGTGCACGATAATGCTTTTTGCTCACTGAACATCCTTCCTTCTTTTGTCTATAACTTCTTATATAGTTATTCAAATGGAATTTTTTTTGGATTTGGAGTAAACTAGAGACATAGGGCTACAAATTGTCTGAAGAAATCAAATTTTAATTCTATCTCTAGAATTCCATATTTTGAACTAAATATGAGTACAGGATACTGTTTCAGTATAAGAAAAATACGAAAATGTTTGGGGTATAACTTTCATATTACTAAACCAAATTGAATGATATTGGTGTCTTTAGAAACTTAAAAGATAGGAGAACAATTTTATAAAAGAGAGTATTGTCAAATTACTTCATTTACATTGACTAATTGGTCATGGAAAAAAGACCCGAAGGTTTAGAATTTTGGAGAATTTATAATAAAGAATGAGAGTTTGAATATTATATGATTATATAATATTAGAATAACATTAGTGAATGAATTGTTGGTATTAAAGCATCAAAGACATGTGTATAATAGAAATAAAGAAATTCATATGATTGTAGTTCTGATTCAAAGGAGAGGAGTAATGGGTATCAAGTTAAGGTGAATGAGAAATTATTATTATGAGAGTAAATAATGCTAGAAAATAAATGATAAGTGATTGAATTATGAAATGAAAATGAGCATAAGATGGGAACTTGGATAATAAACCCAGGATTGTCATTGAGCATGTTTTATACATTGCACACATACATATGTGTAAAACTGAATGTTATGTGATTGTGTAATTATTAATATCTGTGCAACGTGCGTATTGCATAATTGTGCTAAGTAGGTTAAACGTTTGCATTCAAACGTTTCCAGATCATGGAAGCTAATGCTAATTTGAAGCGTACAGTGAGTCGACCTAGATGGTCTCATTTCATTGTTTGTTCTAATTTCAATTTCTACATTGAATGCCTACGGTTATGATTATTATGCAATGTGGATATAATTTATATGAATGTGATTTGCTTATGTTGATGTCGAACAATGAAGGTCCGAGACTTGATGCATAAATGTGTTATTAAAGTGCTACTTGTATGTGAATGAGAAGAAATAAGCGTATTCTCAACTTAAATGTTGAATGCCAGACTTAGGTCCGATGAAATGTGTAAATTGAAAGAAAGTGACTGAATAAGCATATGTGATTGATGTATTCCATTACATGAATGCATGAAAGATAAAGCCAGTTGTGACCAGAGTCACCAGTGAAAAAGAGTTTAAAGCTCGATATGTGATAAGAGCCTCAAGCTCAGTTGTGAATGTACCCGATATCCACAAAGGATATGGGACATTATCTGCTTCAGCTCGATATCCACAAGAGATATGGGCTAGCTCGGTATCATTAAGGGATATGGGCTAGTGAAAAATCACTTGGTCACAACAAAGTAACAAATTAAAAGTGAGCATCATAAGCATTGCACATACATGCGATATGTATGATTTAAATAGTTTGAATGATTTCTAAATGTGAAATATGTCTGAAGTGAATCTGAAATGAAGGTGATTTTATGAATTGTATGTATTATGTGATTGAGTAAGCCATCGAGGATGGTCACTCACTGAGTTTGCAAAATTAACCCAAAATTTGTAATATTTTTTCGGACTCTGAAGAGTTACCTTGTTAGGCAAATGCGAGTATAGCCACTGCATTAAAGTAAGAGATAGAGGTTGAGATCAGTTTGTGTCTACATAAGTCTTTTCATTGATTTTTGTATCAAATTGAGTCTTCCGCAATTATTGTAACATGTATATTTGAATATTCTGTTTTATAATAACCTTCCAAAGTGAAAAGGTTTATAAATGAGAATGATCTTGAGTGTAATAATAATAAATGTGATTTTGATGTTATAAAAGAAAAGGATGGGCCCGAAATTGATTATTGATTTCCACGCACGCGAGTGACATTTTTTAGGAAAAAAATTTGTACTGAGTTTTCGAGAGTTTGACCATTCTAGCATGTCACCTTTACGGGGTATGTACTTGGTTTCATTCAGGATGTCGGGTACGTGTCTTGCGAGAGTGGGGTGCTACAACAACTTTTCTCCATCTTATGCCTTTATGCACATCTCAAAATGCTATGTAAGGCCAACACCTTTGAGCAGAATAACCATATATAAAACTAGAGACATCTCCCAATATGCAAGCAGAACAATTCAAAATACTGACTTAGGTCACTTTGGTGACTACATCCTCTTCAGCTCTCAAAATGTCCATAAACACAAGGGATACATCTTTGTTTCATCCTCACATTCTTTATGGGCATATGGTATGTGACAATGTAACATCAATAAATGCAAAAACCCAAATGCACAGTCTCATTGTCACACACTCGTGCCGAAGACATTCTCTGAAAACTTCATTTTAGACTTTCGTAAAGGAAAAATCTCATTAGAGCGACTATTGTGCATCACTGGATACTAAACCAACCACTCGAGACCTGAGAACCTCATATATCTCCCTTATAGCAAGCTCGTTGCATAAAAATTCACTCAAAATTGGCTTTAAAATATCTTAAAACCTTTTTTGAGTAATTATCATGCAATCTCGAACACTAAACATGAGACCTAAGACACAAAAACTTGAAGTATTTCCCTCATCTGATGTCTGAATCATGAAAATTCACTCAAAATCGGCTTCAGAATGCTTTTATTTCTTTTCTGGAGTAAAACGTTAATTTATTACTAATGCAATAAATCCAGAAAATGGAAAATTTCACTTTATAAATTTCTCGGATTCGAAAACTGACCCAAAATACCCCGGAGCACCCTTACGAAAAACTAAAATTTTATGTGTTTTTTTAATTTATTGTAGCAATTCTGTACGACTGACGTCAGTCGACGCGTCATTCGCGTGCCCCCGCGAGAGGCGCGTGTCAAACATTTGTCAGTGCCAGTGCGATAAAGGTGCATCTTGCATGCGTCGCGCACGCGCAAAAATGCGCAAACGTGCCCCCTGAAGCTGACATGTGCAACGCTTCATCCCACCCGCATCACTATTCCCCAATCACACACGCACCCGATGGTGAGGCACACCTTCACAAGAAAATGGCAATTTCTAGCAAGTTTTAGGCCAGATTTTCGAGCTCCTAGGTCCGTTTTCAATCCGTTTCTCAAGGGTAAACACATTTATACCAATTTCATACAATAAAAGACAAGAAAAAAATTGAGAAACAGGAGTTAACTCTCCAAAAATCTTATGGAGAAAAACCCGAAAAATCTTTATTTTTAACTACTCGATCACGTCATCACTCTGATACCACATGTAATACGTAATGATACCTTAGTTACGTATTTCGGATCGGACGTGAAAGGACAATAAATGAAGAAATACAAAAAATATCTGATTTCAATTCCATAACTTCAAACTAGCTTTCTGAAGTCGAAACGAGCGTGAATCTACCGTCGTCTTCATATGAACTGCTCACCGGAATATGATCAACGTCTTTCTACAGTTTTCTCAAAACATAAGTTCTCTTAGCAGGTGAGAGAATCCTTATGTTTACGAATGAGATGGGCAACTGCAAGAAGCTTTAACTTTTATATATAACATTCATATTAAGTTTTCCCATCACAAACCCGATATGGGTCCGATCTACACTGATCGGGATCTATTTTCTACCTGAACTTTGACTCATTAATTTAAATCATTTATTGGGCCACTTTATTATCTTTATCCATATCAAATTACGTTACTTAACTGATAAGTTATTCAAAAATCAAAAAATGTAATTAAATATTATCCAATTTTATGAAAAAAGTACAAAATATCCACCATACTGTTAATTTCTTCGCCAAAGTGCTGCAAATGCGTTAAGATGCAAAAACTAGAAGTGTGTCTTGTTTCGAGTAACACAATTAATGACTACTTCCTTCCCTATATATTCTAGTATTTGTTAAAGCTTAACGCTTCCTTTCTTCATTAATGACTGTATGGTTTATGTGCTTGTACTGATGCTAAAAAGTACAAGATTTGTGCTTTTGTTTACGTTTCTGTAGAGGGTTGACTTTATATCAAAGAGCAACAAAAAATTTCTTTTCCTATGTTTCAGTGAGTTATTTATTAAATGTTTTTGAACATTTATTCAAAGTTGAAGTTAACACGTATATATCGTTTAATGCTTCCTTTTGGTACTGTGAACATTACATTCTTTTAACGCAAATTACATTTTAGATATAGGTTTGTTCAACGTACTTAGAGATTAATGTTGATGGCAATTTAGCGTGCTCTTCAAATTGATGGTACAAGTTCCAATTCCTTGTATTGGCTATGTTGGACACTTTAGGCAAATTACTGAAGAGAGACTTATCTTCAGTAGATAACGCAATAAAAAGGTTATATAACCTTAAAAATATAAACCGAGAATTCAAAACATGGAAAATTAAGTAAACTAAAATATGAATTATACCAAAAAGTATGCATTTTAATAAAATTAATATTGAACAAACAAACAATAGAAAAGATGAAAATATCGAGAACAATAAGGTCTACGTCAAAGAGAATGAATGTCATCTTTTATTGGTGAATTGTCAACCCTTAGAATCTTATCGATTCGTTATACGAGTTCAAATCTTTTGTCCAATTTTTATGGTATTTTATTGTGTTTAGTGAATCTCAATCATTCATTTATGCGAGCTCTATGTTTATTTATGTGGAGCCCACGTGAGATCCGCATAAATAAATGGCTGAGATTCACTGAACATAATAAGACACCATAAAACTGGACAGAAGATTTTGTTCCTCGCTATACATATTAGAGAATCGAAAGATACTTACAGGCATATTATAAAAAAGGAATGTCTTCGATGGATTATTTTATTAATAAAAATTCTTTAATTAATTTAAGTGTACATGATAGATTTTATATATCTTGATATGTAAAACTACTGCAAAAATAATATCCAGTAAAATCTCGCTAAAATGTCAAGTTTAGAAATGTCCAATAATACTCAATCTTATCCCTAACTAGTAGATAATACCTTGATGCATTAAACTAAAAAAATATGATTTTATGTAAATAATAACAATAAAGGAACTGAAAAGTGAATAATAAGAAACAGATATGAAAGACTGATTTTTTAAAAAAAGAAAACACTTCAAAGTGATTAAATAGTTATGTTCTGCAGTTCATGGATGCATAATTTAGGCTAGAACAATATTGTAAGAGAAGGTTTAAAGGTCATTAATTAATCTTTTTAAGACCTGGGGTGAAATAAATTTGGCTTTGAATGATAATTGTCATCATTTGGAGGACTCATAATGATAGGAGAAACAGACAAGGTAAGTACAGTAGTATCACATTTTTAGTTTATTCCTCCGTAGACACCAGACATGCCAAAGTCACAAAAGAGAGAGAACCCACGTCACTCTATCAAGCATATATGGTAAATGAAACGAAAAAATTTACACCAACATCCTCAACCTACAACGGTTTTTGTGCCCAAACTTATTTCTAATCCAAAAAGTGGAAACTCTACAGCTATTTAAAGCAGTCTCGTATGGAGAGACTGGCCACACACAACACGGTCATCTTCAAGCTGCAGTATCAATCTTCTGCACCTACCATTGCCACTAATAGCTTCTCTCACGCACACACTTCTTACACTCTCTACCATGGCCGTCGTGAGTCTAGAGGACCTACATTTATTTCACGACACAGATAGGGAGGTTTTTTCCAAGTTGGTAATAACTTTGATGCGAGACCCCGCTGAGTCTCTCCTAGTGGTAGCCACATGGTTGTGGTTAGAAGATGTTGGCTATCCCAATATCATAGTAAAAATGGCTGACCTATTGGACTCTGTGGTGAATGCTTTAGCTGATGAGGCTGTTTTAGCCCTAAAATGTTTAGAATCCAACACTTTTCCGAGGTTAGGCAGGGGTGGCCTGTCTCTTACTTCAAGACTAATGGATAAAAACATTAGTTTGGCCATGTTTGTCCAGAATAAGTTTACTGCAATTAGCGGAATAAAAAACTTCCTCAACACTGTTTGTTCTCGTATTTTCACAGATATTCTTCAACATGTTATAGCAGGCAGGTCTCCTGTAATGTCCATTGGTCAGCCTCTGTTGGTTCCGGGTTTTCCGCATCCGGTGTTTGGTAACGTTATAATACTACCAAGGGCTGTGGACAATGAATTTCCAACAGGAGGCTTATGGGGTTGGGAAGCTAACAACAACATTACAGAAGATGAAAGGACAATGTTCCTTACTTTCTCAAGGGGCTTTCCGGTGACAAAAGAAGAAGTCACAGACCTTTTCACAGAGAATTTTGGTGATATTGTTGTTAATGTCCAAATGCAGGATAATGTTTCTTCCGACGAGCAACCCTTGTTTGCGAGGATGGTTCTGCGCAATATAAAAGCTGTCGATAGAGTCCTGAATGGCCAACGAATAGCAAAATTTCGAGTCAATGGAAAGCATATCTGGGCTCGAAAATATGAGCGTAGGGATTAAGTTGTTTGACTACCTACTTCATTGTTTCGTATCTCTCTTTCGTACTTCTAGTGGTTGAAAGAGATTGCAAATATTTCGTAATTCTACTTGTAGCTGAGCTCTTTTTACCCTTTCAAAATCAATATCATGTTTAATGCGGTTTTCTCCTTCTTATGTAAATTTTAGTTCTTGTTTTCTGTTTTCTATCTAGAAAGATAAGATCGCAAATAAGAGCTAAAAAAGTCAATTGAATCTATTACGGTCAGACATAGGAATTAATTATTATATATCTTAAGTGGTTGAGGGGTTAGTTTAAAAGGACCACCTTTTTCATCTAATTAACAAGAATTCTTTTGCTCATTAATCCACCTTAATTTTCCCTGTAGGCTTCCAACATCAAGTTCCTTTTTTTCTACTTCTAGTTAAGCACTATTTAAGACAAAAGAAGATAGAACTCTTAAGATTCTTTTCTTTTTAGACAAACAGACAGAAAAAGTTGTTTATTTCCCCCCCTTTTTTTAGGATGGATCATCCTACGCTTTATTCAATAAATCTTATATATTCAGGATTGCAAAAAAAAGTATATATATATATATTGGTACTTTTGAAATTGACTGTAATCTTGATTTCAAATTTAAAACATATAACATAAAAATTATTTATATAAAATTATAATTTTTTCCCTTTGTTATGACAATTAATTTAAACGACAAGTACAATATCTAATGCTTCAAAAGTTTTAAAAGGTAAAATTTTGGTTGAACGTATCTAAAGCAACCTAATACTCAATAAACATAATTCGAAACAATAAAATCTTTATTTTTTGGATAACTTCCTCTTGCAAAATAAGATAACTATTGAATTGTATTTGTTTGAGGAATAAGTTTGATAGCTCTTTTTTTCCATATCACTTTTAGATTATGTGTCTTCTCCTATTCATCAAGAAGTATTATATCACATAGGGTTACCTTATAGGTAGGAATTACAATTAATCAATGTTGATTTTTTATGATTTAATTTAAGAACATAGTTACAAGATTAAAAAATTAGTCTTGATGAAAAAAAATGGCAAAAGGTTTCCCAATGAGTATTTCAAAGGCTAAAAGGTTTTCTATGAAATGAAAACCTTAATTCCTTTTAACAAAATAAAAAGATTTATGCATTAAGTTCAAAACATGATATCGTTTTGCATGAAGAGCCCCTAAAGCATTACAAATTCTCTACGAGTGGAAGTGTGAACTGAGTTGTCTAATTTCTCTTTGAGCAGGATCTTCTGCTTCGCAAGCTTTTTTTTATTTAAAAGCATTGGCGCTAATATCGATAATGCAGCTAGGGATACCTTGTTGCAATTAAAATTTCATTTCATTGTTTTCTTAAATGTTTATCCTTTCTTTTTGTTTTTCTAGTTGTTCTTTACTTCATGGATTTTTTAATATTGATTCCTTTTAAGGGTAAGTCTCTGCATGACTTTTTTTTTGTGTTGTAATGTTTAGTATCACTTTAGGCATGTTTTGATCATGACAATGTCATGCCTGTGTTGATTAATTCTTGAACCACCATGTTTTACCTCTGTTGCCATTTTGCCTACAATGACTTTTCATATAAAATATGTTCAAGTATCGAAACAATCATATATCTATTCCTTACAATCATATGGGATTTTGAGACAATCAGGTATAGTTTGCATCGAATGCAAATAGTCTTTTGAATTTTTACTTAAAGGTTTGTGTACTAAGAGGATCATGGAATGAATTGAAAAGTCTTATAAATCTTGAATTGGTAGAGCTAGTGGTAGTTCAAGTTCTAGGTGATATGGAGGATAGCTTAAACTTAAGATGATTATTACATTGCAATCCATGTATATATGGCTTATAATAGATTGTGGAAAATTTTATGAAAATGTTAAAAGTGCAACAAAGTTTTGGGTTTCATGGAGATATATATTCTTAAAAAAAAAACTATGAACATCATCAATCTAATAAAAAATTTAACAGAAGTCAATCTAAGTTAAAAATCTTATAATTGGGATCCACACCACTAGTTATTAAGGAAAAATGGACTACATTTGAATCAATAAGTTCCTTTGTGGTATGCTCGATGTTGTCCTATATTCTTCCAACACTTTGGCTAACAAAAGTCTTGCTAATTCAGATTACTTGTCCAATGGTTGTACGAACACTTGACTTTATATTAGAATGTGAAATTCAATCTACTAGTTCAGTATATGGGAAGTAGAAGAAATCAAAACTACATTTATCTAGCTCAGATTGTGCAGCAATTTTGAAAGGAGATAAAGCACTATTGTTTTTGAATTCCTTAATTGACATACTGATATTGAAGAAAGATATTACCACAGGTTTGTTGTCACCAAAAACTCAAATTCTTCACAGTGAATTGTACCTTTATATAGCCTTATTGTCTTATTGTTCCATACTTACATTCTCTAATATGCTTAATTCATTTTCATGTTATAGGGAATTTCTTATAGGGCCTTTATTTAAGTTGAAGAAAATCACGCGTTAGTATAGACTTTACATTCAATATACAAAATGCACAAGAAGGGGGGATTAAATTGTGTATCCTTTTTCGAGAATGCAATCCCCTTTTATATTTCTTTGAAAACTTGTTTTTTCAAAATTTATTAGGTAAAAATCAGAATGTATTGCAATTAACTTCTATATACTTGTATAAAACAGTAGAAATTAAAAGTCGAGAGTTAGAGAGTAGACACAACGAATTTATCCTAGTTCATCCTAAACTGTGGTCTACGTCCAGTCCTCAGAATCCTTCTGAGATTTCACTATTCTTCTCAAATGTACAAATATTCT
>JANVCL010000002.1:14445132-14486634 GCA_026546855.1 Erythroxylum incrassatum | reverse complement strand
TTATATTAATTGTGGTTATTATTTATATATAAAATATTTAAATACTATTATTATTTTATATTAATTGTGATTATTATTTATTATTACGATTTCTAGAGACATGGTTGATGTAAACTTATAAAACATACATTACAACTGTACAATATAGCAATTAACTATTTTACAATTTTTAAAAAAAATCAAAAATTATTTCATAAATTTAAAAAATTGCCCAAAATGATACCTGATATTGATCAAGTAACGTACCAAAATTCAATTCAATACTAAATTTGGTACAGTATTCACACTAGATTAGCTGTTGTACCATGTGACATTTTTATTAAATAGGGTACACATGGCAAAATCTGTGAGATTAGATAGACTCATGGGCTTGAGCCCAACCCATTTAGTCTTTCATTTCTCGGATTTTTTTTGCATCAAAAGTCAAAACCCTCCATGGAAGTAAAGCAAACAGAAACAAGAACACAATTATTCTAAGATGTACAGTTTAAACAATTTTCAATATTTAGATGTTGACCAGTAAATAAATTTATCAATATCCTTTTCCTACGATTTTGTTGGCTGTTAGGCTCGCGCACGATCAAGTTGAAAAATGGAACATGGACTTGAAAAATCTGCAGAAATTGAGGACATACTTACAGCTCTTTTCAAGGCTAAACTCGCACGTGAATGTTATGAAATGCGTCTCTTACTAAGATATTTATCCTACCACCTAAAGTTGTAACTGCAGGCTCAGGGTTTTGCTTCTTTGCCTGTCCCACCGGCTTTATCATTGTCTGAACCTATTGCAGAAAACACCTCTTTTTCGATTTCTTCTACCTGCAATTTTCGGTTCAAATTATTAACATTAGAGATTTATGAGTCGGCTAAACAAAGACGCAATTATCTGTGGGAACAGGTTATGAAATGGTCTTCAAGTTGGAAAACAACTTTCATAGGACAAATTGACACATTTCTTGGGAGTTGTACCTGAATTTAATCATAAAACACCTTAATAATTTTGTGGGAACGAATGGCGATCAGTATAAGTAAGTACCTTGTCAAGGAAAGCGTCTGCTAATTTAGCGTTCTTTACTGTTTCTTCGGCGATATCTTCCACAAATTCTGCCGCTTTATCAAGTGCACTATCTTCCGGCACATGTTCACCGATCTCTTCCGACACCTTATCCACTGCCTCCGCTACGTCTTCTACCAGTTCTGTGACTTGTTCTGCTGTCTCCACAACTGAATCAAATTGCTCTGCAAATCAAAGTTTTCAGATAAACTATAAGGACAATGTTGGACTCAGTTACGATTTAAGGACAAGAACTCTGCGAAGTTTCCCTTTTATTGAGATTGAAGAAGTTTTTGAGTCCCATAAACTACACCTTTTATCTTCAGTAATGGTCCCCATCTGTTTCTCGTGAAGGGTAGGATTATTGTTACTACGATCCCCAAAATCCAACCATTCCTGCCAGTAACAAGAGCAAGCACACATTTTTGTTACATTTTATACTAGTGTTCATGAGACAAAACATATATAAATTAATAATCCGATATATAAAGACACTCGTGAATTTAGAGTTACCAAGGAGCAGGAGAGCGATCTGAAGGGAGAGGAGCAGAATCCGGTTCAACACCACCGTACACAACCGTGTTCCTGCAACATATTACATTCACAGTAAAAACTGCCAAACCATCAGAGGATGTATAATTGTATTCTCAAGAATTCATTTAGGCAGAATCTTTTAAACCTTTTCTTGCAGGTATGTCGCAGATCCAGGATAGAGGTGCCTGGTTGGAACATCTGATTCCCAGTAACTTGTAATTTGCGTCTGTCAGACCTGGTTACTAAAGGAAACCAGAGATGTGGATTAGCAGCTTCGCATCTCTGAAAGATCCTGACGACAGGAGTAGTGACATAAGTGAGGACAAGTGATCTTGTTATCGACATATCAACTTCCGACAGAAAGTAGCACGAGCTGAATTCCCCGATCGATAAGACTAATGCTTTGAGGAACCTGTACTGTTTTGAAGGAAGAATTTAAGGTAACACGTTCCAGGTTACAGATTATGCTGAGCTTGACTAAGTCAATAGTTTTCTAATGGAATATGATGAATAATGCATTTTCGCGTGATCTTCTCTTCTCAGCACACATTCAAAAGTTGCAACAAAAACATCGTTTGTGGTTTTCAATTAGCACGAGGACGAGAATTTCCGTGCAATAATTGGACGAATATGAGCATTTATTAGGAACTAAGTTCCAAACGATGTGGGACAGTATTGCGTTATTATTGCTGGAAGGTACTGCCAAGGAAAAGTCTACAAGACTCGACACCACAACACAACAACGCATGCAAATGGATTGCATGGCTATAGCGACATGATTGCCTACTGATCTATTCTGGATTAAGATTGATCATTTTTTTATAACCGTAAACTTTATTTTTATAAACAAAAACAAAAATATTTTGTTTTCACAAATCTAACGTAATCGTCATAAGCGTGGATAACTTTAATTTGTTTTTTTTTTGTTACAAAAAAAGGCAAGACTAAATTAACTCAAAGCTCTAGCAAAATGCGTTCTTTGCGCATCGCGACAGATCAGCTCCTGAACTTCGAAGGGTAGCTCCTGGAGGACATGAAAGCCCGAACCTAGCAAAGGTTACTAAGCGATCTGCACACTGATTACTTTTTCGAATAACATGCTAGATTTGAACCTCTCAATGCCATTGGAGAAATTCCTGAATACCTGACACTAAAATTTTGTTTAACTTACTAAAAGAATACTATTCGTGAGTTAAACGGGCCATAATAATAGTGTACAATGTGCCAAACGTGCAGGAAAAGGTGCTGTCGCTATTAGGCTAGATCTGACAATCGATATGACCCATCTAAATTATAGTGACCCTACTGAAAAATATATATGTACATATAGTCAGGATCTTAGGTCAAAAATAATTCGGGCCTAAGTCCAGTAAAACACAATTTAGCCCTTTTTTTTGGTTATCTAGTCTAATTTTTCATAGTTAAATGTACTTATAAAATTTTATTAAATTCAAATTTATTCTTATATTCAATCGAATTAAAATTGAGTCGCTAATTTCAAATTCTATTACATATCAATTATTATAATTTGTTATTATTATTATTATTAAAATAACTTATAATAAAATCACTCTCTTTAATTATCAGCATTTCTAACACATTAATCTCAAACTGCTTAGCCAAACATTAACTTAAAAATTGTCTTTCCTCGTGTCATTCATTCTCACTATTATATCATTAACATACACTAAAAACATTGTGATTCCTTGTAAAGGTGAGTGTTTGATAAAATAGCATATGATCCCCTTGACTTTGTCTATACCCCACAGCTACTATTACTCTTACAAGTCTCCAAAATATACCTGTAGCAATTGTTTCAGTATATGCAATGCCTTCTCCAGCTTATAAATAGTTTGGGAAGCCAAATCATTCCTATAACTTGGTTGCATTTCTAAGTAGATTTCTTCCTCAAGTTTTTCATGAAAAAAAAATGCATTATTAATAACCAGTGTCTTTAAATTTTAATTATAGTTATCTGTCAAAGATAAGAAAACTTTAAAAGTATTCACCATTGTAAGTGGAGCAAAAGTCTATAAGTAATCAATTATGTAAGTTTGAGTATAGCTTTGGCCGTAATCTTATATTATATCTTTTAATCAATCCATCTACCTCATACTTTACTGTATAAATATATTTACAAAGTATAGGTTTCTTTTGCTTCGTTAACTCCCAAATTTTATTTTATTTTCTAATGCCTTCATTTTCACATTCATAGCTTGTTTCCTTTTCTCATTGGTTAAAGTATCAAATAAGGATATAGGGATTACAATGGTGTTTAAGCAAACAAAAAAGAGTTTATTGGACCAAAAAAAAAAAGGAAATGACCAAGAGGATATAATAGTAGTTTGGTATAGTTCCTAGTTCTTCTACTATTAGCAATGAGAAAGTCTTGATCATTATTGCTTAACTAAGAGAAGGTCCAGAAATTGTTATCTCATTCTTGGCATTTACATTGGAGTTTTACACTTGTGTAAAGTTAAGAATAACTATCCAATACCCGTTGTCAAATCTCGCATTCTAAGGAAAAAATTTATCCTTCCTTGTTAATTTTAAGGTATAGGTTCAGACACAGAATTTGAGGAAGATGGCAAGTCAAGTAGGAAAAAATCCTTGAGATCCCTTTATTCATATCTTTTCCTTTTGAAGAAGAGGGTCAGTTTGGCAATCAACAGATTGTATTAGTTGTTAGTTGATTTTATTAGTAGATAGTTGACTATGGATTAATATAGTTGATTTAATCACTGGATAATATTGACTGTTTATTTAAAGATGTTTAAGAAAATTAATTGTTTAGTATTAATTGTTTATATGTATAATGACTTATAAGGGTATGACTTTAAAAAAAGAATTTATAAGGATATGAATATTATATTGGGTGTTTCTCAATTCCTTGTCCATGCAATTTAGTCGATCATTTTAATTATCTTTATGTTTACTTTCAAAGTTAAAAGAAGACTTTTTTCAAAAACATATTTTTTCAAACAAAAAGTTAAAGAAAGAGGTATATAACGGGATGATAACTCTTTGTATATTCTAACTCAAATTTGATATTAATTCAACTTCAAAATTTAAAAATATTAAATTTAAATGATAAACTTACAATCTCTATCTGTTTCTCTATCTCTATCTCTTTGAGTACACTATAAGAAAAATGGAATTTAGCGACGGAAATTACTGATAAAATTTGGACATATTCTGTCGGTAACTTTGTTTAGCGACGGAATTTACTAATGAAAAAAGTCGTCGGAGATACGGCTGACGAAAATTCCGTCAGTAAATTTACCTACGAAATTGCTGACGGTATAAAATAAAAAAAATTGTCAGAAAATTACCAACAGAATTGGCTATTTCATCAGTAATTAGCGATGGAAAAAATTCCGTTAATAAGTCAAATATTTTACCAATGGAAAATTTTTTCCGTCGGTAAATTTGCTGAAAATTATTTTTTAAAATTTACCTGCAAAGTGTTTAGTTTCTGTAAAAGCTACCTTGAAGATAACTTCATTATTTCAAGTAAAAGTATTGAAATAATGAAATTCATACTAAAAAAGAACCAAAAATAAAGAATTGAAAATAATTTTTTAAAGAACAAACATTTCATCAAACACCTTACATGTATCAGAAACTTATCCCAATATCACAACTAAAACCATGTCTTGTCCCTTCAATCACTAATATTTATACCTTAAAGTTATTTTTCAATCACAAAATACATAAATAAACGAAAGTAATAAATACCCAAATTAACTTTCATCCAATATACAAAAAAACATAACAGTAGTTGCAAAAATACCTCCATCGAAGGACACGATGACAATGGCTGGAGAAGATAACGCCGACGAGCAGAAAAGAAGTCCACAATAAAGAAATGGGCTCCAAGAAAACCGAAGAGGAGACACAGGAAGAAGGAAGAAGAAGAAAGGAAGAAGAAGACACAAGTGGGAGAGAGATATCAGAATTTAAAAAAAAACCAACGGAATTACCAACGGAAATTCCCGTAGGTAAATTCAAAAAAAATTTTATTCCGCCTACAATTCTTGCCTTTTTACCAACGGAACAAAAATTTTTGTTGTTAACTCCATTTACCGTCAGAATTTAGCTACAGAATTTCCGTAGGTAAACTTAAAATTTTTTATTCTGCCAAAAATTTCCTCCATATTTAGCGACGACATTTTTCCGTCGCTAACTTTCATTGCTAATTTTTCCTAGATGAATTCCCTCCAATTTTAGCGATGAGTGTTAGTCCCGTTGCTAAATTACTTAATTTTAGTGACGGAAATATGCTTTCCGTCGCTAATTTTCAACGATATATTTTCATCGGTAATTTTTTGTTGCTAACTTGTAGTGATTACCGAAGGCTACATTTTTCCGTCGCTAGCTTCCATCACTAATTTTTCGCGATGAATTCCCTTTAAATTTAGCGACGAGTAGTAGTATCGTCATTAAATCACTCAATTTTAGCGACAAAAATATATTTTCCATTGCTAATTTCTAACGGTAATTGTTCCGTCGCTAAGTTTCCATCGCTAATCCACATTTTTCTTGTAGTGATATGTCAATGATTTATAATGTTATAGGCCTTTACATAAACTTAGAGTTCATCGGTACGGAAAATCTTGGAGATTTCTGATATATAAGCTTCTAAGTGTGTAAAACCGAGTCCATTGAATGGATATGACTATGGTGGTTAAGTTAAATGTGTTCTAATGCCTTAGAGGTAATTAGACATGAATTATAGACTTATTATACACTTAGAAAGCTAAATTGGAAAGATTAATGTACATAAGACTTATTCGCCAATTGTTAAAAGTTAAAGGACTTAAATGTAATTTTTTCAATTCTTAGAGGACCAATATGTAATTTTATAAAGTTAAGGGGCTTAATTATTATTTTCAAAAGTTCGGGGACCAAAATAAAAATAAAAGTTTTGGAGATTCCCAAATTTTAGGCTTAATTGCAAATTTAGGAAAAATTTGGATGGTAAAATGGTAATTTCATACAACTTAAGGGCAAAAAAATAATTTCACCATATTTTGGGGTCAATATTCTAGACCCTTCTTATGCATGAAACCGACCCCTTTGGTTTGATTCTCCAACCCAAATCACAATGTTCTAAGCTAATTTGGGGTCAAGAAACTCAAATATATCATTAGATTTGAGAAATTCTCAAATGATTTGAAGATATCACCAAGGGAAGGTTTAGGTAAAATTTGTCTCATCTCTCTCTACATTACGATTTTGAGTTTGATGTTAAAATATGTTGTTCTCCATGCTTTTATATGCATGAAACATGGTTTAGGTGAATGAAATGTGTCATGAAGATGGTTCATTAAGCCAAAACTGAAATGTCCCCTTTTGGTGAAAGTTTGTAAATTTTTTAATATCTTTTAAAATTGATGGTCTAAATGAATTGTATGGTGTTAATTGTAAATGTATAATGTGAATTGATGATGAAAAATGAAGAAGATGTATATTGGATAAGGTTTGTTAGAAATGATGGCTGAAGAAGTGGATTAATGTAATGAGTTGTGTAATTATGATAAATGTAGCTTAAATGAAAGGAATTTGATTGAATGGAGTGGTGAAATGTGCCATGGTTTGGAAGTGTTTACTATATAACAAGATAGGAGCATGAATTACTATGATAAATTCTTGAAAGAGTGACTTGATTACACATTATGTGCTTGATAAAATGCCTAAGTGCACTTGGCTCAGGATTTAAGGATTCGTAATGATATGCATTGAAAACAGCTTTTATGTTTACTTAAAGTAAACTTGAATTGTTGCTTAGAATGATGAGTAATGACCCAATGTGTTTAGATAAAAATGTGCTTAATTATGTTTCGAAATGAGTAAGTATTGGATTAAAGGCATAAAATGCCTTAAAAAATGCAAAAGAAAAGCTAATGTGAATAGTAAGGAAGTAACCATGTGAGAAGTTTAATGGTTGAATCCTATAGCTTAAAGAGAGTGATATTGTGCTTTATACACTTATGTGATGGGGTATAAATATAAAATTCATGTTTAAGTAGTAAATACATTGTATGTCTTTTTTATGTATAAAGGCTCGGGAGTTGTGAATCAAGGAACTCGTATTAAGGATTTTTGAAGGTAAGGGAGTGTACACCTTCTTTTGAGGTGAGTTGGGAAAACCATATCTCTCAAATGGGATTAAGACATCCCAAGACATGCGTGATGACTTGTATGCGAATTTTGAACCTAGGTAATGCATAGTAGAATTGAATCTCAAATAGATGCTAGTATACTTGTGTATTTATCAAACGACATTATTTTGAATATGTCTTTGCACTTGGAGCGCAACTGATATTTTTATTACGTATTTTGAGAAATGATATTGTTTTTAACGAACCTGCACTTAAAGTGCAAAGGACAATGTTTTATTTTTTGAAACTACATTTTTGAACAACTTTGCACTTGGAGTACAAAAGATGACTTTTATTGTATGAAATAATGTTTTGGAATTTACATATGCATAATTGAGTCATGTATGCTGCGTGCATATGTTCTCTTTTGGCTTAGAGTCATTGCAATGTTCTATTTTATCAGTTGGACAGATAAATAAATGCATAGTGCCTTGATTTTAGTACTTAATATTTGTATATGATTTCTTTTTTGTGATTGGTGAGGTAACGATTGATCAATCGTGTGCTAGGAACATCATATTAAGTGACCCTCGTACCTTTGACGCTAGTACTTAAAAGTCGAGTCCCCGTATCGACACCTTTCTATGGGACTTGCAGGTGATTCCATAACTAGGGTCTGGACACAAACGAAGTCATCACCTAGGGTCATTACGCTCTTGTCGACTGTAGTTCGGACTCACCACGGATGAATTTCGGCCCAACACCAACTAGTGATGGCAGTAGTTTGGTCGACTAGTGATGACACACATGATTGTTTTGGCTTATTCAGATATTTTTTTTCTGACGAGATTTTATTTATACATGTGATGTCTTTCTACTTATGTGTACTAGAACTAGAACCTATGTTCACCTGATAAGTGATTAATAGGCTAGGCCTATATGGTTCCTAACTAGTATACGTTGAGTCATAGGCTAGGCCTATGTGTTTCTATGTGATGTATGTTCACTTCATAGGTTATCTATACCGTCTTGGTGTGTATCGAGTCCTATTTGCGATATATGTTTTTTCCCCTGCTCGCTGAGTACATAGTGTACTCACCCCCTTCTGCTTTCCAACTATGTAGGTTAACTTAGTGAGCTTGAAGTTCTGAGCGGAACGTGTAATATTTTGACATGTTTTTGGGTATTACTATAAGTGGGTAGTTTCTGTTTTGTATTTTAGTTGCATAGTGGCTCATAAACTGTTTTACTGTTTTTATTAGATTGGTTATGTTGATATTCTTTATGATTATATAAATTTAACTCTTGACTGTTTTGTTGTTGTAAAAGACCTTATGTATGAGATTACTTTGAGTGGACTTCAAAGTCCTGAAGTTGTGATAAAATTTTAATGTGAATATAAAATTGCGTTTAAAACTGATTGTAGGTGTTTTGATTGAGTTTTGGGATTTTTAAAATACATTCATTGTGCTGCCCAAAATTTTCAAAAAAAAGAAAAAGCTATTCAGTTAGTCTTGAATAGTTGGATTAAGGATACAATGAGTGTCTTTAGCGCGAGTATGTGGCGGTTATCAAGTGCCTGTTGTGATACTGGGTTGCGACAATTAAATTGGTATTAAAGCATGGTTTTTACATTTTCAAAAGTATTATTACCATTTTTAAAAATAGTTCATGAGCCTTAGGAGTCGAGTATGGGTGTCGAAGTCTTTGGTTGAGAAGTTGAGTCTCAAATCATTAAGTTGACGTCCTTAACGGTCGGATGATTTCGACCTCAATCAAAGTACTTGTCGGCATTCCTTGGTATGTTTGGGATATCAGATAAGCTAGGCTTAGCTCGATCTATTTTATTAAACAATGTCTTTTTTCTTTGATTTTATAGTGATATCATGGATTTTATAGTGACAGTAGTCACAGAACGAGCGGTTGCTAGCTCTTCGGCCCATAGGTAGTCTCACACTGTAACACCACTGGCAGTAGTACAGTCAGGTTTACCACCGATGCCGAGGGAGGCTCTGCAGCAGGTAATGACATGGTGGGCACAGTGTACTGAGCAGCAGCAGCCTAGGACGGAGCGCCAAATATGTCACCACAAGTACCACCTCCACAATAGCCAATAGTAGTACTTTGTCCTACACCAGGGCAACATTCGATGCTTGAAATCTTGGGGTATATCAAAGAGGCAAGGAATCTCAGGTGTGGTACCTTTGATTGGTGCAATTATGTTATCGAGACCAAAACTTGGATGAGACGGTCCGTAGAGACATTTCATGATATGAGGCAGTCTGATGAGATGAAGCTAAAGGTAGTTATCTGATTGTTGGAGGGTGATGCTAGAGTCTGGTGGGAAAATGTCTAGGGACATTACCGTAATTAGATGACCTGGAGGGATTTTATTAGTGAATTCAACGAACAGGACTATACTAGATTTGATCAAGATCAGAAGAAGGCTTTCTTCTTTACACTGATACAGAGGAATAGGTTAGTGTACGAGTTTGAGATAAAGTTGAGAAAGCTCGCCACCTATGTCCCTGAATATGTGCCAGATGAAGAGAATTTGTGTGTTTGGTTTGAGACTGGACTACATTTGGCAATCCGGGAGAGGATGATGGTTACCCCTACTACCATATTTGAGGATATGGTACAGTTGGCCAAGAGAGCTGAGAAGTTGGTGAAAGATCGCGGAAGATAGTAGGAGGAAAAGAATCGGAAAAGGAAGGGAGGAGGTTCTTTTAATCAGTAGCCTAAGAGGAACCGCAATAGTTCAGCACCGGGTAGTATGGGAGGCACTACATCATCAGCTGTTAGTTTACAGTCACCACGATCAAGAGGTCAGAGCACTGCCCCTACTACTAGCTCTGCTTCTTGAACTCGATCATATCGGTCTAAATAGTGGAGAAACTGACGAAAGATACATTCAGGTAAGTGTACAAAGCCTAGAAAGTATTTTCAGTGTAGAGAGACAGGGCACATGAGGAGAGATTGTCCACAGTTGGCTTGGACTTCTACTCGAGGAGGAGATAACTCGGTGCAACCATTGAGACATAGAGGGGAGATTGCCAGACCAAGTGCTCAATCTTCTGGATGCACACAGAGGACTAGTGTGGGCAATACTACACCTCGAGCAGGTCAGCAACATCTTGCTTTGTGAGCTCAAACACGAGTTTATGCAATGACAGAGGAGGACATTCGAGCCAATCCGGACACAATTATAGGTATTTTCTAGATGAACATTTCTTTATTGTTGTATTGCTATATTGTGATGCATGTTCTGTGTAGTATTGGTAAACTTTTAAATAGTAGGATTGCTAACCCATAGTGTTATAAGGTGTTATGTGTGTTCTCGGTAAAGACGCTAAAGTTTTGATCGACACTGGCACGCAAAGGTCATTCATCAGTGTGACCTTCGATGAGGATATTAGTCATCTCCCTGTCATTGTAGTCACTCCTCTTGGAGAG
Source organism: Erythroxylum incrassatum (assembly GCA_026546855.1). Taxonomy (NCBI): domain Eukaryota; kingdom Viridiplantae; phylum Streptophyta; class Magnoliopsida; order Malpighiales; family Erythroxylaceae; genus Erythroxylum; species Erythroxylum incrassatum. Next base: position 14,475,486 of record JANVCL010000002.1, on the reverse strand, counting down.
AAAGTGGTTTGTGATGAAGTATATACAGCATGTAAGATAAAGATCGGTGATACTGTGTTAGAGGCAGATCTTATTCCCCTCGATCTCTGGGATTTTGAGGTGATATTGGGGATTGACTGGTTAGAGGGGTATCGCACTAGGGTTGATTGTTTTAAGAAAGAGGTGGAGTTTGACCCTTAAGGTGGAGTCCCGATTAAATTTACTGGTGACTGACGGATATTCTCGAGTTGTTTGATATCGGTGATCAAGGTTAAGAGGTTGATTCATCAGGGATGCCAGCCATACCTTGCACATGTGATTGACACTTCAGCACAGAGGGTCGAATCAGGAGATGTCCCTATTGTGTGCGAGTTCCTCGATGTTTTTTCAGAGGAGTTACCTGGATTACCACATGATCGGGAGTTTGATTTCACTATTGACTTGGTCCCGGGGACAACACCAATATCTATACCATTGTATCGCATGGCACTAGTAAAATTAAAAGAGTTGAAGATTCAACTACAAGAGTTATTGGACAAGGGCTTCATCAAACCAAGTCATTCACTGTGGGGAGCACTAGTATAGCTTGTCAAAAAGAGGGATGGGACCCTTCGCTTATGTGTTGATTATCAACAGTTAAATAAGGTTACCATCAAGAATAAATATCCACTCCCCAGGGTCAATTACTTGTTTGATCAGTTAAGAGAAGCTACAATATTCTCAAAGATAGATCTAAGATCTGGGTACCATCAGTTGAAGATTGATGAGAATGATGTGCACAAGACTGCTTTCCAGACGAGGTATGGACAATATGAATTTTTGGTGATGCCGTTCAGATTGACAAATGCACCTGCAGCGTTTATGGATTTCATGAGTTGGGTGTTCCATCCTTATTTAGATCAATTTATCATAGTCTTCATTGATAATCTTCTTATTTATTCTAAGGATGAAAAGGAGCATGTTAGACATCTCTGGATTGTGTTGCAAATACTTCGCGAAAGACAGTTGTATGCAAATTTCTCAAAGTGTGAATTTTGGCTGAGGGAGATAGGATTCCTTGGGCATGTTGTATCAGGGAAAGGTATTTTTGTGGACTCGAAGAAAGTGAAAGCTATACCTGAATGAGAATAACCCAAGAATGTGACAGAAGCCCGCAGCTTTCTGGGATTAGCTGGTTATTATCGAAGATTTGTTGAGGACTTCTCAGTACTTGTAGCTCTTTGTCGAAGCTTATCGGGAAGGGAGTAAAATTTCAGTGGAATGATAAATACGAGGCGAGTTTCCAAGAGCCGAAGAGGCGATTGGCTTCTGCACTAGTGTTTGCCCTACCTACTTAGGGGGTTAGGTATAAGGTATACAGTGATGCCAATCGCCAGGGACTTGGCTGTGTACTTATGCAAGTCGGGTGAGTGATCGCATATGCTTCTAGATAGCTGGAGAAGCACAAGCTAAATTATCCTACACATGATTTGGAGCTCGCAGCGGTAGTTTTTGCACTAAAGATTTGGAGACACTATCTTTATGGGGAGATTTGCCATATATACACCAACTGCAAAAGTCTAAAGTACCTAATGACATAGAAGGAGCTAAACCTCAGACAAAGGAGATGGTTGGAATTGATTAAGGATTATGACTTAATAATCGACTATCACCTGGGAAAAGCAAATGTGGTAGCTGATGCATTGAGTCGTAAGTCTTGTTCGGCATTAACTGTTAGGCAAGATCCTTACATGACACATTTGATTAGTGTGCGGAGCCTTGAGGTTAGATTCTCAATGGCAGGGGATGACGGAACATTGCTAGCATGGTTTGAATTTTGGCTGACATTATTTGATAAGATCAGGAGATCGCAGGATGACGATCCCAAGTTAAGATTCATTCAAGAGAAATTATCATCCGAAGGGTTCAAACTAAGAGAAGACAGATTGTTAGTCTTTAGAGACATAGTTTGTGTGTCAAATGACCAGGGTCTCAGATGAGCTATCTTGGAGGAAGCTCACAGTTCAACTTATGCCATGCATCCTGGTAGCATTAAGATATATCGAACTCTTAGAGAGATTTATTGTTGGTCAGGAATGAAGCGAGAGATAGCATAATTTGTGGTCAAATGCCTTCCCTATCAACAAATTAAGACAGAGCATAAAAAACTAGCAGATATGTTTCAATCTTTGCTTATTTCGGAATGGAAATGGGAGCATGTGACAATGGATTTTTGTAGTTGGACTACCTCGTACATCGAAGGGTCACGATGCTATTTGGGCTATAGTGGATAGATTGATGAAGTCTGTTCATTTTCTGCCTGTCCACACAACCTACACATTGGAGAAATTGGCACAACTATATATCGATGAGATTGTGAAGCTGCATGGGGTGCCAATTTATATAACATTAGATAGGGATCCAAGATTTACCTCATGATTTTGGCCGAAATTTCAAGAATCTTTAGGGACTAAACTGAAGTTTAGTACTGTCATCCATCCCTAGACCGATAGTCAGTCAGAGAGGACCATTCAAATACTGGAGGACATGTTGAGAGCATGTGTGATGGAATTCTAAGGGAGTTGGGACCGACGCTTGCCTTTGATAGAGTTTGCTTATAACAATAGTTATCAGACAAGTATCAGTATGCCACCATATGAAGCACTTTATGGGAGGAAGTGCAAGACACCTCTCTATTGGGATGAGGTTGGCACAACCAAAATCAATTGAGCTGAATTGATAAAAGTGACCACTCAGCAAATAAAAGTCATTTGAGAGAAGATGAAAGTCACCCAGGACCGTCAAAAGAGTTACGCGGATAAAAGGCGATGACCATTAGAATTTGTAGTTGGTGATATGGTTTTCCTTTGGATATCACCATGAAAGGTATCATCCAATTTCAAAGCTGAGGGAAGCTAAACCCTCGATATATTGGACCATTTCACATCTTAGAGCGTGTCAGGATTGTGGCGTATCGGTTGGAATTGCGACCGGACTTGGATAGGATCTATAATGTGTTATATGTCTCAACGTTTAAAAAGTACTTACCGAATCTATCTCATATTTTGGAGACACCTCTAGTAGAACTGAGAGAAGATGTGAGTTTTGAGGTGAACTAGTTCAGATTTTGGATCAACATATAAAGAGATTACGTAGCTACCCATGGTTAAAGTTCTTTGAAAGAGCGACAGGGTTGAGGAGATGACATGGGAGCTTGAGGATACTATAAGACGTCAGTACCCCCATTTAATTGTGTCCTAGACCTTGGAGTTTCGAGGACGAAACTCTTTTGGGGGGGAGGACTTGTAACGCCGAACTCTCTAAGCCTTTTGTATTGTTCTATACTTGGAGATGCTACTGTATATTGATATATACATGGTTGTATATGAGTTCAAAGATGCATTTAAATCCTTTGGGTATATATGTCAATGATTTATAATGTTATATGCCTTTACATGAACTTAGAGTTCATCGGTATGCGAAATCTTGGAGATTTCTGACATATAAGCTTCTAAGTGTGTAAAACCGAGTCTATTGGATAGATATGACTATGGTGGTTGAGTTAAATGTGTTCTAATGCCTTAGAGGTGATTAGACACGAATTATAGACTTATTAGACACTTAGAAAGCTAAATTGAAAAGATTAATGTACATAAGGGCTTATTTGCCAATTGTTAAAGTCAAAGGACTTAAACATAATTTTTCAATTCTTGGAGGATCAAGATATAATTTTATAAAGTTAAGGGGCTTAATTATTATTTCCAAAAGTTCGGGGACCAAAATAAAAATAAAATTTTTGGAGATTCCCAAATTTTGATCTTAATTGCAAATTTAGGAAAAGTTTGGAGGGTAAAATGGTAATTTCACATAACCTAAGGGCAAAAAGGTAATTTCACCATATTTTGGTCAAAAAATAGTCAAAATTCTAGACCCTTCTTATATACGGACGTGCACCCCCCATTAAGACTTAAACCAGCTTGTTTTGATAAAAAGAGAGGAGAAAAAAAGGAGAAGAGAGGAAGAAGAAGTTTTGGCCATCACCTAAAATTTTACCATCTTTTTTATTCGTCAACCTCAATCAAAGTGTTCTAAGCTAATTTGGGGTCAAGAAACTCAAATATATTATTAGATTTGAAAAATTCTCAAAGGAATTGAAGATATCACTACAGAAAAGTATAGGTAAATTTTGTCTCATCTCTCTCTACATTATGATTTTGAGTTTGGTGTTAAGATATGTTATTCTCCATGCTAGAATATGCATGAAACATGGTTTAGATGAATCAAATGTGTCATGGAGAGGGTTCTTTAATTCAAAAACCGAAATTGTCCCCTTTAGGTGAAAGTTTGTAAATTTTTTAATATCTTTTGAAATTGATGGTCTAAATGAATTCTATGGTGTTAATTATACATGTGTGATGTGAATTGATGATGAAGAATGAAGAAGATGTGTGTTGGTTAAGTTTAGGTCGAAATGATGGAGAAGAGATTGAATAATGTAATGAGTTGTACAATTGATAAAATATAGCTTAAACGAAGGAAATTGGTTGGAATGGAGTGGTGGAATGTGTCATTGATTGGAAGTGTTTACTATATGACATGATAGGAGTATGAATTATTATGATAAAGTCTTAGAAATGTGACTTGAAAATCATGCACCTTCGATTTTTAATGAAATGCCTAAGTGAACTTGTCTTAGGATTTAAAGCTTTATAATGGTATACATTGGAAAACATTTCCATGTTTACTTATAGTAAACTTGAAATGTTGCCTAGATTGATGAATAATGGTCTAATATGCTTGGATAAAGATGTGATTAATTATGTTATGAAATGCGTAAGTTTGGATTAAAGATATTAAATGCCTTAGAAAATGCAAAAGAGAAGCTAATGTGATGGTGAATAAATATGAAATTTATGTTTAAGTAGTAATTTCATTGTATGTCTTTTTATGTATAAAAGCTTGGGAGCCGTGAATTAGGGAGGTAGTACCGAGGATTGTTGAAGTTAAGAGAGTGTATATCTTCTTTGAGGTGAGTTTTTTTTTTGGTCAAAACTTTTAGGTGAGTTGGGAAAACCATATTTCTCAAATAGGATTAGAACATCCTAAGACAAACATGATGACTTGTATGTGAATTTTGAACTTAGGCAACGTAAGGTAGAAATTGAATTTCAAATGGATGCTAATATGCTTATGTATTTAATAAATGGCATTGTTTTGAAAAACTATGCTTTGGATTACAAAAGATGACTTTTATTTTATGATAAAATGTTTTGGAATTTATATATAGATAATCTAGTCACATATGATGCATGTTTTTTATTCTCTTTTGGCTTAGAGCTATGATAAGGTTTCATTTTTACCGGTTGGACCGATAAATAAAGGCATAATGCCTTACTTGATTTTTATACTTAATTATTGTATATGATTTTTGTGATTGGTGAGGAAACGATTGGCTAATCGTGTGCTAGGCACAACTAATTAAGCGACCCCCGTACCCTTGACACTGGTACATAAAAGTTGAGTCCCTGTATCGACACATTTCTATGAGACTTACAGGTGATTCCACACCTAGGGTCTAGACACTGACGAGGTCATCACCTAGGATCATGACGCTCTTGTCGACTATAGTCCATACTCACCACGGATGAAAGTTGAGCCAACATCGAGTATTGGTGGGTGTGCACATTAGTTTGGCTAACTAACGGTGTTACATATGATTGTTTTGGCTTATCCTGATATTGGTTTTCCTATTGAGATTTAATTGATACATATGATGTCTTTACGCTTTTGTGTACTAGAACTAGGACCTATGTTCACCGGATGAGTAAGATAATAGGTTAGGCCTATATGGTTCCTAATCAATATACGTTGAGTCATAGACTGGGCCTATGTGATATATATTCACTTCATAGGTTATCTACACTGTCTTGGTATGAATCGAATTCTATTTGTGATATATGTTTTTCATGCTCACTGAGTACCTAGTGTACTCACCCCCTCCGCTTTCCAACCATGCAGGTTAATTTAGTGAGTTTGAAGCTCTAAGTGGATCGTGCAGTTTTTTGACATTTTCGGGGTATTACCGCACGTGGGTAGTTTCCTATTTTGTACTTTTATTGTTTAGTGGCTCATGAACTGTGTTTATGTAGATATACTTTATGATTTTGTAAGTTAACTTTTGATTGCCTTGTGTTTTATAAATGACTTTATGTATGAATCTTTTGATACTGTTGTTGAGATTCCTTGAGTGGACTTTAAAGTCCTAAAGTTGTGGTTGGATGCGAATATAGAAGTGTGTTTAAAATGTTTGCAGCTTTTGGGATTTTTTTAAAACATAGCTGTTGTACTGCCCACTTTTTTTAAAAAAAGGATAGATATTCAGTTAGTATTGCATAGTCAGATTAAGGATACCGTGTGTGTCCTTAGCCTAGTTATGTGGTAGTTATAATGGGCCCGATGTGGTACCGGGTCGTGACAACAACTACATCAATATCCACAACATCAATGTCTAAAATGTCCCTCCATATCACAAGAAGAAAAAGATAAAAATGATAGCTTGTCAGTGGATATCATCATCGAAGAATAAAATCTTCAAAGGTTTTTAAAATGTAGGTCACTTGTCGGCCATAATCTTCAATTATGTAAAAATATGTAGGCCCTCTGTAGGCCACTTGAACAGTCAAAAGTATGTTCTCCTGTAATTTTTACTTTTTGGGTTTTGGATGCTACTCAACGCCCTTTTCTATATAATGTAACCTTCGAGCATAGGTTGATATGAAAAAATAACCACTCATTTATAATATCCCTGTCCAGACTCTTGCAATCTCGCTTTAGCCTAAGGATTGGTGTTCCAGAGAAAAAGAGCAAAATAAGTGTGTTTAATTGTGTTTTTATCTTTTCATCATAATCATTGAATACTCAATTCAATATATCATTTAGTTAATTCAATCCAATATATTTTCTAGTATCATATTTCTGAATGCCTGTTTGTGATACTTGTAGACATATTCATCTATTAATAATACATACAGAACGAAAACTTAAAATTAGTCAAAAATGTATTAAAACTTTTACTGATACTCATAAATTTCTAGAATCAGTTAATGCCTCTCCACGGACCCTTAATAAATTCCAAACATTTCGTAATAAACTTATAGGACAACATAATCAAGAAAAAGAAGAAATAAAACAACTTTATAAACGATTTCAAGAACATTATAAAACTCATCTATGAATAATTGTTGTCTTATTTGTAATCAACTATTTACAGAATTTATGCATTTAGACAATTTAGTCACTAAATACAGAATAGAAAAAAATTATTATGAAATTTACTATTTTGTATTAATAATAATGGATTAATACCTATTAAAGAAAAATTAGATATTACCACTACTCTTTTATAATTTATATAATCAAAATTTGATACATAAACACAACGAAATAACAGAACATCAAAGACTTTTCCATTAATTTGATTGAAATAACAACAAATCTGAATCCTAATAATATTTTAGACGTAGATACCTTAGAATTAACCGAATCTACTGGCATTTTTCATATTAATACCTTATTATCAAGCGAAAAACAAAAACAAATAGCAAAAACACAATTAAATCTTAATATTGGTCAAGATATTACATATCATCCAATTAAAATTTTAATTAATCAAAAAAATATTATTTATTATGTAAAAATTATACATGAAACACCTACTAATAGATCAATGTAATGGACATATCTAAATAAGTTTAATAGATCAAGAACAAATTTATAAGCAATTACAAAAATTCCTAAAAACAAAAGACATAAAATTGGATACATGCATCTTTCAGCAATTCAAATTTTATTAAAATCTACTTTTCAAGAAGTAATAGACTCTCCTATAAGAATGACTATAATTGACAAATGAATGACTAATTTAAAAGATCAAGTAATTGGAATAATGAATAGAAGTTTAGCTTATGACAAAATAAAATGTAATACTCATTTAAAATTAGGAATGCTTTTACAATCACACAATCTAGATGAAACAATTACTGTAGCTTATAAATTTTACAAAGAAAATTTAATAACACTCGGACAATATCCTTTTTTAATTACCTATCAAATTAGTTATGCTCTTACTAATTCTCATCATAACATTGAATTTAAAAATACAGATACAATTTATATTGACCAATTATTTAATGATGTAGCAAAAGTGGGAACCATTCTAAGAACTAGTTTAAGAGAATCACCAGATATTAATCATGTTATTAAAATGCAAATTTTAGAACAAACTATTCCATGATTGTCTTTATCTGAAAATAAAACTATTAGAGAAAAAATTCCCTTAAGATCACAATTTGTTAGATTAGAAAAACCTATTAGATTTACTAAACCTAGTATATCAAATGAAAAAGAAGAATTAAATGAAAGAGAATAAACAAATCAAAAACAATTAGGACATGAATTAGCTAATATTAAAAACCAACTTCAAGAATTATCAAGCCATCTTTAAAATACATTATGTGTATCACTAAACAATTATCTGAATTATTAGATAAACAAATCAATATTGAAATTCAATTAAAATAAATAATTACTATAACCATTAATAGATAAAGGCCAAAATTCTCAGTCACAAAAATTTAATGAAATTCATAAATATTAGAATCTTTAATTAAATGCGATGAAAAATTATTTAAAATTGTATATCCAAGAGATGAAAAACTCAAAAAAATAGAAAAGCTAATAACAAAAATATTGGAACAAAAAATAGAACCAAAATTAACAAAATTAGTATAAGAGCCATCTAGCTCATCAAACATAACTTTAGTAAAACCATGGAGAATATATAACAAGATATAAAAAATCAATTGGAAGAAATTACACAGTTAGTTGTAAAGAAAACAATTCTTTAAAGTATAACCTTATAAAACCTATTATTGATCAAGATGAAGTAATTTATGGTTATGAATCCGATCAAGAAGTATATATGGAACAACCAAAATCAGTGGAACAATCTGAAACAAGTCAAAGTGGAGAAAAAAGAAAAAGAGAAAATCAATCTAAGTATAACTAGAATTATAGACCTATAGATCAAGAAGAATTAAATCGTTTTGGATATTACATAAGAGATAATAAGATACGAAAATTTCCTGCAGAATATAAACCAAAACATATAACATTAAGACCATATAAAATCCTCAATTTAGATTGTGTCTTATCTCTAGAAAAATTATTACTTGAATAATCTAATAGACTAGTATTAGTCATTCAATTAGAAAAACCTTTTGAAGGATTAACAAATATAAGTACTTTATGAAATTTTATTACCTATAAAACTACTGGTATAATATTAAGCTTTTTATTAGATAATGAAATACGAATAAAAAATACTATTGAGTTTCTTAATGCTATTGAACCAATAAAGGCTTTTCATGTAAAGAATTTATTGGAAAAGATATAATTTCAAATAAACAAGAAATTGAAAATGAAGAACGAAAAAAATGCCCTATGGCATCTAACTAATATACGAATATGTGACATCTATTATTTGGAAGAATACATTTGTGAATTTAAAAAATATTATTATAAATTAACTCGTACAAAATAAGAATGTATATTTGATATTTATCAAAAAATTACCTTATCCAATAAACATACCAGTAGAAGAATTATTCTTAATTAAACAACATGATAATCTAGTAGCTTATAAGCTAGGTGGCGGTATTTCAATAGTAAAAGAAATATTATCACAAAAATGATTAGAAGCAAAATTATATAAAAAATAAGACATAAAGACAACTATGTTGTTCTAAATATTTAGAAGTGCCTCAACAATATTGATGTGACTCTTTTATTTATCAAAAACAATGAAAACATACATAAAAATTAAATGACAAAAATATCCTACAAATAAGTATAAGAAATTCCCATTTAAACCTTATAAAACATTTTTTAGGAGAAAGGCTTATAGACAATACAAACCAAAGAAAAAAAATATTGTCTTCAAAATAAGAAAACATGTAAATATTGGTTATGTAAAGAAGAAGATTATTATGCAAACACATGCCCAAAAAGAAATCACAATACATACAAAGAAAAAATTAATATTTTAAATTTAGCATTTAAATATAATGTAGAATCTATTAAATCAAATTATGAAATAGATTCAACATTTTGTCATTATATCATTATAACTTCCAAACTTCATAATCATCAACTAAATCCAAATACAACATTCGTTCAAGTGATTATTCATAATAAAAAAGTTAATGCTTATATAGATAGAGTTGCTACTATTTATATAGAATCTAAAACACTATTATATAATTGGAAAAAGTTAATACTCTTATAAGAGATGATACATGAAATATAAAAAGGTTTTACGGAGTCTCGTATTGTTACAACAAAATTTTATAAATTTCATAATTAAATGACATATATGATTTTTTATTTGTCAATAACATTTTGTTTTATTAGTATAAACTTATAATCTATAACGTCAATTTGTTAAAATTAATATTAATAGTTGATTGGCTAATTCTTAATGTAAGTTCATGATAAATTAAACTTGAGATTTAATTAAAAATGCTGTTTTAATTAGTAAAACTAACTTTAAATCTTTTAAAATAGAACTATAAAGCTCCTCCTAGTCCTACACAACAAGCAACAAGGAAAATTACATATTTAATATGTAATTCAATCACTACAAATATAAAGTTACATTAGAAGCACGCGTGGTTTGGACAAAATATTAAAAGATAATCAGTCTTTCGTTTTAGTTTTGCATAATTTGGTAAATTAAGCAAGAGAAAGGAGCAAGTATTGGGTCCTCCTCCTCCCCGTAAGGTTGACATAACCCTCCTCTCCTCTTCTTTAGGGGCCAATCTAATATAATTTGTGAATCAAAATTCGGTTCCAAGTCGACTCTTGCTTCCCCGTTCATTTTGGTTATCGTCAATCCTTTCTGGTGATCGGGGTGAGGTATTGAATTTCGATAAGATTTGTGTACTTTCTTATTTCTTCTGCTTGCCTGTAATTTCAGTCCAGTGTTATGTTTGGTTGATTCAATAAATAGCTCTCCGATTTTTGTATTTATATTGGATTTTTTTTTGTTTTTGTGAAAGGCCGATTGCTGGTACTTGCAGAGTGAGAAAATGAGTCCCCAATAGCCCTGCTACTCGCCCCGTGGGTTTCATTATGTCAGAGCCTATTCTTCCAATTTTAGGGTTTTAGATAAAGATCTTTAATTTAATTTTCTATTGTTTAACATACCTTTAACCTGGGACCCTTCTTCTCACATGTTCAATGGTCCATCCAGATTTAAAACATTGGAATTTAAGGTTTATCTCATTTGTTTTTCGTTCTTTTTTTTTCTGACATTATGCATAACCTCTACCTTGCAGGTTCTGCAGCAATGAGCTCTTTCCTCTTGTAGAGCTCCTTCAAAGAGTCGAGTTCTTTGTTTTTGTTTTCCTTGAATGAACTTTTCTGATTTTGAATCATCCGATTCTTAGTCGACAATGAAGAGATTTGTATATATCAATGATGATGAATCACCAACCCAAGATCTTTATTGTGACAATCGCATATCAAATAGAAAATACACTTTGGTGAACTTTATTCCAAAGAACTTGTGGGAACAATTCAGGTAATTCTTTTTTTGTGCATATCCTCAATATTTAATAATTGGACGTTATCTTATGACATCCGTCATTGATGGAACAACTTTTTCCACTTCTACTTTCAGCCGGTTCATGAACCAGTATTTCTTGTTGATTGCCTGCCTTCAGCTTTGGTCACTAATTACTCCAGTAAATCCTGCCAGCACATGGGGTCCTTTAATTTTTATATTTGCAGTCTCAGCTACAAAAGAAGCTTGGGATGATTACAACAGATATCTCTCTGACAAAAAGGCAAATGAGAAAGAAGTTTGGGTTGTTAGACAGAGTGTTAAAAAACATGTAAGCAATCATCCACAGTGCTCCTTTTTTTTCTTAATCCAAATTATGCCATTCTCTGTTCCATTAGCTGGAGAAACGTAACTGAATAAGCAACAAGTTAAGTTGATTGAGCTGGAATTTGCAACTCCGTGACTTTAGAATGGTTCTCATTCTAGCGACTATTCATTTTTAATCTTTAGAGCAATGTTCCAATCCTGTTGAACCTTATCATTTCTCTGATTAGTACACTGGTATAGTAAATTGATCGATTATTTAAGTTTCTAGATATGTCTCTATCACCATCCACTAGAAAGCGTTCTCTCCCATGACCAAAATTTTGTGAGTCATATAGTGTTTTTTCCCCCGTTTTGAAACTCTTTTCAAAGTTTAGAAATTTTAGTCTTTCTTTTTCTGTGGAAAACGAACTCAGAGGAACTTTGTTGACATGTATCATAGTAAAAGCACAAACTTTAGAAATGGCGTTATAAATGCCTGAAATCTCAATGGTTATTCTGATCATGATGTGCGTGTAAACGTTTGTATCATTTTAATGCTTTTGGCAACTCATCTTTGTTTTTGATGTTTAATTATTTTCCTCGTGTGGGCATTTATTCTTATTAGTTAGTGGTTTTCGTTCTGCAGATTCAAGCACAAGACATCCATGTTGGTAACCTGGTGTGGCTTCGTGAGAATGATGAAGTGCCATGTGATCTTGTGTTGCTTGGTACGTCTGAGCCTCAAGGGCTCTGCTATGTGGAGGTAAATATAAGGTTCTTTTAGTGGGCTTGCACCCTATTGCCATGGTATCCTTTCTGGCCATTGTTAACTCGTCAAAATAATCCAGTTCTTTCTGGTCATTACTGAGCTTAAGGATCTTCTTATGCTCGTTGATGAATAATTACCATTGCCATACAAAGATCCTAGGAATAGAAGTGAGAATCGCATCACTATTCTAGCAGATTCAGATAGAGCTTGTGTGGTTTGATTGTCTGTTTTCTAATTGGGAAGTGGCTCTTATTTGGAATGCTTGAATGCACAGATTTTTCTGTTTACCTTGAGCTTTAGGATGCTTTATTTTTCTGTATAGCTTTAGCTTTACCACTATTTCTTTGTGACATTACTTTGATCTATGTTTAATTTTGTGTTACACATATGATATTCTGAGATAGGACTTTAACATTATCTGTTTGATGTTCTAATGAGAACTGCATCTTTTTCCACGATAGCATTATTTTGTTTCTGTCTTGAGTCGCAGTTCTTTCCACATACTAGGATAGGATCCCTTTTTGTGGCATATCTTTGCCTAGGAAATTCACCCCTTCTTTTGTCAGATACATTGTGTTTCCACTTTCCTTTTGAATGAAATCTTTTACATTCTATATTATGCGAATTACTCTAACCCTTCCTTTTAGGAGTATTGTTCTATGAACAATATCTGAGATTTGCATGCATTGCAGACAGCTGCTCTAGATGGTGAAACTGACCTAAAGACAAGGGTAATACCCTCTGCTTGCATGGGGATAGACTCTGAATTATTGCACAAAATAAAGGCAAGTTTCTTGAGGATGTATAAATGTTATGTTTTCATCTTTTTTGCCTTGAGTTTTCCTAGATTGTTATATTGTTTATTTTGGACCTCAGGGTGTTATTGAATGTCCAAATCCAGATAAGGATATTAGAAGATTTGATGCAAACCTACGGTTATTTCCTCCTTTTCTAGATAATGATATGTGCCCTTTGACAATAAATAACACTATTCTCCAGTCATGCTACTTGAGAAATACAGAGTGGGCTTGTGGAGTAGCTGTCTACACAGGCAAGTTCATACTTTTTTCAGTTCACGGCCAGACTTTTTTCTCATAAGTAGTTTCCCTTATCCTCCCTTTATTTTCATATTAAACTTTAACATGTGAATGATAATTTCTTATTTAGTTAGGTAATGGTTTCTTAGGTATGTAAGAGGTTCTCCGCAACAGAATCTATGTGGATTGGTTAAGGGAGAAGGGGCACTTATCTGTTCATATTGTTTAATTGGTTGAGTGGAATTTATTGTCTAATAAGTCAAATTGTATTAGGAATGACAGGCTTGTCCATGGAGCTACTCCTTTATGTTCACCTCATTCTAATACAATTTTATGTGAATGTATCATTCGTGCAATTTTGTTGCTTTTATTTATAGCGGATCATCTGGTTTCTGAGTGGTTGGCAATCTGATTCATCATTAGGAGAAATATGATTACATTATTATGAACCTTTTCTCTTTAAAGAAACTGAGTGCACAAGAATACCAAACATTGTTTACTAAAAGTTTCTGAAATTGCAATTCCTATGAGTAGCAGATTACCACTTCTTTCGTGCTGAGCCACTTTCTGAATTTTCCATGGGAGTAGGTGTTGGTTTTTCTGCTAGGTTACTGGAATCTCATTTCTTTTTACTCTTTCTTTATCCTGTTTTTCTGTCTTTTGTCACTATACTTTTTCTCACTGATGTTAAAAAATGCAGTTTTTATCTAGGTGATTATGGTACATCATTTTCTTTAATCATTTGACTCATCTGCTTCTTTTGTTGCTTTCTTTTCAGGAAATGAAACAAAGCTGGGTATGAGCAGGGGTATACCTGAACCTAAACTCACAGCTGTGGATGCCATGATTGACAAATTAACTGGAGCTATATTTGTTTTCCAAATAGTGGTTGTTGTTGTTTTGGGCATAGCTGGTAACATTTGGAAGGACACAGAAGCTAGAAAGGTTTGTTGGACTTGCTCAATTATAGTTTTTTGCATTAATGATTTAATCAAATTGAATGTTTTAGAAGAACCTTTTTGTATGTCTCAGCATTTGTAAATTGCTTGTCGACATAATGATAGTTGTTTCATAGCATATGGATCCTAGTCAACATTTTTGTGGCGGAAATGAGGCAATTCAGATGTGCAAAGTACTCATTAGTGACTGCTGGATGTGTACAATTTAAGTTTGCTTTGACAACAGCATTGCTTTGGAAGTCTGTCATGAATACAGACATCAGCTATGAAGATTGCTTTAAGCTGGGGTCTTAAATTGGCTGTTTGTATTAGTTAATTGATTTTCTTGGTTTGTTATCAATTTCAGTTCACTTGTTCTGTCCTTTAATTTTCACGTCTTGTCCATAAGTGAATATTGAGATATCCAATAATGCGCTTCGTGTTTTCTTAAAATAAATTCACAAATGTAATGACTGCATCCAAATTTAATCTCTCATGTTTTTGGTCACTTATGACAAAAATGTTCAGGGAGTTAAGTTTTCTTAATTTTCTAATTTCCTTTTGCATGCTTGATGGCACAAAATGATTGTAGGATAGTAGGGTTTATATGGGTGCAACTGGAAAAGACAAACTTCATTTGGAATGCTGACCTTACATGAGAAGAAGATCTTTGTTCATAGAAAACTCTTTTTTAGTAAAATTTGGGAGTATTGATTGGAGAGGACTTATATATGGTGAAATTATAGCTATAAAACTTGGTGAGAATCATTTGATGATTGGAATTTTTTGTTTTGGAACTATGAGTGCATTCGCCCAATGTTTTCTATATGTTTTTGTGTTTACTTTCTTCGGCAAATGTGTCATACTATCAAATGAGATCAAATATTTCTCCCTTCTATACTCAGCTCTGATAGTTTTACTTTGCCTTTCATTTCAAAATTAGTAATGCTTATTTTCATGGTTGGACCCTTGGATTTTTATTACATTGTTTCCACTCAATTTTTCTGTCTGCCCCCGTACTCAAAGAGATGGATTAGGAGGTGGAGATGGGGTGGGCAAACTTTTAGTACTTTGGCTGTCTATAGTAACTGCAATCTTAGTGTAACTCTTCATTTCTATTTTGTTGTCGTTGTGTTGTTTTTGAAATTTTACGTCATCTTTCTGAACTTGACTCCTTTGCAGCAATGGTATGTGTTGTACCCAAGTGAAGGTCCATGGTACGAACTACTGATTATCCCTCTAAGGTTTGAGCTTCTCTGCTCAATCATGATACCTATATCTATTAAGGTAAACTCTTTATCATCTTTATTATTTGTTTCTGCTTTGTTAGTTAGAAACTTTGGCACTTTAACATAGTGATTGATTGCGAATGCTTTCTATACATGCTTGAATGTAGTTAATTGTTTTATCTCTTATGTAATCCAGTAAGGCATCTTTATATCAGTTTCAAGCACGGATAACAAGGTTCTAGTTGTAGAAAATTTGAAAACCTGCCCAAATTACTCTGAGGTTTCAGTTCCTTTGATCCAGATTTGCAAGCATTTGGGAAGCTAAAAAGTGTTATCGATGAAATGCTTTTAATCAGGGTTATGATACCTGAAGATGTTCAGGTTGAGAGGATTAATGAACTGTGAACTTGGAGTACTAAATCTTTTGTATGATGCTTTCTGATTTATTTTTCGAAAATATGCTTGACTATGTTGTCATATCATATAATCGGTTGATTTATAATGTATCCTTTGTTTTTTAATTTATTTTGAGGAATATCATCTATTCAAATGTATAATGATCTTTTCTTATTTTACAGGTTTCGTTGGATCTTGTTAAGAGCTTGTATGCAAAGTTTATTGATTGGGATGCTCAGATGTTTGACTTAGAAACTAGTACTCCATCCCATGCCGCAAAGTAAGTTCAGTGATTGATATCAATGCCATTGAAGTTAAAGTTGAAAGGAAACCAAGCTTTTTTTGAAATATTTTAAATAGTTACCATTTTTGGTGGCAGCACAGCAATTAGTGAGGACCTGGGACAAGTTGAGTACATTTTGACGGACAAAACTGGAACCCTCACTGAAAATCGAATGGTCTTCAGAAGATGCTGCGTTAATGGTGTCTTCTACGGGAATGAGACTGGTGATGCTTTGAAAGGTTGCTTTCCACCACCTTCCACCTGATTTGAGCCAATCATTTTTACTTGCCACTGATTGCCACTGTCTTGTTACTTTTCTTGTTTTCTCTTTTGATTCAGCTTTTGAAAATAAATTTTACTCATTTTCTTTTTATTATCTACTTTAGGTGAATTTGTCGCTGATGTAGAAGCTATTAGTTCTCTTTCTTATCTGGGACCTTTTTTCTATGTTTGGATGTATTTCCCATTGGTAATAACATTTTGTAGTTGCTATTGCAAAAAATAGCTATGCTAGGTGAAGTCCATATTTTAATTTTGGGGAGTTCAATGTGCAAGGACGGAGTTGGTTGCTAAACTATTGCTAGGGCAGTAGGATTAGGAAAAGGTCTAACTGATTTTTGAGGGATCAGAGACTGTTTGACTCTCGTAGTAAAATTAGTAAAATTTGGCTACAAAACTGTTGTTCTGTACTTCTCTTCTTGGAGAACTGCAAAATATTAGCTTCAATGTTTTAGGTTGAATTGGAATTCTGAAGATATGCAATATATCATGGGCATTGGTGTGCCTAAGGATGTAAGAAACGTGTATGAATGCGTGATTCAAAGACCTTCAGATTACATAATCTAAAAGAAGCGGAATTTGGCTGTTTCAAATTTGAAAATGTAGCTGTGGGGTGTGTGTGTCATGACAAGGAGGTATTAGCTCCTATACTATTCTAACTGTTTATTTTTTTTAGTTTGCTTATTTTGATGTATTAAAATGGCCATTTATTTTGCACAGCCTAATTAAGTATGACCTGTTGCTGATATTTCTTAAGTTGACCTAACTAATGAGTTATCAACTTGTGCTTATTTTATTTTTTAATATATATTTTACATATTTTTTATTTTTAAAACCTGCCTTCTAACCGTCCTTACCTTTGCTAAAAAGACTTGCGACTGCTCAATGCCATTGCTAGTGGATCTCCTGATGTTGTTCGCTTTCTTAAAGTCATGGCCATATGTAATACTGTTGTGCCTGTTCAAAGGTGACTGCCTCTTCTATCTGGTCATTTTCTTCTACTTTCATCTGCATTTCCATCCTTGTAAAATTTTCCTGAAATTTACTGTCGTTTCTTTTGTGCCATTTGCTCTTTTGGTCATGCCACGGGACATTTACTCACAATATCATTTTCTATTTTTGCTGTTGTTCATAGCAAAACTGGAGCCATTTTGTACAAGGCTCAGTCCCAGGATGAGGATGCTCTTGTTAATGCTGCTACCAAGTTGCATATGGTCTTCTTTAACAAGAATGGGAGCTTTCTTGGTAAAATTTCTTCTTACTCTTTGCTACTACAGTGTATCTTAAACTGGATTTATATATTTAACTATTGCTTTGGTCTGCAGAGATCAGGTTTAATGCTTCTGTAGTTCGGTACGAGGTATTGGACACTCTGGAATTCACTTCTGATAGGAAAAAAATGTCAGTGGTAGTGAGAGATTGTCATAGTGAGAAGATATTCCTTCTGTCAAAAGGAGCAGATGAAGCGATACTTCCTTATGCATCTGCTAGTAAGATTTTTATTTTGGAGTTTCCTGTTACTTTTCGTATGACCAAATGAATAGCTATACAGTACTGCACATTCCTAGAAATTTAAGAATCTCCAAATCCGTAATGAACACGTTGGTTTGTTTGCAACCATATCCTTGAAAGAATTGATGGCCACCTTAGTTTCTTCTTGCTTGACCTACTGTTGAAGTAGGTAAGAACTTAGGTTGTCAAAGATTATGAAGGACTAGCTGACTACATGCAAGCGGGTGGGTAAGTAGAAAAATGTCATGTGAAAGATAGGAGAAGCAAAATGGGTACCTTTTAGAAGGGGACGGTTGTTGTAGTTGAGAGAGGGGAAAGAGGAAAATTGAGCACACCTTGAGAGGGGGGAAAGATCCAGGACCTTGATCGGCTATCAATACCTAAATGGTACTGAATCCCTGTTGAAATCTACTTCATTAACAGTTCCACTCCATCAACCAACAATATGAACAGATTGACATTAAAAACACATCTTCAATCAGTGGCACTTTTCACTTTTTTCTTCTTTTGTCAGGAAGATAGATTTAAAAGGAAAAGATTCTGATGTACAGCTTTTTGTAGGTACGGTGCATGAGTATATCCAAAAAATAAGTTTAGGACTGAAAGTACCTTCATTACTATTTTAGTGTTCTTGGTAATCGATGGGTGCAAGTTAGAATGGTTATGTTGAAGGGTTAATTGACAAAAGGATAAGGTCAAACTAATCATTTACTGTACGAAAGTGGGAATAATTTCCACTGTAGTATTGAATAGAAAACATACGGCCATATATAGCCTATTACAAGAGAAGTTTAAATCTGGAAATATATCCAGATATATCTAATCTAATCTAATCTGATCTAATCCCTTAATTTAAGGGATTTGAACTTATTCTATATGATCTATATACAGCCTATATCTCAATATAATCTAGATACAACTGTATAGTATCTGTAGAAGAATATTAGCATATCACCAACATTTACCTTGCAGAAACTGTTGTCTTTTTCATGCGTTTGCCTTTGGCCCTTTTCTTTTTGACTGTTTTAAGTTTAGAAATTTACTGGGAAAAGACTAACTTTTGAATATTATTAGGGGACAAAAGCTAGTAATATTAGGCTTTTGTCCTTGACTTTCCTTATTTTGGGTGAACTCAAAGCTAGTAATATGAGTGAATTTAAAGCCAGTGATCTGAAAATGGAAGCAGATGAGCTTTCAGTTACCTGTTTATTTTTG
This sequence comes from Erythroxylum incrassatum, assembly GCA_026546855.1. NCBI lineage: Eukaryota > Viridiplantae > Streptophyta > Magnoliopsida > Malpighiales > Erythroxylaceae > Erythroxylum > Erythroxylum incrassatum. The sequence continues at coordinate 14,455,941 of JANVCL010000002.1, read as the reverse complement.
CGTATGGATCATATAGCAGAAGTGGACAAGTGCAAATAAGAGTATATAGTAAATCCACGACTGTTTTTTGCATTGGCATCTGATCCAAGTCAAATTAATTCAGGACAACAAACAAGAACATTTAGTGAAGCTGTAGAACAATATACTCAGTTGGGCTTGCGCACATTATGCTTGGCTTGGCGGGAATTGAAAGAAGATGAATATCAGGCTTGGTCTTTGATGTTTAAAGGGGCCAGTAGCACGCTTGTCGATAGGGAGGTAAATGGTATATTACTTTTTGTTTTTGGTGAACTTGAGTGGTCAAAGTTTGTTAATAAAAAAATCTGAATCTGTTGAGATACCATTCTACGCAGTGGAGAATAGCTGAGGTTTGTCAAATAATAGAGCATGATCTTGAAATTCTAGGAGTCACAGCTATAGAAGATCGTCTACAGGTGAGATTTTATGATTGTCATATTGCTATGCAACTTACTGCTCTTCTCATCTTTAAATCCATGATTATCTTTCAGGATGGTGTACCTGAAACTATAGAGACGCTTAGAAAAGCAGGAATAAACTTTTGGATGCTAACAGGAGATAAACAGAATACTGCCATACAAATTGCCCTTTCATGCAATTTCATTTCACCAGGTTGATAAATATTTTTCCCATTCCATTTTGATCTTCAGACTTTAAAGGAAATTTCAAAGCTTATTAAGTTTAAGGCGTACATGAGCTTCAGACTTTAAAGGAAATTTCAAAGCTTATTAAGTTTAAGCTTTCCTCTATGGAAATGAGTGTAACTTTTGAACCATAATTCACCCCTTTTTCTGCTAGAATTCTTGAATAATATGTGCCATGCCACCATCTATTAGTTAATTTCCATGTTGATTTCCTTGTTTGTTTATTACACAACCTTTCAATCTATTCAATTGCCAATTTCCTTCATCCATGGACCACTGCCTCTACAATTCCTGTCTTGAACTTCTTGACAGAGCCAAAAGGTCAGCTTCTGTCGATTGATGGAAAAACAGAAGATGAAGTTTGTAGGAGTTTAGAGAGAGTGTTACTTACAATGCGGATCACAACTTCAGAACCAAAGGTATGACTAAAATACTCTTCTATTGCAATTTTAAAGTCAGTCATAACCTTATTTTGTGCCCTTCACATACTAGAAACATAGTTTTGAGTCTTATTCTTTGTGGACAGTTGTGTGCATTTTAAACTGATTCTTTTATTTTCTGTATGTTTTTTTGTGTGTGTGGGAGCATGTCTCTATCCTGCTTAGTTACTCAAAATAATGAGCTTATAATCTTTCATGGAATGGCAACAAACAATACTTTATTCACATGTTATAATGGTTAATTTCCTATTGCAGGAAGTAACTTCAGATTATTATATTGGTACGGTTCAATCAGATTTTGGTTGATATTGTCCTCTTTAGTTTATATTGCTTTTTGTGGACTATGCTTAATGATGATGGAAGGAATTACATCATATTACAAAGGGAATCGCATGTGAACAATATATCATTTTCTTGTCTAAGTGTAAGGGGAATGACAATCTTTATCTGGCAATCTGTTTTTGTTTATCATTCATTGAATTGGTCTTGAGCAAACCTGTAGTAACAACTGCCATTTTATTTAATATTTCAAGGTTGTATTCTTTGAGTGCTTGGTTGAAATTTCAAAAGGGTCCGAGTATTGTTGGCATTTTAGAAATTGTTATTAACATTAATTTGTGACTAAACCATTTACTTGGTAGTGATGAACCCTACAACTACATAGGATCGAAGAAGATGAATTATCCTCAATGCAATAACATGCTCAAATGTTTAGACTGACAAATTAAAAGGACTAGGAATATGTATTAATCCTAAATCAATGCCATTTTAGTTAGTGTTTGGGTTGGATTAAGATGTTAAAAGCTGTGGCAGAATATTATATGATTCATTTATGAGTCTCATCCCAGCCTCTTTACTAGTTAGGGGTAAGACTGCGCATTATTGAACCTTCCCAAATCTCGCATATCAATAGAACTTTCACTAGGTTGTTGTTGTTGTTCAACTTTAGTTATTGAGTTGAATGATTTCTTGACTTGATATCGAAGCCTTTATGATGTGTCTTGAGTACAAGCTACATTGCCTTCATTTATGGTGGATTTGTGATTGTTTACATTTGATGTGAGGGGTGTCTTGGAATGATTTATGATTCATTCCTTGAAGCGAAGGACGGGAACGAGCAGAATCAATGTGTTCTCGTCAAGCAGTAAGACGACACTCCAATCCTGAGCTTCGTCAATAGGCGTCCTTAGGAAAAAAGGTAGGATGGAAGAGGCCATTCGTCTAGCACCGTCCCCTGCCTCAACTCCACAATAAAAATCATTTGTAAAAAAAGAAGGTAATTCATCAATTGAATAAAAAATGGGCCCTTTTAACTAAGTGGTAGAGTCATGCTCTTGAAACGCCCTAAGAAATAAAAGTAAGTCATCGATTCAAATTCAAGAAATAGAAATAAAAGGGCATTTCTATTTTCCACAAAACTCCTGTCTTAGTTTTCATTTTTCAGAATAGGATGAGGTGGGAAGGGCTCTTTCAGTTCGCCGAAATGATCTGATAAAGGAATTGCCTTGCTTGCGTGCACACGAAGATTGATTAGCTCTTTCTAGCTAGCTTTCGATAGACTTATCTATCCATCTATTCAAAGCTACATCTTCCTTGAATTGAAAATCGTGTACTTGTTGAGAAACCTCTCTTGTAGGAAGACTGGTGTCTGTGAAAGTGCCTAGCATTGGTCAAATAGCCTTTGTCTTCCTTATCTTGGACTTTGGTGGCTACCGCAATGGTCATCGTCACCTGTTAAGGATTCCGCATTCACATATCGGGAGCTAAGAAAAACTCTCTGGAACCGATTGCTAAGCACACTGCCTGCTTGCTGGCCGGGTGAATCGAAGTTCTCTTCCGGTCAACTGTCAACCCAGTCATGTGCAAAAAACACAGTAGAATCATGCAACAATCGCTGCTGGTGTGATTCCTGCCTGCAAGGAAAGAAGAGCGACATCAATCGTATCAGATGCTATTCCCCACCCATGCATCAGAGAGATGAATTGTCCTAGCCAACTCCTCGTTCAAGAAGAGCTTGGAGATAGGAGGAGCATAAGAGAACTTTTTAAGTTTTTAGGTTGAATGGTTTCTTGACAAGCCAGCGAGTAAACATTAAGAGTTTGGTGAATGTAATGCTTTTTTTTCTGCCAAACCTATGTAGGGCCAGAAGTACATAGGGGAATCTTCTGGCAAAAGGAATTACATAGGGATGGTTCTACCTCTGTAAGGAGGCTCAGAAATACTGAAGGAAATTCTATTAAATTCTGACACCATAAGCTCTTTGGCACAGGGACAAATAAGGAAAAAAGAAACTTGTTTACGTTTCTTTGGGCTTGCTTTTTGAACGCTGGTGTTCCTAGATGTTTTTATGATCATCTAAGCTTAATAGATTTGCTGCAAATATTTAATTTAAAAATGTCTAAAGGTTTGTGAAACTCTAGCTAACTAGAGCATTGGCTGCTTGAACAATAATTGTTGCGGCAGACTGTTGCTATTACTGATAGATGAGTACGTTCTATACTAGTCTTTCTGTATGCTTGTAATCATAAATCACATTGTTCTATCAGCAGTTTGGTCATTCTGTGAGGGTTATGTTTGTGTCCTTGAGAAGCTAATACAGATTAAACTCATGTATAGTCAAGGTCAAATGGAAAATAGCTGTGTCAATGGAAACCTTACAATTTTTAATCCTTTTTGTTGTTTTCCTATAGGATGTGGCATTTGTTATAGATGGCTGGGCGCTTGAAATTGCACTGAAGCATTATCGGAAAGCTTTCACAGAATTAGCAATACTGTCCAGGACTGCCATATGTTGTCGTGTAACACCGTCACAAAAAGCTCAGGTGGTCCTTATCTTAACTTTAATCTTGTAAATGAAAGGGGACTTGATCAGCAATTCACAAATATAAGGATTTTTTCCATCCCTTGGAAGAAATCGGGCCTCTGTTTGTGCTGTTTTTGCTGTAAACTTTTCAATAAGTACAAATCTATTGCTAGATAGAGTTCCTGTAATTATGATACAGATTATTCAGTACTAAACCATGAAATTATTTATTTTTTCCTGATTTCTTTAGAAAGTATAATTCTTTAATAGGTATAAATAAATATTTGCAGCTAGTGGAGATATTAAAATCTTGCGACTATAGAACATTGGCTATTGGGGATGGTGGGAATGATGTGAGAATGATACAACAAGCAGACATTGGCGTTGGCATTAGTGGGAGAGAGGGGTTGCAGGCAGCAAGAGCAGCTGATTACAGCATCGGAAGTAAGTTACTACATAATTATGTCCACATTTCGTGCTGAGGTATACCAGTATATCTATTGAAAGCTAGTCACAAAGTTGATCATTTGAGATGTCTGTTACTTAATGCTCCAAAGTATTGACATGATAGACATTGCTTCCTTGCTTACGGAAAAAGTTTTACATCTTCTGTCCTTGAACTGATCTTCATTTCAGTAAGTGACTACATAACTATTTCCACATTTCATGCTGATTGTATATCTATTGAAAGCTAGTCACAAAATTGATCATTTGAGATGTCTTTTACTCGACGCTCCAAAGTATTGACTTGATAGGGACATTGCTTCCTTGTTTACGGAAAAAGTTTTGCATCTTCTTTCCTGGGACTGATCTTCATTTCTCTACTTTGATATTCATTATCCTTTTGCAACCCTACAAAACCTTTCGGTCCAGACCCAGATTTAAAGTTTAGGTATTGACTTGAGAAGAGACTGGTTCTTGTAGATCCTGTCTGCCCATTTTTTCGTTTCCTTCTTTCTTTGTTATTGAAAAATGTTTCCAATGCATGTACATCTCTGCCACAATTTGAAAGCATTAAAAAAAAATGTTAAAATGTAAATAAACCTACAATGTGTGGGTTGATTGTTTGGTTCTCTTCAGGTGCAGTTTCTAGCAGTGATGGTCTATAGAAAGAGCGGTACATTGAGCAAATTACTGAAGTTTGGTTCAAACCTTTGTTTTGCAAACCCTAGTCGTTGGTAGTCAATCTGCTAAGATTTTCACTGCTGGTTGATTTTGGGTTTTGGTCTTTTCTGTTTACATTCACTATTGACGAACTTTTGAGTACTCGAGATATTCAACTTTTTTCTTTAAATAAAAATTTAGAAGGTATTCCAAATCTTTTGAATGTATTTCCAACTTCAGACATTTTATTTTATTCAGCTGTCTAAATTCCAACTTCTGACATTTTGTTCTAGTCAGGTGTAACTTTTGATTGTTTCTGCAAAATCCTCTTCTTGTTGATTGACAATAGACCATGGCTGGGACATTTTTTCTCATTAACATATTTAAATATCTTCTATAGTCTCCAGTTAAAGTTACAGCAGTTTCATCCCTAAACTATTTATGGTAGTGAAATGCATCTACTATGTTAACTTTTCGATGTTGATCTTGCATGTTTATCATGTGTATTGCAGAGTTCAGGTTTTTAAAAAGGTTGATACTTGTCCATGGACGGTATTCATACAACCGGACAGCATTCCTCTCCCAGTATTCCTTCTATAAATCTTTATTGATTTGTTTCATCCAGATCTTGTGAGTTTTGCTAGAAGTTGTTTGACTAAGAAGTAGCTGATGATATCCATTGAAGAATACTGACGTTGGGACAAATTCAGTTTCTCTTTTATTTCAGGTGTCTCTGGGACCAGTCTTTTCAATTCTGTTAGCTTAATGGCTTATAACGTCTTCTACACCAGTATACCTGTTCTAGTTAGTGTCCTTGACAAAGATCTCAATGAAGAAACTGTAATGCAGCATCCTCAGATACTATTTTATTGCCAAGCTGGAAGGTATGCTTCCTTTACTTCCATGTTTTTCATTTGCACGGTTTATAAGACACTTAAACTGACAGTCCTAGATTCTGCAGAAATGATTGTTTGCAAGCAAATATTCTTTTAGCTATATGTATTGAACTGATCAATAGTCATTCCTGAATCAGGCTTCTTAATCCAAGCACGTTCGCTGGGTGGTTTGGGCGGTCTCTTTTCCATGTAAGTCCTGTCTACTTTTGTTAATTTTTATTCGATTATTTAATGCTCTCCTACACCTGTTAAGGATTGTCTTTTTGTAAACTCAACCCTCAAGCTAAAATCTTCCATCGTTCTAACTAACCACTTACCAGCTAAGAAAACTGTTTCTAATCTTCCCTTAACAAATCACTGGTTTAGCGAGCACTTCTCAGCTACAAAATTATGACATAGACTACTCAGAATTATCCATATCAGTCAAGTCTCTTTATACTGATACCAGACTACTCAGAATTATCCATATCAGTCAGTCTCTTTATTCTGATACCAGAAGTGTACTAATCCTCTGACGTATTTTTGTCTTCATTATTTTTTTATGCAGACTATATTTTCTTTATGCATAAACATATAGTGAAGAATATCAATGTAATATCCAGGAACCTGACTAATTAGAGTGCATGCAATCATTAAATTATATTCACTTTATTTTTTGATATGTGGTTTCACAAACCAGTATTTTGGGTGTATATTTTCTCTTTATTGAAGTCAAATATAAACAATTCATTAATGCTTATTTTACTCCAAATGCAAATTTAATCTAGGATTTTGGTTCCTTTTAACTTTTTCTCCAAACTTTAATGCACGAGTTCTTATGATTTCTTTAGTATCTAGGCATTAAATATGGATGCTCCTGTGAATTTCCAGCTTTAGGAGACATGGAATGAAAATCACATATGTCGTAATAAATCATTTCTTCATGTCCTAATTGTGTTTTAGATTCCCTCACTTTACTAAAGCAACCGAAATTTGTGAGCATAACTCATTATACTTGTGGCAATTCATACTGTAATTATTTGCAGGCTATTGTTGTATTTGTAATAAGCATAAATGCATACGCATATGAAAAAAGTGAAATGGAGGAGGTAGCAATGGTAGCACTGTCTGGATGTATATGGTTGCAGGCATTGGTCGTGACATTGGAGACCAAGTGAGTCTTTTCTTTCTTTATTTTGGCTTTTTTATGCTTGACTAGTAATTTTCTTTTTTAATAATAAGCAAAGGAGGTTTGGAATATCTGTAAAATCTTCTCTTTTGCAGGGGAGACTAGTTGGGATATGTGCCTTATTGATTTGTTTCTGCAAGAGTATTAACTCGGCAGCATTTTTCCTTATTAAGGATGTGGATGAATATTTATTACGGCGTCCTTTTTCCTTAATAAAATTAGTTCCCTTTGAGTTCAGGAATAGTATATGTTGAAATCATGCGAGAAGTACAAATTCCTTTCGCAGCCTTGACCTTCTGTTGTGTCATGCAGCTCCTTCACGGTATTACAGCATATTGCTATATGGGGAAACTTGATTGCATTTTACGTCATCAACTGGATTGTGAGTGCCATTCCATCAACAGGGATGTACACGATTATGTTCCGATTGTGTGGACAACCTACATATTGGATAACTATATTTGTAAGTGATCTTTTATTTCTTCTTCATCTTCATGTTTTCTTCCATCGCTTGGTTTAAACTGGGTTCTTCTGTTCCAGATCTGTGAAAGCATTGGCAAATCTTAAATTGACAAATTTCTTTGCAGCTCATAGTTGGAGCTGGTATTGGCCCAATTCTGGCAATCAAGGACTTCCGTTACACATACAGACCCAGTAAAATCAACACACTTCAGCAGGCTGAACGTCTTGGTGGGCCAATACTGTCTCTTGGAAGTATTGAGCCTCAAACCAGATCACTTGAGAAAGATGTTTCTGCCTTGTCAATTTCCCAACCTAAGAACAGAACTTCAGTTTATGAACCTCTGCTGTCAGATTCTCCAAACACCAGGAGGTCTTTTGGAACAGGAACTCCTTTTGACTTTTTCCAATCACAGTCCAGACTATCTTCAACCTACTCAAGAAATTGCAAGGATAACTGAGATATTGTTGATTTGCAAAATCAGTGCATATACAAAAGTTGTAAAATTTTTAACTGCCACTTCTACATGTTTACTTATGAAAATAAATCTTAGCGAGAAATTTATTTCGCCAAGCACGCTACGACTCCCTGTTTTTCGGTGAAAGCAACTTTTCCTTTGCCAAATGTTAATTATTATCTAAGAGTGTAATTTAATATCTATTCCATGCACAAAAGACGAACTTTATGATTCCTTGCGTGCCTTTAGGTTTTAATTCTGTTTTTGTTTTTCAATTGCATTTGTTTGATTGTTAATTAATTAAATTTATTTTAATCTCTTATCTAATCTTTATTAATAAATTATGTTAAGGATTAAACTTAGTTTAATGTTGGAAATCTCTTGACTATGGTTAGTTGTAAAAGGGTAGCTTTGACTTGGTCAAAGTTTCAATTCAAATTTGCTTTCTATTCCTTTTACTAGTTGGCAATTTTAGGTTGCCAACTATTGCCATCAAAGAGAACCGACTTAATCACCTATAAGTATGGCCATTTGGCCATTGCATCCATGTGTGTAATTAGAAGAAAAGGTTGAGTGAGGTGTGTGCTAGTGAGCATCCTAAATGGTTTGGTTGGTTAGCTTCAATAAGCTAACTTATAACGGGTTTTGGGTTTATTGAGTTTGTATTTGTAATATTTGTGTTTTTCTTTCAATAAAATAGTGAGTGTTTGTTTTGTTGTCAAAAATTTATTTTCAAGGCAACCATCTGGTATCAGAGCTCGGTTATAGTACTGAAGTAGATCAAGATGGCTTCAAGTTCAACAATTGAAGTTCAGCCAATGCAATTAACAATTTTCAAGTTCGATGGAAAAAATAATTTTGCAATGTTGAAACACCTGATAGAGCTATATTTGAGAAGCAACGGGTATGGTAAAATTTTGGAGAAAGGCGTAGTAGAAAAAGAAAAACCAACGGACGAAGAATCACAACAACTATTACGTAATCGTTTGTTAAACGAAAAAGCCTTATTTTTAATTTGTCAATCAGTTGAGTTGTCGATTCTTGAAAAATATTCCATGCTAAAACAACAAAGGAGGCTTGGAATATTTTGCTCAAAAAGGATGAAGGAGCAGATACAGTTAAACGAACAAGACTACAAGGCTTTAAAAGGCAATACGAGTTGATGGAGCAAGGCAAGGACAAAAGTATTCCGGATTGTTTTTCACGCATAGAAAAATTAGTCATTGAGATGAAAAATAATGGTCATGTGATTATGGAGAAAGATATTGTGTAAAAGATTATGCGCACGTTGACAAGTCGATTTGATTATGGTGTCACAACCATTGAAGAGTCTAAAAGTTTGGAGTCCATGACTCTTAATGATTTGCAAGCCTCACTAAAGTCTCGTGAAATGCAAATGAATGAAAGATCACCAAACACAAAGAACAAGTTTTAAAAGCCCAAGTAAACTTGAGAAATGAAAGAAAAGCACAATAGGCAAAACGGAACATACTCAAAGAAGTTCAAATTTTAGAGGCAAAGGAGGCAAAAATTTCAAAACCAATTCTAGACCAGGAGCAAGAGAGAATGAATCTCCTAAAGATAGATCCAATATTCAATGTTACAAGGGCAAAAAGTTTGGTCACTATCAATCTGAGTGCAAGTCACATATTTAGTACCATAATTGCAAAAAAATATGGTCACTATAATAGAGAATGTCGTGCTCGAAGACAAGAACATAAAGATAATCGAGCTAGAGTTGCTGAGAACAATAGCCCAAAAACCTTGTTGATGGCCGCTCATGAAATTAGTAACAGTGATAATTGTCAACGGTTTTTAGACTCGGCCTGCAGCAATCATTTAAGTGGAAGCAAGGAAGCTTTTTCTGAATTAGATGAATCCTTTCATTCTTCAGTCAAGCTTGCCAATGACTATTAGCTTTCAGTTTTGGGAAGAGGAAAGATAGCCATAAAATTTAAGAATGAGTCTTTAAATTATATTTCTAACGTATACTATGCTCCTACTCTTTGCCATAATCTTTTAAGAGTTGGACAACTACTAGAAAAAGGGCTATGATTTACATTTCAATAAAGATGGATGCACAGTGAGTGACATAAAAAAGGGCGTGATTCTAAAGATGAGAATGTCATCCAATCGTCTATTTCTAACTTATTTAAATTACGGTAATGCTTCTTATTGTAATGCTTTGACTATCAATGATAATTAGCTATGGAATATGTGACTTGGACACTTGAATTTTGGAAGCATTAAGTTTATTGCAAACAAAGAGTGGGTTTCAGGCTTGCTAACCATTCAAGTTCCTGATCAGATTTGTTAGTCATGTGTAATGGGAAAAAAACACAAGGATCAATTTCCTACAAAGTAGGAATGGAAAGCCAAATATCCTCTAGTGCTTGTGCATTCAAATCTATGTTATGTTGAGGTTCCATCAAATGGAGATGACAAATACTTTATTACATTTATTGATGATTATAGTAAGAAGGCATGAGTTTATATTTTGAAGCAGAAATCTAAGGCATGTGGTTATTCTATCAAAACTTTGAGAACAGATAGAGGTAGAGAGTATACTGTTTGTGATGATTTCTTAAGAAAGCATGGAATTCAGCACCAATTGACGGCAAGGTACACTTTGTAACACCTCATATCACCCTCTTACAGATATTGTCTGCTTTGTGCCTATAGGAAAATCCCGGTGTGTACATCACATGCACACGGTGCGGGAATTTTTTTATATTCTAGGATCTTCCCGAAAGCCAGGATCCATGTGTCTATATAAAGATGTCAAACCATAACGACCAAAAGAGACCGTCTCTAACGGT
>JANVCL010000002.1:14430756-14445032 GCA_026546855.1 Erythroxylum incrassatum | reverse complement strand
GTTTATTGAGTTTGTATTTGTAATATTTGTGTTTTTCTTTCAATAAAATAGTGAGTGTTTGTTTTGTTGTCAAAAATCTATTTTCAAGGCAATTATAATCAAAGTTAATTGCAAACAAATTATCAATAAAAATTATTTCATTTTATTAAAACAAATAATTCTACAATTAAATTTTAGCTATAAATTAATATTTATTTTAAATATATTTTAATTATTAAATCAAAAAATTTATTTAAAATTATAATTTGAAGATATTTTAAATATTTTAAATTTAATTACTTACAAAAATAAAATTAAATAAAATTATTCATAATTTTTATCAATAATTAATATATTAAATAACATAAATATTTATTAATATCATTTTTACTAAGAAAATTTTGATTATAGCTAGCTAGAATATTCATACATCAAATTCACGAACTGATTCAAATGAGTCAACCAACAAATGTGATGTACTTGCCTAAGTTATTTGTTGAGTGATGATTTTTAAATTGCAAAAGTTAATGCAAGAAATTAAACTTTATCTTTCTCCTTGAATTAAACTCGATCGGTGCTTGGTACCCTTTTAAAAAATAATTAAACTGTTAAAATTTTATAATAAAAATATAATTATATTTTGCAGATGAAGTTGAAATATTCAAGTATAGTTAAATCTAGAATATATATATATATATTCGTGAAGATGCATATTTTAATGATAAATTATGCTAATAGTTATCAAAAAGTTATTTTGTATTCATTTAGAAGTAGACAAATTGTTTTAAGTACTTTTATAAATAAGTATATACATGTTCAATTGAAATATACTTAAAATGAATATTGTATAGATATGAAATTAATTTTTCTTGACAACTACGTGGATAGAAACAAATATATTTGTTTGAATATTATTATTAAGTGAATATAATAAACATATAATTAATGAGGTATTTGAAACTTATGAACGTATTTTTACATAATTTGAAACTAAATATAAAATAATATTAAAGGAATGCTTGTAGTTCTTGAAATGCATATTAAAAGTGTTGGTTATTATGATCAAACTTTAATATTTTAATAGTTATAGTAAACTTTTTATAAGTGCCTTCTCTTTTACTTATCAAATTATTGTAAATTATACAATGAATATAATTTAAACTAATCAAAAAATATGAAAAGATTTTAACATTATAATATAGTGGATAAATTTTTTAAAGAGTTAAATTTAAATAAGAATTATGCCTCTTTGGTTAAACACAATATCAGAGAAAATCTATATTAATTGTAAAATCATCATAAATCAAACAAATTGTTTATTAAAAATTAGGCAAATGCTATTTGATGTGTACAAATTTCAAAATAATTAAAATTTACTAACAATATGATCTTCCACACGTTATCAATATGTATTGGCATCAGCATATTGAAGTGCAGGTGCTTTGTGGTTTCAAATGTTAATTTCCCACTAATTAACAATCTCTTCATCAACATTCTAAACTGTGCAGCAATTGTCACAGCAAGCAAGAAGGCGGGATGATAAGTACATAGATTAGCATAGAACACCATAATTATCGTATATATGTTACACTACTTAGACGTGGCTCAGTGTACAGCAAAATTCACTCTCAGGCATGCCTAATCTGGTGGATAGCTGTTGGAAGAAATCATCCATATTTAGAATGGATGATGTGCTTTGGAAGCACACATTTTCTTACAATCTTATGATAGTGAAAAGCTAACCTCTCATCACCTGCTTTCATACCTTGCTCTTGTGTTCAGGCCTATGTGAAAACTCGAAGTCTATATGCACAAAAGCTCGCTCAACTTCTGGGAGTAGTTCAAGTTTTTCTTGAAGAGTCTCGCCAATGTTATGCGCTTTATGGAGAGGCATATCTTCTGGGAGAACTATGTCAACCTCCACAAAGTAATTAGAACCGAAAGTGTATGCTCTCACGGTGTCAATGTGCTTGATCTCTTCATGATGATTCCATATCAGATAAGTTAGCTTTGCTAGAAATTCAGGAGGGGCTGTTCTTCCAATTATTGACCATACATTCTCCAGGACTGTCCTTGCCCATGTATTGATGGTATATATTGCTATCTGCGGTACGACAAACAGCAAAAGCTCAATTCTTTCTTCAAAACATTAGATCTAGTACCTTGTCACAGGATAAAAAATTAAGGACGAATAATAGATGGATTTAAATGAATTAGGAACTCACTATCACAGCTCCAGTGGGATCAATCCACCAAGCATATCTGACAGCTAGAACCGCCGTTATCAGACCAACCGAATTTGTGATGACATCGAAGAAGTGATCTTGAGCATAGGCTCTAACAATTTCATTTTTGAATTTACGGCAGTAGACCATAAGCAGAAACTTGATTGCAGTCACAGAAACCATGATCGCTATCATCCATTTCTCCTCATGTTTGTCCATCTCAGGTCCAGTCTGTACCACACACAAATTGGTTGAATAATAAGGAATAAAATCTGAAAACGATAATTACAGGAAGCAATCACTTCCATAGAATTATGCAGTTAAGGTTGATGAAAAACATTGTCTTACATAAATTGACTAGTTCCGAGTATTATCAACAGATTATTATCAACAGCTATCCAACATTCTTGGCAATTGATTGCACATACGCATGTTAATGAAAAATAGGAAATAGATTATTTGAAGGATCAAAGATTATACGTTCGTCATTAAAGCAATCAAAATCATGTCTTATTTAGTGAAAAAGTTCAGCACTATTTGTTGGTGATAGTAACTGGGATTTGATAATAAATAAATAAAGTAAAGACTATGCATTATCCGTCCTTGGTGAATGTAAATAAAAGTAAAGCCCTTTTCCGTGTACTTGGGTGGCTTTATGATTTCTGGTGATTTATGACGAACGGCTCTTGGACCTTTGGATCAGAAAATTTTTCTTCCCCACCACCCCACCTTTATCCTTCCCAGTCACACATTTCCTTTGTATGATTGTATTTAGCCTGTTTCTCCAACCTCCCGTCTCCTAAATGTACTTCAACAAGTCACGGAAAATGTGAGTAGGAACAAACTGCTTGCATCAAACTAACTCTTTAAAGGTATGTGTAAAATTGTTCGCTAATCTTTGGAGGGGTTGAGAATTCCAGCGGCATACCTTTGAAACAAATTGACGTCCAGACTCGAGCAGTATTTGTAGCCCCAGAGTTGCCATTACAGATGCAAAAACAATGATACCCTGTTGTATAATTTGGCAATATTGTTGCATTAGTCACAACGGAAAGAAACTATGAATGGCATAACAAAACTCAAGAAGCATGAGATTCCTAGACTTGGAATATGGTAAACTTAATTACCACTGGCTGCATTCGATTCTTTCCAATTGGATAGCGATAATGGTTTGGCTTTCTCATGGCATGAGATGTGAACCACAAAATAAGCCCTGACAACAGATCCAAAAAGGAGTCTAAAGTTGAAGCAATAACTGCTAGTGATCTGCTCTCAGCTGAAGCATAAACCTTTGCTCCGAAGAGCATCAGGTTGGCAACATTTGAAATATGAACAGCCATTCTCTCACTCTTTGCTAGCTGCTTCATTTCATCCTGCACGGAGAAAATTAAGGGCTTGAATCCTAGCTCTTTATACGCAAAATTCACTATAGAAACAACCAACCTCAGTTGGATTTCCCGGTAAATATCCAGATTCTGTCATAATCTCCATTTCATTGTATCCCTCAAGAAGCCTCTCCTGTTTCTTGTAATATTCTGTGACCTTCTTTTGCTTCCCTATAATCAGGCATCAGGTAAGAAAATAAAAGGTAGTCATTTGCATTTGCGCTCTAAAATAGACGCAATATGTTGTAATGCAGCTTGGCCAATTGAGTTCCAGATGAAAGTGCAAGAAACTAGCATCACAATAATCTCGCTCTCTGTATCATCATAACCAAGACTACCTGGTAGCATTTTAAATCTACCATTCAGATTCAGAGAGAGTGATTCTTAACAGTATAGAACTGCTGAGGTGGTAAGTCCAAGAACAAAGCACACAAATAAATAAGAGACAAACACTAAAAAGATATGCAAGTTATTGAATTAGTTTCAACATTAGCCTGATTTTAATAAGAGATTACTCAAATTTATAGGGATGTCAAGTGTGAATAGGAATCTCACATTAGAAAGATATGAAATTAATGAAAAGAATATAAGTAGAAAGGACTCATAAATCTAAAGTTTTAAAGTTTTGAGTTGAAGTGTGTTGTCAAAGCCCATCAATATGTTCCCTCTTTAGATTCACGATGAAGATCTTCCATAAAAGTGAGCTCCTCAAATCTAACAACTGGTATTAAAGTCGATAGTTAGGCAAGGGACGAGTATGGAGACGGTAATCACATCCCGTGGTTGCCTCCCCACAAAGAAAAGTAAGGAGACTCTGGTGGGCTCAAACCAGTGGAATAGAAAGGCTCTTGGTGACGCCATATGCTCAGGCTGTTAAAAAAAATGGTAGAAAAAGGCTTTCGCTAAAGGAGAAGCCTAAGCCCAATGTAAAAGTTTATACTTGAGGCGGAGATTGCTGGGATGTCAAGTGTGATTAGTAATTGTACATTAGAAAGATATTAAATTAGTGAAAGACCTATAAACCTAAAACTTTAAAGTTTTGAATTGAAGTGTGGTGTCAAAGCCCATGAATATGTTCTCTCTCTAAGTCCATGATGAGAATCTCCTATAAAAGTGGATTGATCCAACAAAATTTACTATCATATCCATGTAAAGTAGCTCATTTTTTCTTGTTAAAATTGAAAACAAAGCATGAGAGCTGAATGTTTAGTAATTCTTCACTTGCCAGTTCTTACAGAACATGAAATCTAATTGAGCAGCGGCAAAGTTTTGAGGAATTTCAAGCGGTCTCATAGCAGCAGTGCAGTCAATTTGAAACTTATAAGATGCTATTTCCTTCTTGCTGCATACATGCCTTTGCTGTCATTATCCATCTAAAAGATTTGTGAAAAACAATCCCAAACAGAAATTGATAAATCAGACTTTCGATAATTCTCCAGTCCAACTTTAGGAACGTTTATTTTACTTGCACTTTATTAATTCTTTTTCTCAATTGATTAGCCAACCCCAAGAGGGCATGATTCTATCAATGTCAATATCTTTGGGAAAAGGTGAGCAGTATCAAAGCAGAAACCTCCACACTAGTCCAAGCGCATATGCAATCCAATAAAATAATATTTATATATATGACGATGAATACACGGAAGAAACGTAATTCCAACTAGCGTGAGTGGATTACGATTAATTTACTTAATTGAGAACCTTAAAAAAACAATAGTGCCACTGTCACTGCCACCACCCCTAGCGTGAGTGGATTACGGAAGAAACGTAATTCCAACTAGCGTGAGTGGATTACGATTACTTTACTTAATTGGAACCATTAAGATGTTTCGTTTCACACTTGGTAACTCAAATGCATTCCTTCCACCTCAAAATGCATAATTCCCACTAGTACCCAGGTGACTTATGCGCCTGAAATTCACTCGTATGACTCACCAACCCACTTTTCATATCATTTGAAAAATATGCTTTTTTAAGTTATACAAATCTAAGATTCATCGGTTAAAGATAAGGGAAATAATATCTTCCTAATCTTTTTTTTTAATTTAATCAAATAAAAGAAGTGAAATAATGGAGCATGTGCAACTTTTGTTTGGTGCCTTCTCAAAAAGAAGATTAGCAAAAAGATGGTTGCGTGACACTTAAAAACGAAAGGTTGTTAGCTAGTGAGCTGTAATATAATGGAGACAATTAAGGGGCTGGGAAAAACTTCAAACTGGAGGAGGAAACACGCCTAAGCCAAGTAATTAATGCTGACAACGACATTCTCTTTGTAAAAGGACAAGGTTCTGTAATTTCCTAACAACAAATGTGTTTTTGGCTTCACTTAGAATTCCCAGAACAAGTTGGTATGTGTATAGACTATAGAGCATTGACTATAGATAGAATATATGCCTGAAAGCATGAAACTAATCTAATGGATAGTAAGATGAAATGATGAATGCAAAAGTATGGTGATCGTACTTGGAGTGGGAAGGATGCGATGGAAGAGATATTGATGAGATGAAGGAGAAGAGGATTGATGATGGTGCGTAGGAAGCCGGAACTTGTCAATATTCAGTCTCCAACTACCTTCCTCTTCTGACGCCAGAAGTTGTGACTTGTATTCTTCTTCTTCTGTTCCAACAACTCCTTTACCATGATTGTTCTTGCTACCCATCTATATAACTCTTGCTTGTTGCTGCTCTCTCTGTACTCACTACCCGGAGGATCTTCCTTCTCCTTCAACAACACAACAGCAGTGCTGGTGCTCTCACAAGTCACAGCCACTACATAACACACGTCTTTTTATACGACAGCCTCTTTTTTAATTATAGGACATGGTTGGTTTCATGAGCGTTTAACTAAAATATAAAATAAAATTGTCATAACTTAGGCCGTTTGGTTTTAATTATATTTTTCTGTTATTATTTTTAATTTTTAATTTTTTTCACCTGTTTTTAATTTCTGTCTTTTTCATAAAGAAAACAAAAAATTGTTTCATTAAGATTTCTAATAAAAAACTGAAAATAAAAATATATTTGATTTTATTATCATATTTTTTTAATTATACTATTACATATGATAATTATAATATAATATATTATATTTATAAATTAATTAATTATTTAATAATCTTTTTTCTTCCCACAAAATAATAGTACCTCTTGTGCTGACCAAAACTTCACAAGCTTTGCGGAACCTTAAAGCTTTGGAGATAGATACAAATATAAACCCTTAAAACTTTCCTATTGGTCAAGATATGATTGTGAAATGCAAGGACGAAGATAAAACCACAAGACAGCCATTGTTATCCTCCTTGTTATCCTCGTTTTTGTCCACTACCAGATAGCCAACAAACACAAGAAGCATAAATCTTTTGAGAACAAAGCTTCACACCCAATTATATATTCACATAATATTAAACAAAGAAAAAAAACACCAAAAATGAAAAGCACCCAAAAAAATAAAAACCCAAACTTCTCATGCCACAACTCTCTCCTCCTCGACTCAACAGAAGCTCTCGATTCTCAAAACATGCCTACAGCCTTCAAGACCCATTAAAAGCGAAGAAATAACAGTGAAATGGCTTCACTGCGGGTCAAAAACAGAGGCTCTGCAATCTCCACAAGAACAAGTTGAAGTGAAGCAGCAGTGAGATTTTAACAAATTTCAACCAAGTAAACGGTGGAAGGGAGATAGATTGCAGAAGACACATAGATTGAGAAGACAATAAAGATGATAGTTTCGTTGATTTCTATATGCAGAGACCTTTTAAGCAACAAAAACAAATAGGCAGTAGATATATTCAGAGAAACAGTAGAAGAGGCTGAAGAAGCAGAAGATTATATAGTCAGGACGAAGGAAATTAGTTTTTGTGAAACATGAGACCTCTTGTTAAAAATACACGAAAATGTCCTTTTTATGTTAAAAAACATGTTGCAGTTTTTTTATTTTTAACAACAAAAATGAAAATAATTTTTACCAAACGAATTTTTAAGGGCTGTTTTATTTTTTATGAAAACAACAACAAAAATTAAAAATAAAACAGAACCTAACACCACCTTACTTAAGAGTCAAGGCCCTATTTATCCATATCATCTCCATTCATTCTAGATTATTAGGGTACCTCCCAAATCTCAAGTAAATAGATGACTTGGATGAGTTGAGACAGGGTTGAGACAGTGTACTCAGGACCAGAGGATCACGTCCCATTAGGGTACTGATTCGTTCCAAGTGTCTCAATCCACGTGCATTAATTTGACTTCTACACATAAACAGATTGGGGTTGACTAGAAAAAAAAAAAAGGACAACACTATAGCATTCCATAATAGAATGATGCTTATACAGTATATCTGTACAGTACTTAATTATATTATGTGTAAGTGAAAATTTCAACTTATTTGCAAAAAACAGAATTTGATTGTTTTTTCCTATCTTATTAATAAAATAAAATAACGAAAGAAGCAGACTCATTTACAAATATGCATGCATGGAAACAAGAAGATGGTCCAGTCGGGTATTAATAAAAAGACACGGGGAGCTTGCGACTGAGCCAAATTTTCTGTTTTATTTTATCCTGCCTTGTCTTATAAATTTCAACCATTTTATTTATTTAAATTTTGTGTAA
Source organism: Erythroxylum incrassatum (assembly GCA_026546855.1). Taxonomy (NCBI): domain Eukaryota; kingdom Viridiplantae; phylum Streptophyta; class Magnoliopsida; order Malpighiales; family Erythroxylaceae; genus Erythroxylum; species Erythroxylum incrassatum. The sequence continues at coordinate 14,436,833 of JANVCL010000002.1, read as the reverse complement.
CTCTTATATAAATAAATAATTAAAATTTATAAAATAAGATAAGAATAAAATAAAACGGACAAGAAATTTTGTCCCGACTGCGACCACACACTACAGTGGAGCATAGCATAGTTTATCCAAATTTGCATATCCTCCCCACAGGTCATGTCAACTTCCCTTCCATTTTGAGTGGTTTCCAAATTCTCACTCCCCTTGGTTTTTCTTCTGTTGAATTAGTATATTTCTTTTTTAATGTGGTTGCAATTATATGCTGTGAAATTTATTATGTGTTTTGGGATTCCCCCAACCCTTTGACCAAGATTTTGCATTCCAACAATATTGCTGCGATTGTTTGAAATTACCCCGTCATGTTCATAATTTTCTAAAGTTACATCGCAAAAAATAATATAAATTTTTAATGATTTAAGTATATGAACATTTTAAATTAAGAAATTTTGTAAAAATAAATAATGTAATGAGTTTTTTTTAATGTATGTAAGGTTCATAAAAATAATTTGTTCAAGTGTAATTCATCTAAACTCAAATTCAATTTGATTTTATGTTGGGTTATAAAATTTTGAAATTTTAAAGGGAACAAAAACGATTTTTTTATAAAAATATTGAATTTATTACTTAAGTTGAAACTATTAATTTAAAAAATGTATTTAATATTTAAAATCTTAAATCTTAAGTTTTTTGAATTCTTTAAAATGTTGTATTAGAGGTGTAGGTTCATTAAAGCTTATTATAATTGTTTTATTTAAAAATTTCAATTAAATTATGTAATGACTATTCAGGTCTGGCTCTTGAGAGTTTAAGCATTATTCTTCATGCAAACAAGGTATTTGAAAGAAGACTCGATTTAGTTTTTACTTTGAGATGAATGATATATATATATATATATATATACTATTACGTAGCCAATAGAGAATTTCAACATAAGCATAAAAAGCACAATATGTCATCTCTGTCTTGCAAGTGCACGCGGCTATATGTTGGATTGGACCATTACGATGGGCATAAAACTGCTAAAAATCCAACGATTTAGGGAACTAAATGAAATATAAAGATTTCATTAATTGTTCGGTATTATCTTAATTGGATACCACGTATCCTGGAAATATGGCATGCATGAGAATTCTGCCAGCCTGAAAGTGCTTGTATTTAGTATATGCATGGTCGATCTAGCTTGGAAACTTGATAAAGTATACCAACAACCATAACGATGAGGCGGTTCCGAAATCACCTCCTGATGGCTAGCTATCTTTATGGTGGCATTGATAAGATCCATTTTGGGTTATGGTTTGATAATGGAAAGTGGGAATCACCGCCGGGGACAAGGTAGCCGCTAAAACTTAAAGAAGTTTAAGTGTCTGAAGGTGTTATTCTTGATAATTAGTTACAGCAAATTAAAAGCTTTTGCGGATGGATCATAAGAAGGCGCATATGGCTATATATATTTAGAGAAATCCTTAGATCAGGCCAAAGTTTCTACAAGTACGAAACACTAAGAGACAAATTTCTAGGTCACCCACCCTCAGTTTTCTTGAAGAGACAATTTTCAGTCTTGTATGAACCGAATTCATTGTTGACCACAGCAGCTTTTGTCATGTATCTTTTTATTAAACAACACAAATCCAAAGGCTTTATACTTTGTTGTCAAGAACGAGACAGCTCATTGTGTATTTTCCTAAACTCTGGAATTCTTTTCCCTCGTATAAAACTAATGCTATCGGAGTGGACAATAAAGGAGAAAAAGTAATAAACAGTTGAAAGCTACGGTGAGCATTGGAAGCTGTACACTCCTCAACAGGTAAGTGAATCTCCTTCATCTTACGAGTATGACTACGACTCCCTTGATGTTATCTTACGTTTAAGGCTAAAAGCACAAATTGAGGCCTAACGTTTTTTAGTTTGATCAGTTTAAGATTTAAACTTATAATTTGCTCAAGAAAGATCTAAATTTTTACAAGTATTCTTAATTTAAAGCTTTTTTGGACAGAAATTAAGAAGTGTTATCCATGTGTCGTATCTATATATAAAAAGTCTATTTAAAGAGGCAGGTAGATTTTAAAAGCCATTTAAATTTTGGGAAAAAAATTAAAATTTTCATACTAAACTTGCTAGACCCCCATTCGACATCAAACCTTCCCATCTCAACTCGAATTGTGCAGACCCTTCAAAAGTTGAAGCTTTTGCTTCAATGGGTTATGACCTGAAGTTTGTTGCTTCCCAATTCCGATGGCTCCATAGATCTTTAGTTTGTAGCTTCTAATTTTAAGATTTTGATTGTTATATATTAAAATACATGGAAAAGAAGATTAAAAATCCTTGCACCTTCTGTTCAAGTTCATAACCAACAACTTCGGGAAGATGGTGATTCTCAGATATCCCAGATGATTGATCTTTACCTTCAAATTTACACAAAGTTTTAATCACAAAACGCTCATCCGATGTCACAATAATCAGACGACAATTTCCCTATTGAAGAGACTTCCCTTATTACGTCTTCTGTAAGAACTTTAATGCAGTTCTATATCTTTCTCTATTCCAGGAACATTTGCCTTTAGAAAATCAAGAAACGTCTCTGTATCGATAGATTTGAAATTGAAGGTGGAAATGTACTTCTTAAGGAACTCATCAATTGCAGGTCTTTCGATCTAAGCATTCCATTTCCACAGATAAATGCAACCGTAAGAACTTTATGATAAATTGATCTCCAAGTTTCGATCGTAATTTATTAACATACCTGACGCTCAATCTGAAACAAAAATTGGAAACCTTTCTCATATCAAACTTGTGAGTACACATCAACAGGGTCCACACCTTCTTGATTGGTTCTGAGATTGGTGAACTCTAAACTGTCCGCAAACCTTTCGATCTCCTCATTTAAATCCTTCCAACCAATTCCAATATTTAGCATAACCCTATCTTCTCCTTACTCAACCTGCATGATTCTCCTCTCAGCATATGTTGTAAAACCCTATAATCATGATTTGGAAACTATTAAACCGAAGTTAAAGACAAAAACAAAAAAAGGAAGAAAGAAAGAATCGTACTTTACCGTAGAACCCAGAAAGAAATATACTTCTTACCTACAAGCTATTAAGAGATATTATGACTACACGTTCTTGGAAGGTTCCATCTAAAAACTTCAGCTGAAATACAAAGGACACGCTCCAGGACAATCGAAACTATTTAGCAACAAAGAATTTCTAAAGAGCTAATAAGCTGAATGCACATGAACTTTGTCCTCAAATATGCATGCATAGGCATGTAAACAATAACGGGTATTACACTTTTTCCTGAAGCACCACACGGTTCATATTTAGCACTGACAAAATAATAAAGTTAAATTAACAGAAGCTAGAGCACTCACTGCATACTAGGCAAAGCAATCTAAAATCAGGGGCAACAAGAGCAGAGCAAATAAGAAGCCAAAAATGGTAGACATGAACCTGACACTTTTGATATGCATCATTCAACCAAAAGTGCTTGTTATTCTTATTAGTAATCAAAATCTCGGTCTAACTATGAGCTAACTCATGAGCCACGACCTGTGCTCCACTAGAATCACCTTTTATGATGGTGGGAGTCAAAAACACCATCCTCGAATTCTCCATTCCACCATAAGGAAAGCTGGGAGGCAACATTAACAAATCAAACCTCTCCCAGACATATTCCCCAAATAGCTTTCCCTTTGCCTTATCATCTCCTCAGTCCATAATTGCAGGTCTAACAACCATAACCTAGAAAAACAGTAATCAACCTCGTTTCAATCTCCCATATGATTATCAAATAACTATTTACATCAGATTATATAAAATAACTTGATTTTCAAAATCAAAAGATGAGAATATTGATTTCTCCTCTTTTTCGTCAAATAATCGGACAACTCAATTTTTTTTAAAAAAAAGGAAGAGCCCCTTATGACAGGATATGACCCACCCGCCATCTTTGTTAAGGAAGAAGTTGAAAACAATTTAGGGTTTCTGTAATTTTTGTTTTTTGAAAATCCACGTGTATTTTTAACGTGACATTTAAAGACTAACTGACTTGTCTATAACGGCGCGTGTATGACATTTTCGTATTTTCATCCATAAAAACCTTAAATTGAGAAGACTCATGAAAATTTAGACCTTTATTAAGCAAGTTACAAGTTTAAGCTCTAAACTAATTAAACTAAAAAAACGTTAGGCCCAATTTGACCTTTTAGCCTTACAGTTAATGTCTTTAGGTTGTTTCTTTCTTTGTTTCTTTTTTTACTTGTGTACTTCCTTAGCAAATGGCAGTAACATCCTATGGTTTATAGGTAGCCAGGAGATGAAATTATCCCATGAAATTGCAAAGTAATAAGGTAAGGGACATTGCCACCGCAGGAATTCCCTTTCTTTAAGTATATATACTAATGACGAGTTGGGATGGACGACCACGTAATCCATCTCGCTCGTCCATTTAATCTGACGGTTTATATATTTTTTGTTCATTGAATGTTGTGCCTTCCATCTCGCTCATTCATTTAATCTAATGGTTTATATTTTTTTGTTCATTGAATGTTGTGCTTTCTTCTGACAGGTTATATCTTTTTCTATCTGTTCATTGAATGTTGTGTCTGCCGATGCATCTTGCCCATCCGTTTAATCTGACGACTTATATGTGTTCAGTGAATGTTGTGTCTTTATTATTACTCTCCCTCTTTCATTCTTTCATTCCCTTTACGTAGAGTTCCGCAAAGGTTTCTCTCTCTTCTTTTAGCTCTCCGCCCTTGCATTCCTCTGCTCCTCTCTCATTCTTTGTCAGCTCTCCACCCTCGACATCTTCTGTGTCTGTAGATGGCGTGCGGCTTATTTCTGACTGTAGTAAGTTTTCCTTTTTTTTGTTTCTCTGCAGTTGTGTTTTTGTTTTTTCTCTTTGCATTTGCTTTTTGCTTGATTTTTTTTACCCCTTTTGTCTTTGCGTTTTTTCCTTCTACTTTCATTCAGGTTTTGTTGTGTTTGCAGATGGCTTGTGGTTCTAGTAAGTTCTCGTTTCTGCTTGAATTTTTTCCTTTTTATCTTTGCGTTTTTTCCTTCAACTTTCATCTGCGTTTTATTGTGTGTACAGATAGCCTGCGATTTTATTCAACATTTGGAGTTTCTTTTCAGGTTTGTTAACTTCTTGTTTTTGCTTTTGTTCCTTTGCGTTTTTTCCTTCAACTTTGTTCAGGTTTTATTGTGTACAGATGAGGCCTTTTTTCTTCTTTCCAACTGTGGTAAGTTTTCCTTTTTTTGTTTCTCCGCATCTGTGTTTTTTTTTCCTTTTTTCATTTGCTTTTTGCTTGATTTTTTTTACCCCTTTTGTTTTTATATTTTTTCCTTTGACTTTCATCCACGTTTTATTGTGTGTACAGATAGCCTGTGGTTTTCTTCAACATTTGGAGTTTCTTTTCAAGTTTGCTAACGTCTTGTTTTTGCTTTTGTTTCTTTGCGTTTTTTCCTTCGACTTTGTCCAGATTTTATTGTGTGTACAGATGGTGCCTTTTTTCTTCTTTTGTGCAATGATGATCGGCTGTGGTAAGTTCTTCTTTTTCCTTTTGTTTCTCTCCAGCTGTTTCTTTGCCTTTTTTTCCTTCAACTTTCTCCAGTTTTTTTGTGTGTACAGATGGTGCCTTTTTTCTTCTTTCGTCCGATAATGATTTGTAGTTTCTTGTTTTTGCTTTTGTTTCTCTGCAACTGTGGTGAACGCTTAATGCCACGAAATTTGCTTCTCTGCAGCTGTGGTGACCGCTTAATGCCATGATGTCGTCTTGATTCACCCTACAGAAATAAAAGTGGATATTGAACTGGGTCATAGCATGCATAACAAGATTGGATTGTATAACTCCGACCTGGGTGAGGAGATTTATCATGTTGTTAGAGTAGGATAACATCAGAGAACAATTTCCTGATTTTCAAGCGAAACTTTTTTCTTCTTTCGTGTTATAATGATCGGCTATGGTAAGTTCGACTTTTTTGTGCGACTTTGTTCCGATTTTATTCTACGTACAGATGGCGCCTTTTTTCTTCTTTCATCCTGTAACATCCTACCCCTGACTGGAAGGGTAAAATAGTAAAGTGGCG
>JANVCL010000002.1:14402296-14421345 GCA_026546855.1 Erythroxylum incrassatum | reverse complement strand
GAGAACAGAGGAAGGTCATTTAATTTAGATCATTGACTCGCATGAAAAGTATTCATAGATGGCCATCGTCTCTTTAGTAGAGAACTTGAATACAGTCATGACTCAAGAAACTAAATGAGATCAAAGGAAAATGCAAATGCGAGATATGACCTAGGGTATAGCATACAATGTCTGCTCAAGGACACATAAGTCCTAGGATCAATTTGTTAATCGAGACGTCATATACTCCTAACAGATATATGGCACTGTGCTCTCGTCGTATGTTGGTCACACTGGTTATTGAACAAGTATGAGTACTGTAGAGTTTTGTCTTAAACCCATCATGTGTGAGTGGGAGATGATGACGTTTTACACCCATGATGGGTCTAAACGTCATATTGCGAAAATAACCATAAATGACATATAAAAGGCAACGTTTAGAAATAAAAATATATAAACTCTGTGTATCTTATTATTCTGGAAAAACGCTGGTTCTTGTGCTCTCCGACTTGGAAGTTTTTTTCTACAAAAAACTAAGGCAAACTCTACGTTCTTTAACCGGTGGAATTATAGCAGGAATTCAAGTATGTGATTTCTGTTTTTCCTAAGCATATATATAATCGATCCTTTGGTATATAATCTGTTTATATATTCCTAACATTTACATTAGAGGCAAAGTTAGAGTTTGAGATACAATTATGAACCTAAGGTGGCAAAAAACACAAAAATTACTTAAAATATCTTATAGAAAACTTTCTATCGAAGAATATATATATATTCTTTTGAATTTTTTGTGTATATTTTATTTTCTATATTTATAAACTAAGTTTGTTTAATGCCTAGTATAATTAAGTTGAGATTGATATTGTGATTTGATCTTTTATATATTGCAATTTGATTGATTGATTCATTGCCATTCAATTATGTAATTTAAATCTTGAATTCAATCTATAATTTCATGCAATTGAGATGAGAAATTCTTTTGTATTAATAAAGCTATCATAATTGGAAGAATTTGTACGCAAACCTACAAATAAGTTAACATAAAATATCTAGATTAGGATCAAAACTAATAATGAAATTCAAGAATCGATTAATGCAGTCTTACGTTCGAGTTTTAACTAGAAAGAAGTTTCAGTTAATCAATCAAGAATTATTTGTTAATAGTCTAAAACAAGATATTAATATAACCTAGGCATTTCTATGGTCAAACGATCAATAATTAAATTACATGATCAATTATGATACCTTTTCCATATAAAAGGAAAGGAACTTATGAATGTTCCAAAGTGCTCATCAAATGATCTATTAGCACTAATAACACCTTACAATCGATCACATAAAGATCATAACTCATAACATTCTATTGAAGTTAAAAAGTCCTAGTTTAGCTTCCAATCATAGTATCAAAGAGTTGTGAATACTTATTGAGCACCAACTACTTGTTATCAAACTTAACCACAATGTCATTAAACTTAATCTAATTGTGAGTTATCCTTACATTGGCTAGCATGATAGAGTCTTAATAAGTTGCAATAAGTAGTAATCCGTCTATAAGATTGAATAAGATGATGTGGTGTTTCTCTCCGGTTATTCAAACCATTTGTAATTTTTAGCATTTAATGCATCTTCATTCTTAAAAAAAAAAGAGCCAACAGTATCAATCTTTTAGTAATCAAATGAGGATTATGAACCACTCTTAATTATAATTTTGATACATATATAAAATTTGTGATCTAGGAAATTATAAAATAACAAAACATCATAAAATTTTAAAATAAAATCTTAAATTGTCTTTATTCTTTTAAAATTTTACCATTTAATTTTTTATAAGTCAATATGAGATTTATATCATGCGTAACACATTTATTGAATTAATAAAATATTCTCTATTTAAACATTCATTTATATTTCAATATTTTAACTTATGAGATTGATAATATAATTATTGTTACCAAGTAAAGATTATAATGTATGTTACTTTTTTCAACATTTAATGACAAAGCATCACTTATTAGGAATATTAAAGGTTTTACGTTTGATTTATATTAATATTATTGTTATATTATCCCATTATAATTATCTCTTCACAAGTTTAACACTATTAATTTTATCACAAAATTATATTAAATAAATATAATTTAAGATAAAGCACTTTTATTTTTTAAAAGGAAAAAACATCAATACATGTCAAGTCATTTTAGTTACTTATAAAGCATTAACATCGACAACTCTTACAAATAACAGAGTATATTGTAATCCCTATAAATATTTTTTTTGGGGTTTAAGAATTGAAAGTTTGAGATAAAAGGTTTTCTAATTTTTAATTTTCTAAAAAATATATTATCTTAAAATTCAATTAAAATAATGAAACACACGTGATATAAATATTATATATAGATTAATCAAAATTTACTAAGATGATAACCTAACTTAATTCTTGTATTTAATGGAACTAGTTAAACTAGACTTAAATTAATAATTTAAGAGTCTAAGTTATATTTAGTTAGTTTAGTTTTAATTTACAAATTGAATGGAATCATTTTATAAGCAATATTTGATCGATTAACATATTTACTGTCATTTTTTACTTAAGCATAAGAAATTTTGTTTTATAAAAAAGAAAGAAAAATATAAAATTTTTTAGAAGTTTTAAAAATAAAAATTTTCTATAATTTTTAAATTTAAATTAAGTTTGGTATCTAAATATTTGTTTGATACTTTTGTTTAAATAAAAATAATATTTGGACGGGAGTTATCAAGTCTGAAAGTAGGTCAAACTCTTAGATATTTTTATTTTTATTTGAATGCAACCATGATTTTGAAAACTGGACTGGACCGATCAGTCCGATCGATTCGATCGGTGATCGATTGGCTATTCAATTCGGCTCACCCTTAAAAATCGATTATCAATTGAACCAGTGAGAATCGATTGGAACGGTCCGATCTGACCACTGATTCAATAATTTTTAATATTATATATAGTTAAATATAATTATTGCATAATTATAATGACACATCGGATCGACCGGTGGTTGAACCGATCGAACTAGTTAAATCGGCGACCAATAAAACTTTCAATTCGATGGTCGATCTGGGTTTTAAAACACTGAATGCAACTAGTAACTCAAACTCTCAGATAATTTTTAATTTTGATCGTTAGAAAGAGAAATGACATAAAAGGAAAAATCTAACAAAATGATGCCTTTTCTTCAAAAAACAAAAACAAAAACAAAATGATGCCTTGGACCGCACGTGGTCCAGAAGGACGATTGATGCCCGAAATCTTGAATAGGCACTTTGAAAGGGAATGAGATAAAAAGGCGAAAGAAGAGAAGGAAGTCTACAGAAACTAATTTAACCAATTGTATTTTCAATTTTACATAACGAGATTAACTATTACCGAGAGAGGGAGAGAGAGAGCTGAAGTCCCAAGTCCCAACAGAGAAATTAAGCAAAAGACAATAAGCTCTCCTCATTCTGCAAGCCCTAATCTATTTATTACTAAAAGATCTCTCTCGATTTGAGGCTATTTTGATTCTCTTCTGTTTCCTATTTTTTGAACATGGTGAGATAATTGTTTCTTTTGATCATTTTTTCCGTTTTCCTTATCATTGTTCTATTTCTCTCTTTTTGTTTTGTTAATCTGGAAATTGAGAAGGAAGCAGATTCTTGTTAATTTCTCCAAAAAAGAAATTGAAATTCGGTTGTCGTTTTTTTCTATTTGATATGGTGCAGTGTTTATTCGATTGAGGGAGTGTGTGCTAGGATTCAAGGATTTGTGGCCCAGTTTTCTGTTTAAAGTTTTTTTTTCTTACAGTTTCAACTTTTGATTTCTTCCTTCCTAATTGCATGCTTGCGATGCTGGCGTAGATAGTGCTTCTTGTCTTTGTTTGATTCTTGGGTAATGTTTTTGGTGTCGTGTAATTATGTACCCAACTTTCTGCAATTTCGCTAGCCAATGCTTAGTATTGCTTTTATAATGAGATGGTTTCTTACCTATCTTTCCATCATTTCCTCTTCTTATTCTTCTTTTTTTTTCTGAGTGTTTTCTTCTGTTTTCAGCATAAATTAAACAGAGGCAACCGCGACAAATTGCAACAGTTTATCAGCATAACTGGTGCAAGGTAAACCAGTCTCTACACTTAATTTCTTATGCCCTTTGTATATGGTTGACTTACTGGTCGATTTGTGGCACTATAGATGAATCTTATGACTTCCTTTCTTGTGAAATGTTCTTTGGATATGTACTCATCACCAAGGTTCCTAGTTGTTGTATCGTGTTTTGATACAAGAAGTGCATGAAATCACTTTGTTATTTTTTTTCTGTTGACGAGTTTGTTTTTTCAAGAGTACATTGGTTGACTAGAGGGTTATTTTTCATGTTAGAGTTGCAATCTCAGTAAGGTTCACCTCGATGCACATGTATTATGTATGAGATCATTTTCTTATGGAGTTTACAATTCTTCCATTATCCAGTGGCTACGCTTGTGTTTGTTATTTTTCCCTAATTTTCATAAATTGGAATCAATTGCGTTTGAGATACAATCTTGTATTGTGTATGTTAGTTGCTTCTTGTGTTTTTAATTCACCTGAGGAATTCATATAATTCAGGAAGTTGACTTTTTCTTCTCAAATGCAGTGAGAAAGCTGCTCTTCAAGCTTTGAAAGCTAGTGATTGGCATCTTGAAGGAGCATTTGATTATTTCTACAGTCAGCCCCAGATTAGAACACTTACTGATTCTAGACATTTGGAAGAGCTTTACAACAGATATAAAGGCTAGCTCCACTTCATCAATGGCAATTATTTCTTTTTATATCTTTCCATAGCATTTAAAATTGGAGAATAGAAGGGTGTACTATAAGTAGTTGAGCTTTATAATACTTGATTTCCTTGCAAACTTTTTTATTGGTATTTTTGTATTTTTGACGAGAAATCATAAGAATGCATCTTGATTTACATAAAGAATTGGTTTAGCTATGTTAATATCCATAAGATATTATTATAAAAAGAATGAAGTATGATTGATTGTTATGCATTTATTGAGAAATATCTTTTCATAGCATTTAAAACTGAATCTCTATGAATCTTCAGCTTAGTTCAAATTATTGCTTTTAAATCAATTTATGATGCTAAAATTTACTTTGTTTTCTTTTATAACTTGATACTTCTACGCATTGAATATTTGGAGTCTGTTCATCTGATGAGCCATAAATATTGAAGTGCATTCTTCATTTTTCTCATGCATCATTTAGGATATTTGTGAAGATTCATAGAGATTCAGTTCTATGTAAGCTACTTCCTGGACTGGTGGAATGGAATGTAGTTAAAAGGCTTTGACAAAAGTTCTGACTAGTAATTTTTGTTCAAATGTGTGTGCAGATCCTTATGCTGATATGATTTTGGTTGATGGTATCACCCTCCTGTGTGATGACCTTCAGGCAAGTAACAGTGCATATCCTTCATCAAAATTACTTGTAGTAATGGCTGTATGGCTGGGAAGTTCTGTATACAGATTGTGTCACGCTTTGAGTTACCCTTTATTGGTGTTTATAATTTATGGAATTATCCATGTGACCTGTTTGTGACCAGGCAAAGGGAATGGTTTATGAAAAATTATTTTAACAATGACTCCATGTCATTTATAAGTCTTATGATCTTCATTCTGTACCTAAAATTGGCCCATGAAGTGGTGTTGAATGTATAAATTTGTTGATGTATCCATGCTGCATATGGAGGTGTTTTTTGATTTCAACTAATGCTTAAGTGTTTTGTTTTTTTTCAGGTCGATCCCCAAGATATAGTCATGGTATGCATAGATTTAAGAGCAGTGTTTATATTTGTTAACGGATTTTGTGCATATTTTAGCAATAACCTGTAAAAGTCCAACTGAATCATCCATAATATTTTATAAGATGAATAAGGTCAGGCACTTTCTCTTTTTTACCTTCTGGATCTTGCGTCTGGAAAAGCCTTTGATCTGACTATCTTGACTTTGGATGATTTAGATTATTGAGAACTGCGTGAGATTATGCTGTTAAGTTGATCCGGCTATTTTTTAAGTTGCTGGTAGAAAAAGGAAATAACGATTGCATTCTGAGAGGTCATTTAAACATATTGATATAGGTTCCTTGAGTAAGACTCCCAGTGCTTGCCTCTGCATAAGATTTGTAGTGCTCCTTTCTATTGGCTTATATAAGTATCTTCAAAGTGAGATGGGGTTGAGTTTTGGGTTTGCTAATGCTTTAAGAAAGAAAGGACATGCCAAGCCATGACCCTTGAACAATTGAACCCATTACTTTGGTACCTTTGCTGGGGCTATCACTTTGTCAAATTGGTGAATCTATCAACGACTATGAAGTGAAGATGAACTTTCTGTTGCATTAATTACATAACTAATCCACATTGTCATGCATTTTTAGCTTAGACTTGGAATTTAAGTTAAAAGAAATTATGTCTGCATGGCATCCATTATTGATCATCATATTATATTCTACATCATCCATGAAATTTGATTTCAAATTGTCAATGCTGTTGTTAGATGTCTTAGTAACATTTGTTTGTTAATTGTTATTGCAGTTAGTTGTTTCATGGCATATGAAGGCTTCAACCATGTGTGAATTCTCCAAGCAAGAGTTTGTTGGAGGCTTACAAACATTAGGGTTTGTTCTTTTTCATCAAAGTTATTTTTTGTTATAGACTAGATTGGCATAGACCAAGTTAAGTGTTTTTTTTTATGGAAATGAAATTTAAGTGATGTTATTGATGGCAGGATAGATTCTGTGGAGAAGTTTCGTGAAAAGATTCCATTTATGCGCTCTGAACTTAAAGATGAGCGTATGTGCATCTTCCTTCAATTCTCAAACATTTTTGGAAATTGAATGGGATTCTTTTTATCATATTTAATTTTAACTGGTGACTTTCTAACAACAAACCTAAGTTTGAACTTTATCTATGGATGATTTTGAATTCTTCTACAAATTCATAACCATTTATTAGTATGAAATGAAGCAACTATTTTTTGTTGCATACTTTCACAATTATTTTAACTTCAAATTAGCAACAGATAGGATTTCTAGTTTGCTCCTCAGCAACTTCTTTGTAACTATTCTTTTACACAACCTTAAAACATTATGGACAAAATGTGTTATGGATGCGTGGATTGTTAAGTTAGCTGAAATAGGCTATGTGCAATTTGCATGATCATTTGTGTTGCTATAATGGGTTCTTGAAGAACGAAAAAGATGGTGGTGGTCTAAGTATCTAAATAGCTTTTAAGTTTTGTTCACCCAAATGTCTTCTGAAATTTGTTGATTTTTATAATTAGATATTGCCCCTTATTATTGAAAAGATACTTGGCTTCGTTGATTGTTCAGAAAAGTTTCGTGATATCTACAACTTTGCTTTTGGCTGGGCCAAAGAAAAGGTAACAGTTGTTACCCTCATAAACTTAAAATCGTTGCACTTTTCCATGGTGATATTTAACCTGCTTGTCTATTCATGGAGTTAAAGAACTTTTTCTGATACCTTTGCATGATATATGAGGATGAGTCATATCATTTTCTTGTTTCTTAATGGAAAGTTTGGTTCTGAAGTTTGTCAGCTAAGCAATTTTAGAAACCTCCTAAATCAAATTCTCTATTTCTTGCATTATCAGTTGTTTATGGTAATTCGTTAGGTCTTCTTTTGTTTGTGGTATGAATTCTGTCTCTGGAGTAAAACTGGTGCATCTGGCTGTTGTGCGTCTTCAACTGTACCAAGGTTTGATTGTTCCTTCTTGTTGTTTGTTTGTTTACTTTGCATGGAGCAAAATGGGAAGACTTGTGAGGGATAGGGATTCTCTGTCTACACTGTAGCCAATTATGTTAAGTGAACATCCCTTTGATGGGAAGAGATGTATTTGTTAGAGTTTGTTGGTTCTCTTTCTTGCTTATGGAAATGTTTTTTATACTCTAGTTACTTTCTTATGGTGCTTTTAAGAGTAAGCTCATATTACTTGAGGAAAATTATTGCTAGCTTTAGCTTCTTGTTTGAAGTTCTGTTGCAATTCTTGCAAATGTTAACCTAATTTTCTCAATTGACTTTTGATTGAGCATACTCATTCAAACCTAGAATGATTGAATGAAGTTGTTTATTACACCTATTGATCGTTTTAAGAGGAAGTTGTCAAGAAGAAATATACTAAAATGTTCTTACAGGGCGTTAAATTTTCAAATCCCTAGTTTGTTTATTAGGATTGACTGTTATGGCCCGACTTTGTCCGAAATCAACAGATCAGGCTCAAGTTGATGGGACTTGAGTCTGGGAATCGCCTGGCCCAGCTTGAAAGGCCTGCATTGACCTGAGCCAGGCCAACAAGACGTTGTTTTAGTAGCAGCCCCTTGTGGTCGTCCATTACCAACCTTAATGTTTATTGCTGATGGGAGAAATCCCATTACTTAATCAACTCAGTGGAGGTTCCTAGGAGTGCCTTAGGTTGGTTACATGCAACCAATCTTGTTGTGAAGGATTGCATGGTGAGGTGGATGACCTTGGGAACTTAGAATGTGGGGTTTTTATAGAAAGAAACTAAACCTTATTGTTTTTAAGATTTTACCCCACTTATTTGATGTATAATACTACTTTGATACCTAGTCTTTTGGTTTTTATTGGGGGCATCATTTCGATTCAATGTACATTAAATTTTCTCCTCCTGTCTGCTGGCAATTCATCCAGTTCTCTATAGGAAAATGCTGAAAAACGTTTCACTGTATCACGCACTGGAGACATGAGTGGCATTTAAAATAACTGTTGTATCTGCTGGATGCTTTTATTGAAATTTTAGATCTTTGATAATAATGATTTTTGTATTAACAAAGTGTAACCTTTGGACTTTTTTTTGTAACTTACCTACTTTGTTTATTGAGCTGGATTAAAATTTCCTAGTTGTTTGAAATCAAGGAATAACTGCAGCTCGACTTTTTTGTTTTCCTGTATCTTATGGGCTCCTGGGTTGGGGGTACAGCTCAAACCTGTAGGGTATTTTGTTATTACTCACAGGCTCTTTTGGGGTTACACTGAAATAGAAAAAACTTGTCCGCAAGTGCTCTTTCAAACAATATGCATCTCTTCTCAAGTTTTTTTTTTTAAAAAAAAAGATAAATAGTTGTCTTAGCTGAACTGTTACTTATATTAACTATTCACTAAAGCTCCTGGCAAATGAGTGGGTTTTAGGGAGGGGTGAGGTGTCAAAATTAGTGACTGTAGGGGGCAATGTTGACAGTCGGTTTTTTTTTAAAACCTATTTGAGGGGGCAAATTGGGTTTTTCCTCGTTGTCATTTGTATAGGGAATAACCTAAGTGCTACTACACGGAGGGTTGTAGTTCTCTTTCTCATATTATAGTGGCAAATAGGTGAGTGTATTTGGATGTAGGTGCTTCTTCCAAACTGCATTAAAATATTGTTTCTTGTCCTTTCCTACTCACCTGTGTGCTTGAGTGATTAGTCTGTACTTGTCTGCTTCACCTAGTAGGAACTTCAGGTGCAAGGCATTGATGCATCAATAATTTATATAATTTGTTAGCTCATTGAGCCTTAATCATTATAGTATAACTCTGATATATCTTCATTGATTCAGGGTCAGAAATCTTTGGCTTTGGATACAGCAATTGGAATGTGGCAATTGCTATTTGCAGAAAAGCAGTGGCCATTGGTTGATCATTGGTGCCAGTTCTTACAGGTATATTACAATCTTATTTTGGAGTATCTTGTACAAGTGAGATTTGTTTAAAATGGGTAATGAGCAGTATTGCATGCTGCCGTCGACAATGGTTGTGTTGTGTGGACATGGCGCTCAAAGAGTCAATAAAAGATACTTCTACTTTCAAGTATCGCATCTCTGTCCAATTTTGATATATCATTGGGAAGCTTTTGTATGGTTGGGGTTTGAACTGTGGACACCATGGTAATTGATATATAATTTGGTTGTAATTTTTTCTATGTTACCGTGGACTGTGGTAATATATAAGTACTTCATTTTCCCTTTATTTGAGTCATAGTCACACTTAGTACATTTATAAGTTTGAGTAAAAAATATTCCTTTGCTTAGTTGTCTATTTAATTTCTGTTGTTAGATACCAAGCCAGGTCTTCCAGGCAAGGGCTTAAGATACTATAAATAACACATGGCCTTACTCGGCTAAGAAACTCTAATCAAGGGAAGTTCAAATTGTTAACTAATAGAAATATGAGTTTTACACAGCTGTTCAAAATTAGGTAATGCCTCTATTTCTCGGAGAGTTCCTCGTTTCCCTTTTGTTGAGATGCAAGAATCTGGAGAGGATTTGTTGGCTGCTTCTGGGAGGACATATATGAGGTTGTTTGTCTTGGAAAATCAAGCTCCTAACTGGTCTAGCTGGCGTTTGGATTTATGCCCTTATCAAAGTTCTTTTTTACAAATTTGTTCCAATGCATGTAGGTTTGAGGGTTAGAATGCCGCCTTTGTTTCATTGAGTACAATTGTTGGCCCCTCTTCTGGTGATTTCTTTACACCAGTTTAAGTTTTGCATTACATTAAAATATGTTGAATATGATGAAAGCCCTGGATTGTCACGACTACATGAGTATGATCAGGTCTCTCTCTGTGAGAATATTTTCAGTTTTGTACTACAATATGATTTCACATTTCTGAAGTTATTCGTACTGTTTATTTTATAGACTATCCTGTCAACTAAGTTTAATCCGATTAGAGTTGGTACATAAATGATCTTTGGATTCGTAAAATTCAGCTTCGTTTATTGTAATTGAATTTTTTGGTCCATGCTTGTTTACAAGTTATATTTCGTTTGACAATGTCGCCAAAAATTTTTTAGGCTCGACATAATAAAGCCATTTCCAGGGACACTTGGTCTCAGCTGTTGGAATTTGCAAGGGTAAGAAGCAACATCAAAATAAAGCTTTTGCTTATTCTGCTTTATTTTAATTGTTGATTTCCTTTGAAGTTACTGTCTGTCTTCCTGTACATTCTTACTCTGTACCAAGAGAAGCTAAGGTGCAGGATGATTGATTATGATCAGATTAACAACACTGAAAAATAGCATTTAAGAAACAATTATATTTTGGACAGTGAATGACTTCACAGAACTCAAAATACAAAAACTTTTTAACCCTAGATTGGTTTGATATTTAGGAGTTTAGCCTTATGGTCGCCAATTAAGGTGTCATGATAATTGATTGATAAATATCCACAAGCACTGGAAATAGTGCAGAAATATTGGCTATGTGCAGCTGGTAGGTATATGAACAAGGACTCAACTTGTACCAATTGAGCAACAATAGAGCTGGCTCACAAAAGGCATTCTCACTACTGTTAATTTCCCAAAGGGAAAGGTGTTATAAAGTTTAGTTTCTTTAAAAAAGAAAACAAAAAGCAGATGAGGGGTTCAGATGTATATTTCAAAATTCTTTCACGTACTCCGTTCAGGAGTTAAAACTACTGTAGTAGAAGTTGGAATAGCTATTAATGGAGAGTATGGGAGCTAGAAGGTAGTTTGGGGTGGGTTTAAAGACAAGAACTAGTTAGGCAGATCAAATAGTTTCAAACGTATAGTATCAACTTAAATCAATTGATTAGTGGATATCTAAAAGTGGTTTTGGTTTTTTTCTTGCAGACAGTGGATCCAGCATTATCTAATTATGATGCTGAAGGTGCTTGGCCCTATCTTATAGATGAGTTTGTGGAATATTTGAATGAGAATGGCATTATTCAGAAGAATCTGTCTAGTGATTGGAGCCAAAAACGATGATGGACTGGAGGAGCTCCTGTTGACGGGGAGAACTGTATTAAACTTCTACTAGTGTGCTTGAACTCGATTTATCTTTGAAAAGAGGACTCGGAAATTATTGGAACTTGTAACTTTGTGTACATTTTTTATAAACTCAGGTATTGGTACGGAGAAGTCATTCTCTTGTTTGATTACCACAAACTAGATTGACCGTTTTGTATTTGATATAATTATGCTGCGTTGATCGGATTGCGCCGTCAAGAAAAATCCATTATAGTTCACGATTAGACTAGTGAAGAAACTCTGTTTGCCTGCTGCGTGGAATTCAAGATGAATATTGCGGTCTGGTACGATCTTGTTAGAATTCTGTGGTGCACTTAGGTCGTCAGAATGCTGTAGGCGGCCGTCTTACATTTGAAGGCTTTTAGATGTCAATGTCGTACATCAGTGCTTTTGTGATACATGCTGCGGGTTAACTGGCGTTGATGCAAGTCATCAGTGCTTTTTGTGATACACGCTGCGGGTTAGTTGGCGTTGATACAGGTGATAATCCAGTGCAAATAATTGAATGGGATTGAGTTGACGAACTTTTTAGGATCTTCAATTGCTAGAGCCTATAATTTTGTGTGAATCATTGGTTTGTTATATAATAGTTCTGGAAGACGAGTATGTATGGATTATTAGATTTATCTAGTACTTACTTAAAATGTGTATTCAAAATAGAGTCGGAAATTATTCCGAAAAAGATTCAAATAATAATTAAACTATTGTTTTACATAAATCTGATACTAAATAAGTTCATATTTTTAGTTTAAATTAATCAACCTAATCATTAATGGTGTATAAATTAAGTCACTTATTTTTAGACAAAATTAAACTAATCATGTGAGGTTTTAACCTATAATTTAATTATAATAAAATATGCTATTATTAGAGTCTGATATACCAATTTACTTTGTCAAATATTAAGTTAAAGTGATTTAACAATTAAAATGCGTAAAATAAAGTAATTTAAGAGGGTATTAAAATAATTTAAGATAAATAAACCAAAAACAAGAAATAATAAACCAAAAAAAAATAGAAAGGATTGAACCAAAAACAAGAAAGAATAATCCAAAAATAAGAAAGAATGAAGTTATCCTATATATGACAATCATTTGAATAAAGAATGAAGTTATCCTATATATGACAATCATTGTAATATCTTTTATAACATTATCTTAGTTATTTAAATAAATCAGGTTCAATTATAGGATGATCATTTACATGTGTGATATGGTGAATAAATTTTTTTATAATTACGATAACATTTATTTTAAATTTTCTTTTAATCTTCAAACAAATTATAAGGAATTTTTTAATATAATTTTAAATAACATTTTTGTCATTTGAAAGTTTAAGTTTTAATTATTTTCTACACGGGTTCAATTAGCCAGAAATTTTTGGTTGGCTAATTGAACATAAGATGAAAAGTTATGTAATAGATCATTTGTCATTATCTAGGTTATCCGAGCGGGTCTTATTCATTGCGTAATATTTCTAATAAAATTTGAGTAAAAAAAACTATAACACAACTTTGAGGATCAATATATTAATATTGTCTCATTTTTCAATAGAAGCGATTACTTGCTTTAAAAAATTAGAATCAAAGTTTCTCTTATAGCCAAAGATTTTGATTTACAGTAGATTGTAGAGAAGAGTGAGTTGTACGAGAATAAGAATAAGCTCATTTTCTTAAGCAGTAAGGCAATGCAAATTTTATTTTTTGCAATAAAATAAAAGTATGTTATCTCAAGTTTCAATGTGTCAAAATACTCATGACGTTTGATAAATACTTGATTTTTCATATCATGATGATTTTCATAAGATATTGGTATTAATAATATCAATATTATAATATCATAATGGAGTGAAAAAGAGAAGAAGGACCAAAGTAATAACATAACACTAAAGTATGTGGGATGATACAAGCAGTTTTGAAAACAAAGAATTAGATAATAAAGTAGCTCATGTTTATTTCTTGGAAAATGAGGATGAAGTACCTTCTACCTTTGTCATTTGCTGAGGTACCTATCAAAATATACTCAAGTAATTTCCATAATTGTAATAATTATATAACTAAAAAATTATTTCTCTTGATCAACTAATGAACATATATTTAATATACGTTATATAATACACATATGTGTTCTTAAGCCTACCAAGATTCTTAATAACTATTCAATATGCCCAAAAAAAATTTCTAAAACTTGTATGTGATCTATTTATATTAAGAAGACGTAAAATATTTGATAGAAACAAAATTAGTCATTATAATAGCTAGTGATAGTAGCATTGTTCAATTATTTTGCATAAAATTCAGCATTGGTTTATTATTTTGCACATTAGTCAATCATTTTGGTATGTCGGTCGATTAATATGGTCATGAACTCAAGGTTGTTAGTATACTCCTACAATTCAGGAGATTTTGATAACTATAACTACTGGTATATTGTTATAACAGATAGATAAGATAGCAACAGATGGTAATAGAAAGATAGGATAAGTTTCTTGATTCATAACTTGTTGACTACGTCTCTCATTATTGTACTATATATATGTGTGTATTTGTATCATAAAAAACATAACGTGAAATACAACTTAGCTTTCTCTTGATTATCTATTTCAACTTGGTATTAGAGCCTTACAATGGCCACCACTTCTTCTGTGTTAATCTCAACCTCTGTGTCTACTGGCACCACACCAGTAGTTTCTCAACCCAGCCATAGTTTTTCCATTAAATTGAATCCAAACAATTATTTAGTGTGGTGCACACAGTTTGTGCTGCACCTCAATAGTCATAGGCTAACTGGTCTTATTAATGGCAAAGAGTTAACTCCTCTATAGGAGGTAATGGATTCCACTACCAATGAAGCTGTTCTAAATCTAGCCTTTGATTTGGAGTGCTAGCAAGTAGAATTTCATGAGAAGTGAGCAAAGAGTGCAGCTCAAAGAAAGTGATTGGTTCCAGCCAAGTAGAGCACGCTGCCACAATGTTATGATACTCTGGAGGCGGCTGGTAAAGAACAATAGCATTAAATTCTGATGGAGCTAATGGTTTGCCTGCAGCTGCAAGTTCATCAACTAAAGACTTCATTTTGCATAGATACTGAGATATAGTGAGGTTATTTTTCTGACATTTTTGAACTTGCATGAGCAATTGGACTTGTCTGGAGTAAGAAACTGAACCAAAAGCTTTCTCCAGTGCTCACCACACATCATAAGAAGTGTGTAATCCCACTAGGTAGGGAATTTTTTCTTCAAAAAGAGAAGACAGAAGCCAAGACAGAAGCATTTGACCCTCCTCTTGCACGAATGCATCTAATGGTGCTCTGGCCCCATCTGAAGAAAAAGTTTAAAAAGGCTAATTTTGTTACAGTTGTTGTTTCTTCCTCTGATTTGAAGCTTTCTGAACCCACCAGTTTCACCAAGGCATCTCAACATGCTGTCTGGAGGGAGGCTATGGCTGCTAAAATTGCTGCACTTCATAGAAATCAAACATGGACTCTGGTCCCTGCTCCTGTCGATGTTAATATTATTGGAAATAAATGGGCCTACAAGATCAAGAGGAAGCCTGATGGGTCTGTGGACAGATACAAAGCCCGTCTCATGGCAAAGGGCTTATCCCAGGAATATGGTGTTGATTACACCGAGACTTTTAGTCCGGTTGTTAAACCTCAAACCATACGCATCGTTCTTTCACTCACTGTCACCAGATCATGGTTTCTCAGCTAACTTGACATTAGTTGTAGCACCCCACTCCCGCAGGACCCGAACCCGACATCGTAGGTGATATCTGAGTCCGTGACCCGCAAAGGTGGCATGCTAGAGTACTCGAACACAGTCTAAAACTCAGTATAATTTTTTTAATACAATCATATGCGCGGAAATCAGTAGACAATTTGAGCCCGCTTTAATTTGTAAACATTTTCAGTGATAACAATACATTCGATAGTATTTAGAATAGCTAGTTAATGTACACAAATCCATAACCAAATTGGGTCCAATTTTATTCATAAACATGTCAGTGATCACATTACAATCAATAAAATTTCAATAGCCCATTTGGGGCCCACTATAAACTACAACACTATTTTCTAGAAAATGCGGAATACATAATTGTATAAAAGTAAGATGACACGAATGCAGACGTGGACTAATCCCGACCTCTATCTCTGACTTGTATGCAGTAGACATACTCCCGTTTATCTAACGGGGTACTCTTCAAAGCCTGAAAAATAATTGCAAATTTTGGGTGAGTTTTGCGAACTCAGTGAATGACCATCATCGACGGCTCACCCAATCACATAACACATAATTCACATCATTACACATTTCACATTCAATACAATTTAATCACTCATATTATGCATATGCAGTGCACATGAGACCCACTTTCCATTTGTTATTTTATTGTGACCGAGTGCCTAAACTGTCCCATATAGGGCTCATTAATAACTGTCCCATATAGGGATCATTAAACGTTGAGCCTGAGGCTCTGAATCACTTTTGAGCTCGAAGCTCATTTTCATTTGTTGAGCTTTAAGCTCTAATCGTTGGCTACTCTACTCACAACTACCATTATATTTCATGCATTCATAAAATGGAATGCATAACTCACATTTTCATAAACTCATTCAATCACTTTTCCATATCATCGGACCTTAGTCCGACATTCAACATTAAAGTTGAGAATTCACACTTTCATTTATATGTAATGCACATTCATATCACATTTAATAATCACATTAAGTACACTTAGTTCATCCAATTTACATTCAATGAGCACTTCGATATCCCAATCAAACATCACATCATCGGACCTTCTGTCCGGAACCTAACATAATCGATCACATTCATATAATCAGTCAATAGTCAATCAATACAAAAAAATTCAAATAAAACAAACAATAAAATGAGACCATCTCGGTCTACTCACAGTACACTCCAGATTAGCATTTTCTTCTAATTTCTAGGAACACCTAAATGCGAACATTTAGCTGGTAATCATATGGGATTTCTCTTTTATAGAGTATTTATATAAGACACTAGAAAAGAGAGATAAAATAGATTACCTTCTCTATGCTTCATTATCAGATCAATCATATATGCAATTTTATGTATGAGATCAAATGTTTCTTATGCTTTTAGTAGAAAAAGTATATTTGATGCTAATTTTTAGTTATTGTCACTAGACAGTGATGAAAAACATCCTAAATTATTTGAGAAGAACTAGATGTTTTTTTCTTGGTCTATGAAGGAGTTAAAACTAAAATGTCAAGGTTATTTAAAGGTTAGTTTTTATTCTAATTATGATTATAGCATAACATAGTTAGGGTATATCGTTACTTTAAATAGTGGTGTAATAAGTTGGAAGAGTTTATTGATCACATGATCAAGTTCAAGAACATTTTAGTGTATGACATAAGAAAGGAAGCTATTTAGATTGAGAACTTCATCACCAAACTTGGAATGGTTGCTAACACTATTAAGAAAATAGTATTACACTGTGATAATGATGACGTTATTACATAGGAAAAGAAACTAAAGTGTCATCAATAGTCCAATTATATAATCAGGAAGTTTTATTTGATTAGAGAGATAATAAAATGAAAAGACATTATATTAGAGCAAGTACCCACTACAAGATTCTCTTTAATGAGAACTTAGACACAAAATCATCATCTCAAAATGAAAAGTTTAAATATGGATGGATATGATATAAGATACATAGGAAATTGACTTTTGGGAAAATGAGAGATTGCTAGTTTATACATATACAGCTAGTTAGTTGGTTGCAATTAATGTATGATGTTGAAACAAGGGAGATTATAATCTATGTTTTGATGATAACAAATCATAAGCACTATTGAGTTTTTTTTCTTTCTAAAAGTACTATGAAAGCAATAATTATCTTGCACAAATAAAGATATATTTCATCAAGACACTAGAGAAAAGTTGGAGTTTAACTCATTCAAAAGGGTTAAGATCTTTTCATCAAAAGGTCTTGAATATTACACATACTCAAAATTCTATCCAATTCAGACCTGAAGAATTAACTTAAGACTAATAAAGAACAAGGCGTAAAAAGATTATAAATGAAAATATAATGTTTATTATATTTTCTTCTTGGTTACTTTGATATTTAAAGGTTTATAATACATAAACATATCATCATTTTGAATATGATTATTTTCAATCATTAAGAGGAAATAAAGTTTTAGTCTAAAAGAAAACCCTATTAATCTTTAAAATGTACTTTGAGGAACATTTTGATAAGGTTTTAGGGAAGAAAATTAATTTTAAGCATTTGAAGATGTTATAATCATTTTAGTATATTGGTTAACCTATATATGTTATTGATCGACCAATGTAGGTTAAAGTTATCAAAACTTATGTTCTAAAAGTTTATAACAACAATGGTTGATATATTGGTCAAATCATATGCTATAGTTGTTAGCTAATGTGTCATAATAGTAAAACAATGCTTTAATGGCTAGTGCATTGGTTAACTAATTCACAGAAACTAACCATTAACAATGGCTAGTTCATATATTTAACGGCTAGTTTCACCCTAAAACACTATAACTACATGATATTTCATTGGTTTAGACATGAATTTTTTTAAATTTCTTATATAAACATTTTTAGGAGTTCTCTAAAGCATTTTGAGTATTCATTGTTACATTTTCACCTGAGTGAGCCTTTAAGGTTGTCAAAGTGATCGAGTAAGGTATTTTGAGTTGTGAATTTTTTTATAAGTGGGGTTCCTCTTCACTTTGGAGAAAGATTATAAGAAGAGTTATTCTGTACTCATGAAAAAATAAAATTATTGTAAAAAAATTTCCTAATCATGTTGTTAGAAGAAGAGATCAATTGTCAATTCCAAGAAGTGCCATGGAAAGTGACATAGGTAAAGGTTATCTACAAAACCGCTATAAATTGATTTGCCATTATATTTTTTTATACTCTTTAATTAATTTTTTAATTGATTTATTTATATAGATTAAGGTATTTTTATTACTTATTATGTAACATCCCACCCCCGATGGGAAGGGTAGAATAGTAATTTGACAAAGGGTAAGAGGGTTTAGGATTTATTTTGAGATATTCATGCACACCTGATTCATGAATAGTAAAATTGCACATGAAAATGACTGTACATGCATTCATGACATTTCCTGGTATTTCTGCCTAAATGAGATTTTATTTTGGAAAATGTGGTTTATGGGCTTGAAAATTTAATTGGAGTGGATTGTTATGTGTTT
>JANVCL010000002.1:14381105-14399152 GCA_026546855.1 Erythroxylum incrassatum | reverse complement strand
CTAGTCTTCTTGGCTAGTGGATGTTTTTGTTTTCTCGTACAAACACTGAATACAAAAAGCATTGTTGCTGCTATTTGTGTTTATTTCTCTCTGTCTCAATTCATTATCCACTGAATATATTGTGTTTATATCCAGTTTCGTAACAAAGGTATCAGAGCCTCGAGTCCTGGCAGCGTATGGTTAAAACGAGAATGGAGAAGAAAGTCGAAACATTAGAAAACATTGTGGGTAGTTTAGTGGATGATGTGGGTGTGCTAAAAGAGAAGATGATACAAATGTGTGAGATTATTCAAAAAAGAGAAGAACGTGAGACTTTGAAAGAACGCAGTCAAAAATCTCCAGAGGTGACTGTCACTGATGGTGTTATTGAGTTGTCTGAGGGGGAATGCTGTGGGAGAGCTAAAAAAATTGGAGAACGTGTGGGTAAACTAGGTGAAAAAGAAGATAAGTGGGGAGAAAGACAAATGAGGAAATTGGAGTTACCAACCTTTACGGGCAAAGACCCATACAGGTGGTTGTTTCGTATCGAGAGAAACTTCCGTTACAACAGGATAGCCATGAAAGACAGACTAGGAGTTGTCACCGTATGTTTGGATGAGGAAGCACTTAATTGGTTTCAATGGTATGAAGGAAGGCATCCTAATTCAACATGGAAAGAGTTTGAGAAGGAGGTTCTAAAGCGATTTAGAGGACATGGACAAAGAAACCCGTACGAGGCATTGCTGGCGTTGTAGCAAGAAAAAAGCGTGGCAGAATACAAGGCAGCCTTTGAAATGATCTCAGCTCCATTGAGGAATGTTAAGGAAGCTTGCCTAGTTGGGGCTTTTGTCAATGGGCTTAAAGGAGACATTAAAGTTGAACTGGGGTTAGCTACCATAAATGATTTAGAGGGACTGATGATGCTAGCCCAGAAAATTGAAGAGAAAAACATTATGCTAGCCCAATTTAAAGGTGTTGTGGGAAGTAGCAGCTCACATTATACGTCAAAGTTTTCAGCTTATGTCAACAAGCCATCTGCTATAGTTAACCCTAAATAGCAGCAACCAAATTCTCACGTTGAACCTAATATTACAACCCCAAATCATCAAATTCGACAACCTGAGAAGCATCAAGAGACTTTCCGTCGAATGAAAGAGGTGGAATCCCAACGTCGGGAAAAGGAGCTGTGTTTCAGATGCGGTGAACGTTGGGGACCACTACATAAATGCGTGAATCGTCAATTGAATATCACGTTGATGGCTTCAGGGGAGAAAAGTGATGATGAAGAAGGGAAAGATGAAGAGGTAGTAGAGAATAACGAGGTCATCTTATCGTTAGAGCCAGATAACGAAGAGGTCACAGAAACGGAGTTGTCCAATTTTTCAATGGCTAGACTTCTAAAAAGACAATGAAGCTTGTTGGTGAACTCCATGGAAGAGAAGTAATCATACTGATAGATTCTAATGCTTCTCACAATTTTATATCTGATGATATTATTCGGGAATTGATGTTAATTGTGGACAAAACTAAGAAGTTTGTTGTTCAAGTGGGAGATGGGTATAGAGTTTTAAGAGCAGGGGTTTGCAGAGGGTTAGTCGTGAAGGTGCAGGAGACTGACATTTGTGAAGAATTTTACCCGTTTGAGTTGAAGGGCGTCGGCATTATTCTAAGGGTTAACTGGTTGGAGAAATTAGGTGATATCAACATCAATTTCAAGACCTTGATCTTACAATATAACCAAGAGGGGAAACTCATAACACTTACGGGCAGCCCAACTTTATCTAAGTCGATGATTTTGTTGAAGCAATTACTCAAGGAACTCATGGTAGAGAAAGAAGGATATTAGGTGGAGCTTACTAATACTACTGTTGATGGGCGTAAGCAAGTGATAGTACCGTAGATTTCAGCTTTATTGGAGTCTTTTGGGAATTTGTTTGAGTCACCAAACAAGTTGCCTCCCTTGAGAGTTGAAGATCACACAATCAGATTAAGGGATGGGGTTCAACCACTAAATATAAGACCTTATAGATATCCACACTACCAGAAAACAGAAATTGAGAAGATTGTGAGTTATTAGCAGCAGGAATTATTAAACTGAGTAGTAGTCCATTTTCCAGCCCAGTCCTCTTAGTCAAGAAGAAAGATTGAGGTTGGAGATTGTGTGTGGATTATAGGGAACTTAATAAGGCAACGATTCCTGATAAGTTTCTGATACGGACAATTGATGAGTTATTAGATGAGTTAGCGGGTGCTAAGGTGTTTACAAAGCTGGATTTAAAGTCAGGTTATCATCAAATTCGGGTACGAGCTGAGGATACAGAGAAAACAACATTTTGGACATTACAAGTTCTTGGTTATGCCTTTCAAATTATCAAATGCACCTTCGACATTCCAATCCTTGATGAATAACATATTTCAACGGTAGCTCAGGAGGTTCGTCTTTGTAGCACCCCACTCCCGCAGGACCTGAACCCGACATCGCAGGTGATATCCGAGTCCATGAATCACAAGGGTGGCATGCTAGAGTACTCGAACACAGTCAAAAACTCAGTATAAATTTTCTTTTGAATACAATCATATGCACAGAAATCAGTAGACAATTTGGGCCCGCTTTAATTTGTAAACATTTTCAAATGTTATGAATGCATGTACAGTTGTTTTCATGTGTAAATTTCACTATTTACATGTTAGAATATGCATGAATATTTCGACACAATACTAAACACTCCCGACCCTTTCCAAATTACTATTCTACCCTTCCCATCGGGGGTGGAATGTTACATTAGCAACGCCTTTCTTAATGGTTATCTGTATGAGGATGTCTATATGCGCCAACCTCAAGGTTTTGTGAGCAAGGATCATCCTGCCTATGTCATTAAACTTGTTAAAGCCATTTATGGCCTCAAACAAGCTCCGAGAGCTTAGTTTCATCATTTGTCTCAATTCCTTCTTCAACTTGGTTTCAAAGGTTCAGCCACTGATCCATCTCTGTTTATTTATCACGGCGGTCGTCACCTACTCTGTTCTCGTTTATATGGATGATATCATTATTACTGGTTTCAATTCTTTCTTTATTAATTCCATTGTGGCGTCGTTAGGTATAGAATTTGCTCTTAGGGATTTTGGTACCTTAAGGTATTTCTTAGGCATTGAAGTTGCTTACACTTCCACTGGCTTGCATTTATCTTAGACTAAGTAAGTCTCTGTCCACGCCTCTTCCAATGAAGCCTCCTTTGACTCAAGCTGTTGGTGTTCCACTACACGATGCTACTCATTACCGTAGTACTGTAGGTGCCTTGCAATATGCCACTATTACCAAGCCTGATCTTGCTCATGTTGTCAACAAGTTGTGTCAGTTTATGAGCTCTTCTATTCATTAGCAAGCAGTTAAACGCATTTTGAGGTATATTCAAGGAACCCTCACTTATGATTTGCACATCACCAAATCCTCCGATGACACTCTTGAAGCTTTCTCAAATGCTGATTGGGTTGATTGTCCTGATGATAGGAAGAGCACCAGTGTTTTTGCTATTCATCGTGGTAAGAATTTGGTTAGCTGGTCTTTTAAAAAGCAGCACGCTATCGCACGATCCTCAACAGAATCGGAGTATCGAGCTCTTGCTAATGCCACTGCTGAGCTAGTTTGCTTTCAGAACTTGGTGTTCGGTTATCTAGCCCGCAAATCCTTTGGTGTGACAATTTAGGGGCGACTTTTCTGTCTAGCAATCCTGTTTTCCATGCTCGAACGAAGCATATTGAAATCGATTTTCACTTTGTCCGAGATCTTGTTGCCAAGCGTCAGCTCCAAGTGTAGCATCTCTCTACTAATGACCAAATTGTTGATGTGGTCACTAAGCCCTTATCCGCTGCTCGCTTTCAATTCTTGTGTGATAAGCTTCGTCTGGCACCATGAGATGTTGCCCTTGAGGGGGGATGTTAGTATACTCCCAAAATTCAGGAGATTTTGATAACTGTAGCTACTAGTATATTGTTATAATAAATAGATAAGATAGCAACAGATGGTAACAAAAAGATAGGATAAGTTTCTTGATTGATAACTTGTTGAATACGTCTCTCATTATTGTACTATATATGTATGTATGTATTTGTATCATCAAAAACATAACGTGAAATACAACTTAGCTTTCTCTTGATTATCTATTTCAACTAAGGTAAATATCTTTAAAGACACCAATTAATCACATTGTTATATTAGTCAACTAGTAAATCTAAAACATTAATATTAGTAGTTCAAATCACCATATTAGTAGACCAAATTTCCTGAAACAAAAATTTCAAGGCTTCTCAAGTTCTTTCAAAAATTAAAACTCATTCTTTTGAGAAAAACTTGATTTAAAACAATTTTAAAAGTTTGTTTAAGGATCAAAACATTTTCTTTAAAAATAAAAACAAAATTTTTCTGAATTATAAAAGGATTTATTTATTAATATCCTAGACGCAAATGATTAAGCCCCTAATTTATTGAAATAACTAAGATAAGGTTACAAAAGAGTTACAATGATTTGATCAAATCTTAATGTGCTTAATTTCTCCTTGTTTTTAGTTTTCGACATTTATATTTCCTCCACTTTACTCATTTTCCTCATCTTTTGATTTCTTAATTGATTCAATTAGCTTTTTTGGTCACTTTAATATTTTATTGAGCTTCATTTTCACATATTAACTTCCTAATATCACTAAGGATAAGAAGATTAGTAGAAATATTTTTATCATCAAAACTATTAGAACCTCACTTGGTCCAATAATCTTTCTGTTTTTGATAATAACAAAATAATTGGTGATATTGGAGGAGACAAATGGCAGTGAGCAAGTTCATATTATGCTAAAGTAATATATAATTCATACTCTTCCTTCATTCATGCATTATAAAATGTTCAAATTTCAATATCATAATTTTTTTGCTCTTTCCAAAAACTATATCACATGAACAAAGAGCAAATGCAAAATATTTAAACAATTAAAGAGCAATTCTTATAATTCTCATGTACCAATTTCAAAGATCAATTTATCTTTCTCCTCTTGGTACAAGCAACAATGTTCTCTCCCTGTAAGTATGCATGCCAAGTAAATATCCTCAAATATTGTTAATATAGATGCAAATGGTTACCTCCTTTTATATATCATCAACCATTGCATCATTTTCTTCCTCATTTGGTTTGACAATTGATCTTTTAATAACAATTTTCTTACTTGATTCTTTTGATGGCTCTTGATATTTTATTCTAAAATCAATTATTAAAGATACCATTGATGTTTCTTATTTGATATCTACAGAGGTGATATCAATTATTGGTATTCATTTAATGCCACTTTATATTGACCTACAAGGCAACTAAATCAATATATTCTAAGTATCTGCATAAACTTGGGTCCTTAGAAATTATTTCTTAAACATTTTCAACCTATATCATTTTGGATTTACTTAACAAGCTTTGTTTCAAAAAGAAATTTATGTAGATATGTCCATAATCACCAAAAAAATTAGTATCTCACATGATAGGAACTAAAAGTGTTTGTCATTTGAGAAAAACCTATACATGTATGGCTTGTGTACATTTTTAGGTCTTGTTAGATGGCATGATTGATACAATACTCTTTTTTAATACTTGGGGGATTAAGAGTTCTCCTTGTATGATAATGAGGCCTAACAAATGATTTAATATATGACTTGATCTTTAAACAGGTTATTGAAGCCTTCAAAATTAATTATGATCCACTAAACTCTTGTATTAGTCATAGAACTAAGTCGAATCCCAAAGAACTAAAAACTAGTTTCTTAATTTCAATTGATAAAACAAAATGAGGGGTTTATGGTTAATTAACTAATGAAATAAAATTAACAAGGAATCAAAATAGATTAACTAAGTGTTAAAGTGAAAAATTCAATTAACTCTAATTCAAGGGAAGGATATCATACAATTATAACTTTGATCATTGGTCTAAAAAATAATTTCACAATTCAAGCAAACAGCTAAAACCTATTATGACAACCATGTTAAGCCTTAATTTTTTCTAAATTATCTGGTTCAAATTGAGCATTCAAACTGAAACTTACCATTAATTGATTAGGCATGATAATATTATATATCAATCAAATGATTGCAATAAGCTTAATAAAAAAGACTAAATCCTAAATTAAATAATTGAGATAATTATAACTATTTAATTTAGTTTTCTTATTTCTCATAAGTTAAATATGCAAATTCATAAATAATCTATTTGCTACTTATACCAATCATTCTTAACAATTACAAATCACTAAATTCATAGATAGCTATAAAATAATCAACATTAAATTAATTTATCAGATTAATCAATACTAAGTATTCTTGAAATAAAAGAACACTAAACAAGAAATATTTGAATTGAAACAAAATTATACGATTAGAATAAAACCTCACAAGGTTATAACTAAAGTTTTGATTCCCCTTCAATCAGAATATTCGAATTATAAACACATGGCTATGGTTTCAACATTAAAAAATAGATGAAAAATGAAGAGAAAACACAAGAAGAAAAAAAAGAATTATGGAGAAGGTGTGTGACATTTTTTTCCCTCTTCTTTCTTACCTAAAAACTAACTTCCTTCAATATTATGAAGATTATCTTTTAAGTAAAACTAAATCTCAACAAAATAAAGCTAGGAATGGGTCTCTTAATTGAACTAAAACTCCTATAGTGAATCTAGCTTTAGGCATGATCTGGTTTTATCCATTGCATCAATATGTCATTTTTCTTTGACAAAATTCATTACTTTGACAAATAATGCTCCAATTTGATCCAATCTCCACTTGTCATTTCATAAAATAAAATAAAAATTAATTTCATCAATTAAGTACCAAAATCAACCTGAAACAAAAGAGATAAGTCTAATTAACATAATTAAATCACATCTTATCAATTTTAAAAAAAATATATGTCCTATTGTAATCTAAAGGTCATGATTCTTTATTTCTTATAAGGCATCTAATGAATGAGAGCAAGTATTATGCCATTATACTTATAATGAGATCTATAATAATTACGAGCTTGTTTCATTCCATTTTGATAATAAAGAGGCCTATATGAATGAGAAACATTTTGTATGTTCTTTTGGGATGACCTTGTATACAAATTTATCATATTTTTCCTTGAATACTATGCCCTCTAGGTTTAGAACGTCACACATACATGAAATCACGGAACTTTTCTTTTACTTAACCTAGTGGATAATGGGTGATCATGTGATTTTTGTATATATTTAGATGATGCAAAATGTTGATGTGATGATTTATGTATAGTCACATCATGTACATGGTTGCGGCTTACAAAAATTGCATTGACATTAAATGGTGCATTTTCATGATTAAAATCAATTCATCAATTCCATGTCTATCATTCAAGCCTTTTTAGGGCTCCAAACACGCTATTCAATTTTTCATACCTATAATGAATCTAGAGAAGGACTTCTTCCTCAATTCCTCATTTTTATACAACAAGTCATGCTTATTATCATTAGCAATAACTTCACTATTAAATCCTATCATGTATGCTTCTAAGAGTTTTCGAATCTTATTATATTTGAAAGATATTTTGTCATACTCATAATTTCTAGATGTTCAAAGTTATCCCTAAGGCAATTTATCATTATTATCATTATCATTAAGAGGGTTTTAACTAGATAGTACTCTAAGATTATTTTCCACAAAGCCTATGCGAGCCACTTTCATAATCGCATACATCATCTCATATGATCTTTAATGTTCTCTTCTTCCTTTGGTTTTTCTCTCTATTTTCACTCCATTCTAGTTAAATCTAAATTATCATCAAGCTTATCATGAATAATATTAATATCATTAACACTAATATCAATATGATAATCATTAGCATACGTAAGATTAAGTAGCCAAATATCGTGAGTATTTTGAGTTATTGAAACTTTAGATAACACATTTCTATCTAATACAAAAACAAAACGTGCTTTACCTTACTATTGAATGAGATGAGTCTATTGGCATTACTATTACACTCCATATTCTCTACAATCTCTCAAACTCAAAATCTTTATACATAAGAAAGACCTTCATGCTAGTTCTTCAAACTAAGTAATCATTTCTATTGAAGAATTGGACACTACTAATATACTAGACCTTTTGACTAAAAAGTGATGGAAGTTGTGTCATAATGATCGTTGCTCAAACTTTACTACAAATCTATATATAATGAATAAGACTCACTTTAATGCTAATTATTGATCCTCATATATTATATGAGAGGGGGTGAATTGCGTGTGTTCACTTTTTTCTATTTTTATATTAATGAATAGTTATGGCAAATGTACATATGATAACCATAAAGCAATCGCCATGATAAATAGAACAAAGTAAGGAAAGAGAAACAAAAGTAATTTATAGTAGTTTGGTCAAATAATCCTTAGCCTATATTTACTCCCTAAATTGTATTTGAGAATTTACTATCTTCTTCCTTTAATAGGTGAAGAGCAACCCTCCACATAATATCTTCTTTTTCAAGGTAACAAGGAACTATTGCAATTGTGTTGCTTTACCATCGGTAAAGAGTAACCTTTTATAAATTTTGTTCAAAGTTAAAAGAAACCCTCATACAGTGTAATCCAAGCAAATATAAAAGTTGCAACAATTAAATAACACAACGAAACTCTATCTCTTGCTTATATCAATGAACAAAAGCTTGACATATGTTATGTACTATACACACGTATTCTCTAATATCTTAAGACTCTTAATAATTGTATAGTATACCCGACATTCTTCCACAACTAGTATATGGTATGTTTATACTCAAGACAACCCAAAATAATCATTGGAAATATAGCCTAATCATTGCAACAGTTACTAACAGTAGCATTGATTGATCATTCTAACATTAGTTAATCAATGTAGTTACAAACTCGATATATATTTTTTAAAAACATAGGTCTACTAGTCTATCCAAAGCCCTAGCATTAGTCGCTTAAATCACCATATTGATCAATCAAATTTCTTTAAATAAAATTTCAAAAAAATTTAAGCTCTTTTAAATATGAGAATACATTCCTTTAATAAAAACTTGATTCAAAATTATTTAAAAAGTTTTTCAAAGATTAATGAGTTTTCTTTAAAGATTAAAACGATTTTTTAATAAAATAATTTATGCATTATACTCTATTTGCAAATAATCATGCAATGATTGCACTTAAAATTTATTAAAATGACCAATATAAGGCTAAACAAGGATTATAATGATTTACTTAAACCTTGATATGGTCTATTCCTTTTTATTCTTGGTTCTTCACTTGAATTACATATATGCTACACTTAACTTATTTTCTTCAATCTTTGATTGCTCAATTTATTCAATTGGCTCATTTTCTCCCTTTACCATTTCATTAAACTTGATCTTTCACATTTTACTAATATCACTAAGGATCAAACATTAGAAGTAAAATATTTTGTTATCACTAAAACTATAGGTTAGAAACTCACTTATTGCAATAAATTTATTAGATTTATGTGTGCTAGGATGACATGAGACCTTAGCGAATTGTGCGATTAAAAAGTAAATTCTTGAATTGCATTTTAAGTGAATGAGATATCAATTGAGAGAATAACTAAATTGCTAGGGTTTCGCTCTTCATTTGTGATAAAAGAACATGCGTAAACGGATTCTTTTCACTCTTGCAAAGGAAAATGTGCAAGGGTTCATCTTCATTTGAAGGAAAGACTTCTCTTTGTGAATTTCTAAATAAATTTTGGAGAGTGGATTGACGTGAATGGTTGTTTGATCAAACAATTGTGAATTAATTTTCTCTCTTCCCATACATTAATTATTATTGTTATTGTTTTGCAATTGTTATATATATAATTGTCATAATTGTTTATTAAAAGAGAAAATTTATTCATTAGTTTTTAAATAGGTCAAACACTATAAATACACATTTTATCTCCCTCGTTTATCATTTGAGAACGAACACATACCAAAATTAAACTAAATTAAATGAACTATTTATTATAAATTTAGTGTTCCTTAGATAAGTTGGAATATTTAAAGTCATTTTTTTCAAGATAATCAAATTAAAATAAATAATAAAACTTAAATCTGATTTTACACTAATTAAAGTAAAAATTTGATGAAAACAACTTGAACAAATAAAATATTGTAATAAAAGAAAAAAAATGTTAACACTTCTACGAAGTAAATAATTAGAAAAAATATATAATTATTTTATGTAAGGTTCCCTCTAAAATGTAAAATTAGAATGTCAAATTCTCCCTGAAAATTTTAAAAATATTTTCTAAAAAAATTATTTATTTATAGAAATATGAAATAAATATCTTATTGAAATAAAACATAAAAGTATAAGTATTTTATATTGGTATAATTATTTTGTAAGTATATTAATATTAATCTAAGAAAATCATGCATAACATTATATAATCTAATTAGTAAGCAAATATTTTTATACTATAGTTTTTTATTTTAAAATTCTTATCAATATGCAACTCTTACAATTATATAAATATCATATTTTAATATAATTTTGTTATATTATTTGATGTTGCGAAAAATCATTATTTTTATGTTCTGAAAAAATAAATATAAAAAAGTAAAAAGATGCATCTAAAGTCCCCACAACATTAGGGATGAAAATGAGTCGGCTCTAATAATATTTTTAAAATTAGAAATATAAAACATCTTTCCTTTAACTCTTTCGAGACCTAGGCCTACTCAAAGGTTAATTCTTCTAAGCAAAACAACGTTGAGTCTTAAAAAATAATCGAGTCTTAAATTAATTTGAACCTTTGGACCTAGCCGATATGCCAATCGGCCCAATCTACTAAAATCACCTAAAATTGCCTACTGTCATACTTACACCAGATCAACCTAAAATTTCAACGCATAAACAATAGTACAGCGAACATGATCGGCATTCTTTACATAGCCAAAAACTATTTTAAAGGAAAACTCATTTCAGATTATAATCAACGTGAATAAATGTTGACGAGTTCAAGGTGATGGCATACAAGAGACTCCATATTCGTCTCGTATTAGGAATACCTGACTCAGAAGACTGAAATTTTTGAAGAAACGATTTCTTTTATTTAATTTTTCATCTTTTTTTCTTTGTTCTGTTTTATAAATATCTTTACAGAATTTTAATGTTTATTTGTTACTAGTAAATTGTTCTATCCAATAATCCAGTGGAATGGTAACTTCCTAATAACAATCACCAGACATGTTCATAACAAGGGGAGGAAGGGATTTGGCCACCGAGATCCGGTGTTGCTACAATGAAATAGTCCAAAGGTTGAAATACAACATTATTAATGCTGCGCAACAACATGACCATATTTCAGATGACATGAAGATGCCATGCGGACAAAACTTAATTAACTATAAATTTCAACTACTCTTTCATTGAAATAAATTGCAGCCCCTACCAGAGCACAAAACTTCTAGTATTGCTTTTTAGTTGTGTGATGTCACCAAAGCCATGTGTCCTATTAAGTCCAGCACTCGGTTGCTGCAGGTAAGATAAAAAGACATAAGTTGGGCTTTATCATACTAATATTTTACAAATAAAAGGCAAACAGAGGTGCTGTACCTGTATCCCCACTCATTGTCATACCAAGAAACCAGCTTCATTAAGGAATCACTCAAGCCTATACCAGCTTTAGCATCAAATATACTTGACCTATAAGTGAAACACGTCGAAAATATTTGTAATCATAATCACTTACTTTGGAAAGTTTCTTAAAAAATACAACCGGAAATCATAAAAAGATGCAAAGAGTAGTTAGAGCAACTCGAGCAACTAAGACGAATTTACATGATTCCTACTTCAATCAGAATAGACAACACGATACAATACCTCTTCTAGTCGGCTGCAAGTGATTTAAAATTTGGCAAGTAATCCAACTTAAGTGACAAGTAGTCTCAAATTAAGTGAACAAGCATTCATCACCTTGACATATTAACAGGTCACGTCATTATTGATAAATAAGAATCTCAGGTATGTACCATTTATAGTGACATCATTTTGATATTTGAAGGCAGCAATGGAAGAAAATGACAAGGATTAAGCAAATGCATACAAGTGCTCTTAGATAATTGGACAATAGCACTTAAGTAGCAAATTACCAAACATTGGAACTTTGACCATATTGTCCTAATATTAAAGGACTATAGACACATTTATCATAATGCAAAAATTTGAAGATTGTTATTGCCAGAACAATGATAAAATGTTTAAATTCCAGCTAGAACCAGTGACTCTCATTTCACGTACAAAATAGTGTGTACACACTCTCCTTAAGATGACGACAGGATAGAGATACCATAAAGGTGAAAATGTTTACTTTAAAAATGAACAGCGGGCCTACATGTATGCACAGAACAGTGCGTACATATACACTGAAATGAGTAGAGAGAGATATATACCTTGAATCACCAAGAAAATCATTAGAAACAACATCCTCGTCAGTATATCCAAGAATGCCCCTCAGCGGCCCCTCTGATGCAAACCTTCATACAAAAAGTCCAAAACTTGGTGTGAATAAATGGACTTCAAATACCTTTAGAAAAACTCACCCTAGTGAATCCACCTTGTATCAGAAAAGCCAATATTTATGCAAGATCAGACATACTTGATAGCTGCTTTGATATCTTCATACGATGCACTCTTTGCAAGCCGACAGGTTAAATCAACAACAGACACATTAGGTGTTGGGACACGGAATGCCATTCCAGTAAGTTTACCATTGAGCTCCGGAAGAACCTTTCCAACAGCCTAGAAGATAATGTTGAACATTTAAAAAAGTTTGTTTATTGACACAAAGCAAAAAATGTTTGTTCCCCCCACCTAAGTGGAGAAATTAACCTCGTACCTTTGCAGCACCAGTAGAACTAGGAATGATATTTTGCCCAGCTCCACGACCTCCACGCCAATCCTTCATTGATGGACCATCTACAGTCTTCTGTGTTGCTGAACATCAACATGGAAAAAAGACCAGTTTGTCAGACATCTGTGCCCAGTGTGCGCCCTCATGTGCGTGTGCATGCGTGTGCGTGTGTGCGTGTGCGTGTGCGTGAGAGAGAGAGAGAGAGAGATGGAGAGGTAGAGAGATAGATAGGGAGAGGGACCTGTAGTTGCATGGACAGTTGTCATTAACCCTTCAACAATGCCAAACTCTTCATGAACCACCTATGAAATTCATTCAAAGCAAAACCTAAAAGTCAATTCTCAGATGTGACAAAAATGATGGGTTAGTAGGTCAGACCAAACAACATCTAGGAAAAAAGTTTTAAGACAAATCTGCCCAAGGTTTTCCTTACCAAGTGACCAGTAAAGGAATCGCATCTATACAGAACATGCAAATGGACTTGAAATTTCCGAATGCAGTTACCTTAGCAAGAGGAGCAAGACAATTTGTTGTACAGCTTGCATTGGACACAACGTCCATATTTGGCTTGTATGTGTTCTCATTTACTCCAACCACAAACATAGGTGCATCAGCTGATGGAGCTGATATGACCACTTTCTTGGCACCACCCTGCAGGGGAAGCAAATAAGTGCCAGCTGTTTATTGTTCAAGTCCAGAAATAAGCAGATCACAAAGCACAGATATTGCCAAGATACAGAACATGTAGCCTAAAAGGATCACGATCCATGGGATACACCAACCTTCTTGTGAGCAGACGCCTTTTCAACTGTTGTGAAAACACCAGAAGATTCAACGACATATTCAACACCATAATCCCCCCAAGGGATCTCTGCTGGGTCCCTGGGAATTGATACAGTTATCTGTTAACTTGAGTTCTGCTATTTGCAAAAGAAAATGGTGGAGTCATGTTTTAAACTGACTCAAGATGTCATGAAGAACAGCCATAACAAACAATACCTAACTCAATTAGTTTTCAAAGATGCAATTGCAAGTCAGATTTGCGTATACCTTTTGCATGTAACTTTTACTTCTTTCCCATTGATTTCCAAGGTGGAATCATCCAAAACCTTGATGGATCCGTTAAAAACTCCATGAGTGGAAT
Organism: Erythroxylum incrassatum; assembly: GCA_026546855.1. Lineage (NCBI taxonomy): Eukaryota > Viridiplantae > Streptophyta > Magnoliopsida > Malpighiales > Erythroxylaceae > Erythroxylum > Erythroxylum incrassatum. The sequence goes on along the minus strand of JANVCL010000002.1, from coordinate 14,385,109 downwards.
CATACTTGAACATGTAAGCCTGGAAAAAAACAAATGAAGAGTAACTATAGTTTCTTCCCCAGTTACAGAAGCTCAAATAAACAAAGGATCAACATGTAGAATTGATTACAGCATCACACTTTATGAGGTCAAAGATTGAAAATTGTTGTTCTCACTATTAAACATTAAGCTTAACGATGAAATATTGAAAGGTGAAACAAATCTTAAATGCCAATTCAACCTTTTCCAAACTATATTTAGATGGGTTGGCTACACACGTCATGTTTCAGTAACCATACTACTTGGGGTTTTCAAGAGCCAAAAATTTATTTTCAGAATAACACATCACCTTGATAAGCTGAGGAAAAGTTAAGAAGTGATAACTTAAATCAAATGAAGAACATAATATAACAGTAATTCAACACCAGAACACAAGATTCATGCTGAGACAAAACCTCAATATCCAAAATATGCAAATGACAAAACATCAATGTCAACAAGTCTTAAACATTTCATAATAATCACTCACAATATGTAAAACACATGAACATATTACAAAATAGTACCATGTATTTTGCATCAATAAAAGGATCATTAAGTGCCACAACATCAATATCATCCCTAGAAGTCGCTACACGCAAAACCAATCGTCCAATGCGACCAAAACCTGCATTTGTTAACACAAAAAAATTAATATTATTAGCAGAACTAACCACAATTCAATAACTTACTTTAAGGAGGTTTAATAGCAGTACGAACCCATAGAGTCAACAGTAAAGATTTTCAAGTAGAAAACAATCTATCAAACCACCAATTACTTGACTACCTTAAGCAGTACTTGATAAATGTCACAGAAAATGCACAATTAAAGGAAAAAGTTTAACCCACCAGTAAAGAGAAATAGCGATAGAAAGGGTAATATTCTATCCTAATATAATCAGATCCTTACTTTTTATACATGTTAGTTCCAGTTATATCTAGGCCAATTTATTAGTTCATGATACACCACTTCGCAAGCTACAAAAATAGCTTCAAAACAGGAGAGTGCCAACAAATACATAAGCACACTTAAGCATAAATTCTAGCAGTGAACTGTCACCTGAATGTACAAACAACTAGCAACTATGACTTTCATTTGATTAAAAAAAAAACTGAATGGAAGTGAAGTAGCCCGACACATCAACAATTTAGAAGACTTGTACCACAATTATGAATAATTATGCACAGGCAGTAAAGTGTTTTTCGAATCACAGAAATTGCTTACATACTCAGCAAATGAGAATATAGATAAAGATCGCATAAGACTAAAGGAAAAAGCATACCATTGATTGCAATCTTTGTCTTCCCATCACTCCATGTTTCTATATCAAGAAAAGGAAAAAGAGAACCGGGCAGCATATCAGCCAATACAATCCTTTCAGCCTTAAACAGTTTGGAAAAAGAAATGGGACTATAAAATACAGCTCTTTTAATTCTTACTGAAAACTGTGGGAGGCATTTCAGTAGCGGTTGCCTTGATGGGTTGAACACTCCCCCCATTACATATCCTAAACAATAAACAAAGTGTAAGCATCAGTTTCTTTTTCCATTTAGAAAGAGATTAAAATGCATACAGATACTTTCTAGAGATGTATACGTGTATCTCAGTGCATGTTAAGTGAATACATAGACAGAAAATAACAATTTTAATGCTAAATTTTAATTCTAGATGACTCAACTGTAGTGAAGAAGAACCACTTGAAACTGAAGTACCGAAAATGCTGGAAGCATTTAGATTGCGGCTGAAGCTAACACTTGGGACCTGAATATTGCAACATAGATAACCACATTAATTTGGTTTCAGACTTCGTTATCAGCAAATATACAACTTAAAGTGAGGAGAAGATACAAGAAAGAGGAATAAAGAAAAAGAATATAATCACTTGAAAAAATCATAACACTGTATAACATAAGCAAGTACCAGATAATTATGTTGCGCAATTAGTACAAGTCCAGCAATCGCAGGGATAACCAAAGAGAAGATTTAAAGGGTGCAAAGGAAAAAGAGTAATCGCTGCACCATTTTTAGTACGAGTGTTAAAAGCATAGAAAGTGGAAAAAAAAAACCACGACTTTCCTCTGGTGAAGGCAGTTATTATAATTTTGTCCATAGTATGAAAAACGTCGTAGGAATATGAAGATTCTGTCACATTATTCCCCTAATTTATTTTCTCACCAACCAACCAGAAGACAGAACAAAAAGAAAACATTGCATCAATCAAAGAAAAATGAAAGAAAAACAAGGAAAATCAAACGCAAATGGAACTTCAAGCTCCACCTGGTCTCCTTACAAGACGCAACGATGTGTATGTGAATGTGTGTGTATAGGGAAAGAAAAACTAAGAAAGAAAATATTTCAAACCAGATTATTTATTTCTGGTAAAGCAGAAACATCCACACCAGTATGAAAGGAAAAAAAATGGAAGTCTCTGGATGAGACACTTGACACGACACAAACAATGAAACAAAATCAAAGATGAAACGGAAATAAGACAGAGAGCATATAAACCTTGAAGCGATCGGAGGGAGAAAAGTCGGGGAAGGAGGAAGCTTGGGGAAGGGGAGCGGCGGCGGGAGTAGATCTAAGGAGAGTCGAGAAAGCCATTTTCTATTTTGCCAAACAGAAAACAAGTCAGCTTCCGAACTCAGCCCTCTCTACCTATCTCTCTCCTTTAAAATTCAAAGAAATAAAAAACAAAGCCAAGAAGACGCTTACACGACCAGTATTTAGTTTAGTTTATATAATATAAACAAAGAAAGAACCGATCTTGGAGGCTGCTGTAGAGGTGGTCTGGTGGGTGTAGGAACTAGGAAGGTGGCTTGGCCTTTTAAGAAGTAAACGAGCTTTCCTTTCTTTACTTCACTTGGGTTGCGACGTGTTTGTTGAATATTTTAATGTATTAACTAATTATTAAATAAAAAAGAGCCAGTAAATGAAATGGCACGTGGTCTTTTTGCTGGGTTGAAACCATCGGAGTTTCTTATGATGCTATGGTGGACAACCGGTGTGACTTGGATTCTACGCGTGCGGTTCAGAAGTTTTCCCTTTAAAGTGGAAATCCCAGCCCAGCCTGAGGCTGATTCCGTGATTATTTATTTATTTTGACGCGCATGATAAATGCGTGAGGGTCACTGTAGAGGATGAGAAATCAAACAAGGTCCTAGAAAGCCACGTCGGATTTGTTTTTTCAAAATTTGAAGATTTTTCAGTCGGACCCCCATCGGGCCACGCTTGCGATTAGGGTTTCAACTTCAACATCTTTCTAACCGTTAAAACATAAGAAGAAAAAAAACAGCGTAAAGCCAACAAACCGTGGAAATTGGAATTGGAGCAAAGGCCAAAGGGTCCAGGCTCTACAGAGCAGGAAGGGTCAGGGGTTGGGTGGGTTAAAATAAAGGTTGTGAGTTGGTAGACGTTTCTAAGCAAACAAAATGTTCACCAAATCCGATCCGACACGTGACGTGATCTCTCTTCTTAGTCCCTATTCCCATCTATCTAACTTCTGTTTTTTTATTACATACGAGATATTTTTTTAAGGTGTTAATGGTTATTAGAATTGCCAGTTTGGCCCCAGTTTTTTGCTTAACGCTCGCAGTGTCCCACACCTAACCATCTTTTCACTTACTAGTTCCGTTGACCTGTCTTTGACTTCTATCCACTTTGAAATTGCTTCCTTCTTGCTAATGGCCTTGTGAACCTCTCTCTCCTATAGGTGAGCATTATTCGGGCCGGTCCAACTATCCAGTTCAGCTTGAATTAATTCAGATAATAAAATAATAAAATACGGGTAAATCGGATCGGGTCAAATATTACCCGAATTGTTTTCGATTTGGAATGAGTAACTGAAAAAAATTCAGATTACCAGATTATCCGAATTAGGTTTAAAAGAATTATAAAAATATATTTCATTATTTTTCTTGTAGAATTAACATATTAATTATGCTAGTTAATTGAAATATTTGGTTATATTATTAGTGAATTCAAC
>JANVCL010000002.1:14344785-14355631 GCA_026546855.1 Erythroxylum incrassatum | reverse complement strand
AGTCTATCTTTTATTACGATTAGGAGTCTTATCTTTTATTACGATTAGGAGTCTATCTTTTATTGCGATTAGGAGTCTAGCATTATAAATATTTGATAGTTAGAGCAAGTAGGCAAAGTTTTGAGAAAATTAATTCCTTTGTTTTGGAGTTTAGTCCTCTCCATACGGACTGACTTGGGAGTTTAATATTCTTGCTCCCAAACATATCAATAAAATCCTATTATTCAGTTACTTCTATTTTCCTTCTTTTCTAGTTTCTATCACTTTTCCTTGTAGATTTTGGTTCCACAGTGTTCCTTTACCCTTGAAACGCTTGATACAAAAAAAAAAGAAAAAAACTCATATTATAAATAGCTAAAAATGATCACGTCAAAATCCAAGGAACATTTCTACCTTCAATCATATCTATCACCATAAGTCTTCAAAAATTTAAATTATTTTTAGGCACATCTTCTAATATTCTTACTAGTTGCTTAATATAACAGTCCACCAATTACAATGAAATATTTGTAGGTTTTACGTTGTCCATATTGAGATTTTTGTAGATAGATAAGACAAAATGTTTACACTTTCCCTTAAGTTATATAACACATGATTAAAGCTTATATTTTCAATAATACATTGAATAGAAAAGCTAATGAGTCTTTAAATTAAGTAGGAAGTTTGTTTTTGGTTACGGTTTTATACTCCCTAGTCAAAGTTATAACTCCATACTCCTTGAGCCTTCTCTTGTTAGATAAGATTTCCTTTAAAAACCTATCATAAGAAGGTATCTATTCAAAGCACTAGTAAAAGGAACATTACAATATAATTTTCGAAGAACTTCCAAAACTTTTTCAAATTCCCTATCTAATTTCTGCTTAACCAATCTCTAGGGAAAAGGTATAAAGGAGTTATATGGTGCCTAGGAATGTATTTGATATTATTTTAATGCGTAGAGGTAAACATGTTTCTATAGGAGAAGTTTTGGTTTCCATAACCAGGGCTATAATTATTGAAAAAAGGGTGACAAAAATAACCTATTCTTTAGGTGAGTCATGGAAAAATGTGTTCCTTAATTGATAGTCAATTGCTAAATGCCTTAGATCCATAAATATTAAAAAAAATTAGATGTACCAATATAGTTAATAGTCATATGATTAAACTTATGAGATAAAACATCTACTATAGTAGCTAGTAGGTTCAACGCATCAAGATCATACTTAGCTGGGACATTCTTTAAGGTGGATATTTTACTAGACCATTAGTAATGGTTTTGTTATGTCATCAATCACATTATGTGCTTCATCTACAATCTTTTTAATGAGAGCTCCACCGGTAGTAATATCTATTAAGATCTTCATTTTATATGACGTACAGTCATAAAATGTCTAAACTATTAGCTATTTCTCTAGCCTACAATGAGGGAGCGAACTTAATAACTCTTTATACCTCTCCTAAGTCTCATATAAAGATTATCTTTCCTTTTGGGAACAAAATAATGATCTAGTTCATGATTTTAGTAGTTTTGCTAAGGGGAAGTATTTGGCAAAAAAGTGTTTAGGATAATTGAGCGAAATATGTAACTATGCTCTCCCCTTATCCCTTAGTGTCAAAGGAAACAACCTAAGGTTAATTGCATCAAGAGAGAACCCATTGAGCTTCAGTGTATCGTAGTATTATAGAAACATTGATAGATTTAGATTTGGATGCTCTAAAAGGAGATCTCCAAACTAATTTTGCTATACTAAGGGAAGAAAGGGGGGCTTTAGCTCAAACTTATTGGCTTTAATGTTGGGTCTCGCAATTGCTTAAGCTGATGTATGGGAACTTGGTGTATAAATATTCTTCACGAACCTTATGTTCTCTGTAGTTATCTTTGCTTCCTTAACTTATATGTAATGTTCTCTCAATCTCAAAATCTAGTTCCAGGAGATTCTCCATATTGTTAGACTGTCGATACAAGAAGTATATTACAAAAGAGAGAATTCATTTTAAACTCAACAAAAAGAGAGAATTCATTTTAAAACATATGGCACATTCTCAAGCTTGTATGTGATGAATCATTGGAGTTGAGATTCAAGAGTTAATGAGATGTATTTAGTAGTTGAATTGATATGAAGTGATGTTGCACTAGAAAGGATTGAATTTGGGAAGATTATGAGTGAATATGGTGTTCGAATGGATGTTGGAAGCATTAGAGAGGCTTTGGAGGGGCTTGGGAATCCCCAATGCCCGCTAGACAAACGTTAGGTCCATTAAACGGATCTTCTCAGGCCAAAAAGGCCCCCTTGCCTAGTCTATGTCTGTTAAACGGACATTAGGTCCGTTAAACAGACCTTCTCGGGTTTGGAAGGCACCCCAGGCCTGACAATGTCCGATAAATGGACATGGATGTTTGTTAAATAAACATTCATGGGACAGCTACAGTAAATCGCGATTTTGACCCTTTTAGAGGCATAATCTAGCTTTGAGTTCTTCATAAAAGTTATAGATCTCGAAGTCCTCTTTCAAACTATCTAAATACAACATCAATCAAACATCTTTAGTGAAACTTATGACAATTTCGCCAAGAAAGGAGCAAAATAATTAAGGACATAGACATGTTGGATTCTTTTGGCCATAACTTCATCATCAGACCTCTAAATGAATTGATTCTTGAAGCAATGGATTCCTAACACGTTTTTATAATCTCCACAAAAATTGATAGCTTTTGGGGTTGAATTCAAAAAGAATGATGAAAAGGAAGTGAGGGGTCATTGAAATAACCCTACAAGGAAACCCGCTCGCACTTTTTGACTTCGGATAGTTGGGTTTCGGGACCGAGGTCCAACACCTTAGGCTCTAAGAATGGGGCCCAACTTTAGGTAATATGTATTTATTAGTTTAGATTTCATCCTATTTCATTCCATTTCATAATGAAACACTCAACTAAATGAAAAAAATGTGTTACGTTCCTTCCTGTTCCATTACCCTCAACCAAACAGGGCCTTAAGTTTCATTTAACGTAGTTAGAAATCTACCACCTCTATTTTTTAACTTGCAACTGTTTTCCAGTTTCCAAATCCATACTGATGATATGTTGATCTCTCGCTGACCCTTTTTCACTACATGTTTAAGCTTTTTATCTTTTCCATTTTTGGATTGATGATTCTCAAGCTTCACAAATACTTAGGTACAATTTCTACTTTCAATACCGACAAACTCTCCTTCCAATCACATGAATATAGCTTGTTGTTCAGTTCAGTAAAGCATCAAAAATGGCAGATGAAAAACCTAGCTCCAAGGGACAAGCTGGGTATGGTTCTACACCATCACCAATCTAGTTGTTTTCTTAAAACAGAAATGAAATATTTTTATGTTTAATGGTTCTTGCAAGCTTTGTGCCATAGGATTGCCAAGTGACATTGTATTGGAAGTCAAAGACATAAGCTTACATCTTCACAAGGTTAATCTTCTACTCAGTGTTTCCCTTTGGCATATTTTGCGAATATATCAAACACCATTAGTATGATCTTTTTTTTTCAATGACACCAACATAAACAAGGTATTTGCTCTGTTTATTAATCTTTTTCTGTTAGATTTAGTTTCTTTGTTTGTTAATCATGTTTCTAATTTTTAGTATGTTTGGATTATGCTATTCATTATGCCCACTATCTGTTAAAAAAATGTCTGTTAGATGTGGATCCTTGATTTTCTGATTTTAGTTGAGTATAAAGAACTTATGATGATGAATAAAATGTGGAGCAATTTTAATCACTTCTCACCATAAAATTACTCTTGTTTCTATTTGAAAGACAAGTTTTGTTCAGAAACTGCTTTTGGGTCTTCAGTTGTTCCTCCTTATATTTCAACAGGGTCCTGAGTACGGCTAATTAAGGTTCTTCAAGTCTGATATCACCATTGCTAGCTAAGCAATCCCACAGGTAAAGAAGATACTACTTTTATATTACCTGTTGGCTACAAGTTGATTATATTCCTACGTGCATAGGGATATACGACAGATGTCTAGTTATTAAATTTAGGCATGCATGTTCTCCATAAATGTAGTTCTAGTTTTGCTTATCATATTTAACTCGTGAGCTCTAGTGGACAGAGAACTCTGAGATTGCTTTACTACGTATATGTTATTCAACTATGAATGAAAGTTGATGGAAAAACGAATCAATTCTTCTGTAAATCTCCTTCTATTGTGAGAATTGTGGTAAAAAAACATGGTCTTTGACATTTTTCAGCGAATATGCTAAACTAGCGAACTTGCCTCCTATGTAAGTCATCCACACCATTAAAGCTATATCTTAATATAAAATTAGTCTCAGTTGAAAATTTTGTTTTGTTTTTATGCATATTCAATTTTTGTCCCTCCTCTGGTGTACTATATTCTTCGGAGTTCCAGGAACCTTGCACTTGGTCCAGTCTCAATAGCATCACTAGTAGTGGGGTCTATACTGAGTGAGGCAATTTAGCCTAACGAAAGACCAATTCTTGATCTTAAATTGGCCTTCACTGCCACCTTCTTTGCTTGTTTATTTCAAGCTTCTCTAGGCCTATTAAGGTGATTATATCATATTTCTTCATGAACTTTATAACATTGTGAGAAGCTGGAAGGAAAGTGTACTGCTTCTGTGATCTTGAATGTTAATAATAACTTGTTTTTATGTTACAGGTTAGGTTTTACCATTGATTTCTAGTCAAAGGTGACTATTATTGGGTTCATAGCTAGTGCAACCATCATTGTCTCTCTGCAACAACTTAACGGGTTATTTGGGATTGTCCACTTCACTAGCAAGATGGATTTTGTTCCTGTAATTGCTTTTATTATTAATCACAGAAACAAGGTAAGCATTTGCTTTTAACTATCATAATGAAGTAAAATATTGAAATGCCCTTGCATAGTAACTTTGTTTATGATGATTTGCAGTGGTCTTGGAAAAAAAATTCTTATAGGTTTCAGCTTCCTAACGTTTTGTTAACTACAAGGCATATTGTAATTTTCTCTAAGTTGTTACTAAATCAAAACTTTCTAGTTCTCATGTTAATTTGAGCTATGAATGATTGGTGGATTGCTGCAGAGCATGAAGAAACTAAAACTTTTCTAGGCTTTTGCAGAAGCACCATTAACATCGATCATCATTTCAATGATTATAATCTTTTGCCTCAGATCAAAGGTTCACAATTATTCATCTCATATATGAAGACATTTTTCTTTCTTAATTGAAAACAAACTAACTTAATTATGCAAAATTTCAGGCACTCTACTAATCTTGAAGTTGCTTTCATGATTCTTATAACTTATCTTTCGTATATGATGGCTAAAGTATGAAATTGCTCTCATCGATATAGATAAACTTCGCTAGCCTTCCCAGTTATGTTTTTTTTGGTAATCTCAGCATTTATAATTTTTTAACTGGTCTCTGTGTTTGTGATTTTATTTATAAGAATTATTAAGGTTGTAATTAAAATCTTCTATATGAACAATATTCTTTTTGTTGGTATAATTTTATGTTATATTTTTTTCAAAAAACTTTAATGATATTTTACTTTTTTATATACAATGCTTCAAATTATCAATTATTTTTGTATAATAAATTAACAACAAAAAATTGAAATATTATATACAACAATATGGACTAAAAATGTCATAAATAATTATAATTAATATGGTATAACATTTAGTTAAAATGTATATTAAAGATTTGATTGCACTTTAAAACATAGTTAAATTTTTTTGCTACGTTTTTTAAAACATAACTAAAAACTTTTGCTACATTTTAAAAAACGTAGCAAATAATCTCCCTATGAAAACAGTTCGTAGCGAAAACATATATTTTTCTCTTTGAAAATAAAGCATAGGCAAAAAATATTAACGATGATTACAGAAAAACGTTGCTTATAGTTTTTAACTACAGGGATTGACAACGTCTTTGCCGATGAATATAAATTGTTGTTAATGACTATTAGTGACGATTTTGAAACTTTTAATGATGATTTTTTTCGTTGTTAAATCCTAAGGTGCCCAACGATTGTGCTGACACGTTGTTTTTCCTAATGTAGGTGTGCCAATCGGTTATTTTCTCATCACAGGTGCCTAGTGATCATGCCAACGTGCTGTTTTCTCACCAATGATGCACTGCGACCGTGCTAACGGATTGTTTTTCCCACCAAAGGAATGGCAATAGGCTCTTTTTTCCTACCGAAGGACCTTAGCAATTGTGCCAACTTACTATTTTGCTATTCGAAAGTGTGTTGATGGGCTATTTTCTCATCGAAGGTGTCTAGTAACCGAGCCAACGAGCTGTTTTTCTCACCGATGTGTGCCAACGGGTTGTTTTCTCATTGAAGATTCTCAACAACGTTCTTAATATGCTTTTTTTTCACTGAAAGTGCCCAACGATAAAGGCAATTTTTTGTTTTCCCATCGAACGCGTGCCAATGTGTTGTTTTACCCAACAAAGGTGTGCCAAGAGTTGTTTTCTCAATGAAGGTGCCCAGTGAACGTGCCAACGTTTGTTTTGCCCAGCGAATGTGTGCCAAAGAGATGTTTTCTCACTAAAGGTGCCTAACGACTATGCCAACAAACTTTTTTTCCTACTGAAGGTGTACCAACAAGCTCTTTTTATTTCCAAAGGTGCCCAGCAATTGTGACAATGAGTTGTTTTGCCCATCGAAGCTATGCCAATGGACTGTTTTTCCCACTAATGATGTGCCAACAAGTTATTTTCTTACCGAAGGTGCCCCTTTGACCTCCTTTGACCTTGCCAATGGGCTGTCATGCCCAACAAAGGTGTGCCAATCAACAGTTTTTTCATTAAAGGAGCCCAACGACCGTGCCAACGTGCTGCTTTTCCTGATGACTATGACAAAGGGTTATTTTGTTTTTTAAAGGTATGTCAACGGGCTATTTTCTCACTGAAGATGCCTAACAATCGTGCCAATAAGCCATTTTTCCCACCAAAGGGCTACCAATGGGCTATTTTTCTTACCGAAAGTGCATAGTAAATGTGCTAATGGGCTATTTTCCAATAAAAGGTGCACAACGATCATGCCAACGAGTTGTTTTGTCAACTAAAGGTGTGCTAATGAGCTGTTTTGTCACAGAAGGTGCCCAACTACTATGTAAACATGTTGTTTTCGCACAAAAGGTGCCCAGCAATTGTGCCAATAGGCTATTTTATCACCAAAGGTGTTGACAATGCGTCGTATCGCTAATCAAAATAAATTAGACCTATTATTGTAGCAGTAGGAAGTCTAGTTCGATCTCACAGAGAGTGTGTGTAAAGTTGTTGAAATGAAATTAATCAGTGTTTAGTTTTGGGGGGTTTTGGTTTTATAAAATAAAATGAAACTAGACTAATAAAAACAAATTAAAGAAAACATGTGAAAAATGATAAAAGTGGGAAATTCGATAGGGACTTGGTTCTTTGGTTCAATCTTGGCCTACACCTAATTAAATATATTTCATTGATTTGTTGTTCTCAAACCTCTCTTAGCAACTATTAATTGTGGGTTAATAATTAACCCATGTTTTTCCTTAGGTAGTGTTTAATCAAGATACGATCGTTAATTAAACCTAGCTACCAAATAACCTAAGATACGATCTCTATATTCAATTGGGTAGTATCATTATGAATTAAGAAAATGATTCTACAATGCGTCATTTAACCTAAGTTATGTTATTTTTAATGATTACAAATCATTAGTCTCTACATATGAATTTCAACATAACAGTTACGTATTATATTAAAATTCTAGCAATGGGTTTATAAATAAATGATTCAATGAATCCATTAAAATCATCTTTTCACAATACTTAATGGGTTCAAACATAAATAACCAAATAATAACAAAAACGTGATTATTCATACACAAAATCTAAATCAATTAACATAGGATAACACAATTAATTTCTAATGATAGAAAGAAACAACAAAAAATGATGAAATACACTTAACTCGGGTTGTCGGTGTTGATGTCACCCCCGAATTGATGTCGGGACATCTATCCCTCCATTGGTCTCTCTTAAAAAAATGCTTCAACCCCTATTGAATAACCCCAACTAAAACCCTCCTTGCTAGCACCTCCTTTTTCTTTCTCCCACTACTACTACTGTTATGATTTTTATGTATTCATTCTTGGTCCACCACTCTTATTCACTTATTAAAAACTCCCCTTTATTAAACGTAGACCTTGTATCTGCGTTTAACGTAAATGTTTGCATTAAACACAAACATTATCTGCATTCAGCGCAGTTGTCTACATTAAACGTAGACATCTGAGCTTTGTTCTGGCGTTTTACTCTTTACTGTATTGTCGTTTTGCTACTCCTTGCTTGGTCCAACATTATTTTGGCACTATCATTTACCTTCATGTATAGCTATCATTTTGGCCCTTTTCCAACGAATTCTTGGTTGTCTTCTTTTGAACTAAATTTGTTTTCTTCTTGCTCTAATTTTCTTCTTCTTACTTCATGAAGACAAGTGAATATTATTTTCTGAAAAATGTCTCAAATATCATACTTTCAACTCATTTTAACTTCTTTGCTTCCGAATTATGCCTAAAATCACATACGAGTGAAAGTGAGTATCTTAAACAATTTTATGTCAATAATGACTAAGTGTTATGGAATAATTATACAGTCAATTAAGTACCTATCAATTTCTCCCATAATTAGCTTTTGGTCGTCCTTAGGCAAAACATCAAAATTAAGCTCATAGACTCAAAAACATTGACTCATTTCCTATATATTCTATATTCCAAGAATATAGAATCATAATCAAAATAAATGACTTTCAAAAATCATAACCAGAACTCAACATTCTAAGTTTTTACTCATGATCAATCAACAATTATCATCTTCAAAAATTGAGCAACCTAATGGTAAACTCAAAAAATGTGTTTAACTAAAATATATTCACAGGTACACTCAATATCATTCATGATCATAATAATCCACAACTTTGCATATCATTTCATTTATCCACCATTAATGTTTCTATGAAAAATCATGGATCAAAAAAATTTTCAAGGTTATAATGTGGGTAAAAGTAAGGTGAGATGTATTTAGGTCAAGTAACTTGAAAGCCATTAAGCTAGTGGAACAAAGCAACACTCAATGGGACATCAAATGCACAAGTTAACACTCATCAAAACCTAGGTACTGACAGCTATGATGAATGCAACATTTATATTTCACAACTTAATTAATCTCTTACACACAAACCACATAAAGCATATGCGAATCTGAAGTAATCACTCATACAATTGATGACAATACATTGAAACCACCAAAGAGTTAACCTTCCAAGTCAACATCTACCTCATATTCAACATACTTCAATAATACATTCAGTACAACTTGAGGAGGATGCATTAATCCTAAACAACTTTTTAACACATATACAATTCCTACTTTAAACAATTATTTTTATTTTTCTTTTTATTTCTCTTTTCTTTCTTTCTTTTACTTTTCTTTTCTCTTATAAAAATTAAAATAAACTACATCAATATGACAATTTCAATAATAAGATATAAAATAGCATCTTAACATTATCACCATCCCACACATATGCATACCCCCACATTTAGAATTTTGTATTTCCATAAACTCAAAAATCAACAAATATTCCACTAGCTTCAAGGCTTGAGAAGGACATTTGGTTAAGTTAAAGCATGTAATTTGGATAATACACAAAGAAAAGGAAAATAAAGTTGAAAGGGGCTTATCAGAAAGGAAAATCATATAATGGATAGGCTATTTGGCTAATGAAGTTCAGAAAAGCAAAGAATGCCTAATCATATCTATGTTAATACATGTGATAAAAATGTGGTGTCGAATTGAAATTCAAGGAAAAATCAGAATGTACATGTCATGAAGGTTACACATTATTAAAAGACAATGAGACTGATATAACTATGTTAGTCAAATAAGGCTCAAATCTCACAAACTTTGTATATCACTAGTCACTACTATTTTAAAGATAATGCACATTGACCAATCATAAGAGTAAAAGTACATGCTAAAGTTGCTACGAAATTATCTAGTCAATTCACACTCTAATCATAACTATATAGTCTTAAAATCAACAGAAAAGAGAAAATGTTTGTTTTGTTGTTTTATTCTTTCTCTCATTTTGATTGAAAACTTAAAACTAGTAAAACAAACAAATTCGAAAACACACATTCATATAAAAAGTAACGCGAAAACATAAAGAAAATAAATTTACTTCCCTTGGTTTGCCTCCTAAGAAGCACCTTAGTTTAGGGTCACTGGCTCGACTCCATGTTTCCTCACGTGACAAAATTATGATCTTCTAGTGGCATATGTGGTTCCTTCACGTGAGGTTATTTCAGATAGGGCCTTAGTTGATAATCGTTCACCTCCAGCATCTTCCCTATCTTCAGATTCTTCATCTCTATTGAGTCCTCACTCTCTTCAAATAATTCAAATGACTCTTCACTTTTTTCTTCTTTCAGTCGCTAGGTAAAGGTAAAGGGTTAGTCTCAAAAATAATTACGAACTCAATACTTACCTCTTAGCCAAATGATGTATCATATGTTGGATCAGAAAAAGAAAGCATGCTTAGTTTGGAGAAACAATAGATTTCAAAACTTTTTAAGAAATCTTTTTGCAGCGGAAGCAATATATCCAAATCAACATGCTAATCCATACATGATATGGTATAAGAATAATAAAACCATGAACAAGATGAAAGGAATTACCGACACCTTCGCTACAGCTTTAAATCCTCGTTGCGCTATCCTCTCCTTCTTCTTGTATCCAAATCCTTTGTCTTTGAGTCTTTTCCTTTAGCAATCTATCTTCTTCCTTGTTGTAGTATCCTCAACCAATTAGATTTACCACTTGTTC
>JANVCL010000002.1:14324898-14336495 GCA_026546855.1 Erythroxylum incrassatum | reverse complement strand
TTCAATTAATCTATGTCATAAAATCTTACCAATATTAACATAATAATTAACTCCACAAAATTTTCCCTTAAGGACCTTATAATTTATTCAAATCATACTTGATCCTCAAGAAAATTTTTTAGGGGGCCAATAAGAATTGTATTCCAATGGTGTGGACTTTGCTAGTATCTATGCCCCTTGTGAACATGGTTCTTTTGAGAAATACTTTAGGCATGATGGTTATTTATATCACCAGAATTGTTTATGCATGCCTAATTGTTCATTGCGTGAATTATTTGTGCTTGAAGCCCACGATGGAGGACTTATAGGGCACTTTGGTGTCGCTAAGACCTTGGACATATTGCATGAGTATTTTTATTAGCTGGGTATGCGAAAGGATGTAGAACGCATTTGTACCTGTTGCATTGCTTGTAAGCAAGCTAAATCGACCACTAAACCTCACGGCCTATAGACGCCCTTACCTGTACCTAGTCACCCTTGGATGGACATTTCTATGGACTTTGTTGTAGGGTTGCCAAAGTTAAAAGGGGGTGTAGATAGCATTTTTGTTGTTGTGCACAAATTTAGTAAGATGGCTCACTTTATTGCTTGCAAAAAACCTGATGATGCTGTGTATGTTGTTGATTTGTTCTTTAAAGATGTTGTGAGATTGCATGGTATTCCTAGGTCAATAGTTTTGGATAGGGACACCAAGTTTTTGGGCCATTTTTGACATGTTTTATGGGAAAAATTAGGAACAAAATTGTTGTTTTCTACTACTTGTCATCCACAAATTGATGGGCAAACGGAAGTTATGAATAGAACATTAGGGAGTTTGTTGCGTGCTGTGATAGAACGTGGTTTGATTGCTTGCTGTTTGTTGAGTTCGCTTATAATTGTAATGTGCATTCTACTACCAGTTATTCTCCTTTTGAAATTGTTTATGGCTTTAACCCTTTAACTGTATTGGATATGGTGCCTTTACCTTTATGTGAGTTAACTAGTCTAGATGGAGAGAGGAAAGCTGAGTTGGTTCAAGAGTTACACGAGAAGGCTAAGTAACATATGGAGCATAAGAATGAGGTTTATGCACGCCAAGCCAACAGAGGACGCAAGGAGGTGATCTTCGAACCCGACGAATGGGTTTTGCTTCATCTTTGCAAAGAGAGGTTTCCTAGCCATAGGCGGTCCAAGCTTGATCCGCAAGGAGATGGTCCTTTTCAAGTCTTAGAAAGGATCAACAATAACGCCTATAAAATTGACTTGCCCGGTGAGTACGTGTCCGCTACTTTTAATGTTGTTGACTTGTCTCCGTTTGATATAGATGCAGATTCGAGAACGAATCTTTCCGACGAAGGAGGGGATAATGTGAGCAAGGCTGCACATGACGAATATATCAATAGACACTGAGATCAACACAACGCTAATAGAGACTTGATGTTGCCTCCTAGCCCTACAATTTGGACTGGGCTTAAAAGATTCATGGCCGTGTTAAATTCATTCGTGGCTCGCGTGGTTGATGATGGACTCCAGAAGAATCAAGATTCTTGCTCGCATCTTCAGTTTGTCAGTTTGAGCCAAGTTCTAGGCTCAAACAGCCCTTGACAAGTGCGCACGATAAGCACGTATGCCAGAGCCCAGCAGGCCAGACGCCAAGCGTGTGCCTGGCCTCTTTTGCCTTGGGTTGTTTTCCTACTGTTTTCTTTATAGACGATTTAGACAGTATTATTTTACCTATTTAGGCCCAGGATGTTGGCCCACTTTCAAGTTATTTTGGCAAGTATAAATAGTTGCCTTGACATTAGTTATAGGCTTACACTTTTGATAATTTGAGAACTTTGTGAGGAATTTCTTCAAGTTCTTGTTGTTCCACAAACCCTAACTCTACTTATCAATTAATCTCAATTGTGGCGTATTGTTTTGGTTCAATTTTCTTGGTTTACTACTTGTTCTAGGTTGCTTGGACAATTGCGATCCTTGAGGTCTAGAAAAGTATCGAAAAACCTTGCGTATCTAGTTTGTTTAAAGGCTACCGATTCATATCAAGATTAATCTTCTTCTGCGCGCGCATCAGAACATATGATCCCAAACCAAACAAGTGTGGTAGAGAAAGTTAACTTGCTTAAATATCATGCACCCGTGCTTTTTTGCTAGATTTCTACCAGCTCTTTGTGGTGAAGGAAACTAGAGTTTCATCAATTATGATAATTGGTCTTAATTCTCATATCAGAATTAATAGTTTAGATTATTAATATATAGGGTCTAGATTTAGAGTTATTTTCAAAAGAATTTGTATAGTCGAAAGATGAATATAACCAATTTTTAGTCTTTTTTCTTCAGATATTTTTGTAAATGTTTTGTAATTTGTTCCTGATCTTTAAACTAATTCTAACATGTCCATTACATTGATCAATTCTAATTGGTGTCTCACGAACTATTTTTCCAAAATAGATAATATTTTTACGATCTAATAAATGCTTAAAAAGTGAAGATTGTATATCTTGCCCTGATTTTAGATTTAACTGAGCTTTAGCTATTTGTTTTTGTTTTTCATTTGATAGAAGAGTATCTATATGAAAGGTTCCTGTTGATTCGGATAGTTCTAAATTATCTATATGTAATATATTTGTTTCTTGATTAGTCATTTTGATGCCAAAGAGTACTTATTTTATGATCATGTAAAAAAATTTCATAATGATGTAACTGTTGAGTATAAAACCGATACATTTGTTTAGATAAATCTAAATTATCCTTAATAGGTTGTATAATTTGAAGATTAGATATCATAGATCGAAGATAATTATATTGGTTTTCCCAATATCGAAATTCTACATAATGTTGATCTTTTAAATGTTCAATAAATTGTATATATTCTATTAATTAATTATAAATGGAGTGAATGTGTGAAAGTCATTTTTAGTGTTTTCTTCTTTTTCTATGTTGATCTTGATTATATATAATTGAACCCACTTCTTGCTGATTTTGGTGAAACCAGAGAAGAAAGTCATCAATAAATAATATACTTTCTATATATAAAAATCGTCAAAGTCTATGGTTAAGACCAAAACGATGTTCTTCTTGAAAGAAAGGAATGCTAGCATTTAGATTAAGTACAAAATAGCATATTTCAATAAATTTAATAAAAATTTGTGCAAATAATACGAAAATTAAAGTACATGCTAATATGAAAAAGAAATTCATTTTATTGACTACAAGCGGAAATACATAGGCTGAAATACTGAGACATCATATATATCTAATGGATGAGTTGCTGCATTAAGTCCTGATATTATTTCCTAGTTTGGATGACTATATCCTTTAATTCTTTTGTTAAAATGATGAGTCTGCTTGTATCATACATCTGAATATATCTTATTGCATCTAAATTGTTGTGCACATGCTTGTTAAAAGCATGATACCTAGCTAGTAAATCATCCAATGCTTGTTCTTTGTCATATGTTTCTTTGATTGATTGTTTCAAAATCCTTTTTCGTTCGAAATATCCAAAATTCATTTTTGTGATCTGAAAATAGCAAATATAACTTAATTAGTCTATGAGCTGATTAATTCGTTTAAAATAATCTTTTCTATTTTCATTATTGATATATTGAAGATATTTTATGAGATTGATTGTTTGACTATATGTATATTGTCCTTTTAGATCATTATTAATTTCTGCTTGATTTAATAATGTTTGATATTTAACTAATTGTCTATCCTGATTATCTTTGCACTAATAACTATACTGTATTAATTCCTTAAGTTCATGTTTCTGGTCAAAATAATTCATAGTTTATTTTGAAATAAAGGAAAAACGATATTAGGATTTTGAATTTTAAGTATACTCTGAATCTAAAAACTATATATTGTTGTTCTTCTATTGTTAATGATCTAATAATTAAATGACATAATTCAATTTTTCTGGAAAAAAATAAATGAATGATCAAAGTGATATAATAATTCTAATATATAGAAATGATGAAACAAAACACTTAATCATACCTTTTACATTTCCGAGAGAACGCCAATCACCAGGCTAGAGTTCGGAGAGTGTATAGGTAAGAGAAAGAGAAGTTTATTTTATAAGAGCCTAAGGCTCAGAGCGTACATATATATAGGCTAGAGAGGCAAAAAAGGTCGAAACATTATGGCCGATAAAAAATATACAAGATGCTTAATAACTAGCATAAAGAAAAAGTAAAAGATGCTAAAAGTAAAGTAAAGTTAGGGAATCTACCCTAAGTATCGAGTAGATTCCCTAACTTTACTTTATGATGTGTTGAGCATCGAGTGTAATTGGAGCCTTGTAATTGGAAATCATGACTTGATTAATTCCTTTGTAAGTAACTTTAATGTTGGATTCAGTGGTGATTCGAGCGCCTTGGATAAAAACTCCTTTAATGCATTGGAGGTTGAACTGATTGATTAAATCCCATTCAAATGTGCGCTGAGGTGGTTCGTCAATTCCTGGATAAATTCCATTCCTAATCCCAATAGTGAGAAAATCAATCCTAGATAATTTTATTTTTGCATCTTTGATTCTATCATTTTTTTTGAAGATCGAATAGTTGCTGAACATCTTGATAAAAATTTCTCTATCTTTGGCAAAACGATCTTTATAATTTTTTATAGCTTGTATGACGGTTGGGAACTTGGAAAGGATTTTTAAATTGGTAAATTAAATAGTATCTATAAGTCCACTTTAAAAATAGATAGGTAGTTAAAGGTTTGGCTTCTGAAAGTATGATGGCTTTAGGTCCATATTTTCCTCGATTTTGAGGATAATGTGAGATCCCACATTAGTTGAAGAGGGGAACGAAATACGTCTTATAAGGGTACGAACACCTCTCCCTCTCAGGCACATTATCCATGCCCCAGCGCACCAGATCCCATTAGAACTCCGAAGTTAAACGTGCTAGGGCAAGAGTAGTACCAGGATGGGTAACCTCCTGCGAAATCCTGTTAGAAAAGCAAAACCGTGCAGATTGGGCCCAAAGCAGACAATATCTGTAAATGGGTGATCTAGGATGTTATAAGTGGTATCAGAGCCGATACCCGAACTGTTGTGCCAGCTAGGTTGGACCCCAAAGAGGGCAAGGCGCTAAGGTCGGTGGAGAGTGTGAGATCCCACATCAATTGGAGAGGCAAACGAAGTACGCCTTATAAGGGTACGAATACCTCTCCCTTACAGACGTGTTTTCATGGCCTAATGCACCTAATTCCATCAGAACTCTGAGGTTAAATGTGCCTAGGTGAGAGTAGTTATAGGATGGGTGATCTCTTGGGTAAGCCTCGGGAAAAGCAAAACTATGAGGGATTAGCTGAGTCAAGGCCCAAAGCGGACAATATCTGTAAGCGGGTGATTTGGGGGGTTATGGAAGTAGTATCAAAGCGTGTACTCGAACCATTGTGCCAGCTAGGCTAGGCCTCAAAGAGGACAAGGCCCTAATGGAGGTGAAGAGATTGAGATCCCACATCGGTTGAAGAGGGGAACAAAGTACGCCTTATAAGGGTACGAATACCTCACCCTTACAAACGCGTTTTCCATGGCCTAATGCACCGGATCCCATCAGAACTCCGAGCATTGGATCCCATCAGAACTTCATGGTTAAATGTGCTTGGGCGAAAGTAGTTCTAGGATGGGTGACTTCCTGGGAAGGCCTTAGGAAAAGTGAAACCGTGAGGGCTTAGCTAGGCCAAGGCCCAAAGCGGACAATATCACAAGAGTGTGAGACCAAACATTGGTTGAAAAGAAGAACAAAGTACGCCTTATAAGCATACGGATACCTTTCCTTTACAGACATGTTTTCCATGGCCTAATACACTGGATCCCATCGGAACTTCGAAGTTAAATGTGCTTGGATGAGAGTAGTTCTAAGATGAGTGACCTCCTGGGAAGGCCTCGGGAAAAGGAAAACCGTAAAGGCTTAGCTAGGCCAAGGCTTAAAGCAAATAATATCTGTAAGACGGTGATCTGGGATGTTACAGGTGGTATCAGAGCCGATATGTAAACCGTTGTGCCAACTAGATGGGACCTCAAAGAGGGCTGGGCCCTAAAGGGGGAGAGTGTGAGATCTTACACCGATTGGAGAGGGAAACGAAGTACGCCTTATAAGGGTACGGATACCTCTCCCTTACAGAGGTGTTTTCCATGGCCTAATGCATCAGATTCCATTGGAATTCTGAGGTTAAATGTGCTTAAGTGACAGTAGTTCTAGGATGGGTGATCTCCTAGGAAGACCTCGGAAAAAGCAAAATCGTGAGAGCTTGGCTGGCTCAAGGCCCAAAGCGGACAATATCTGTAAGCGGATGATCTAGGGTGTTACGAAAATAGTATTAGAATCGGTACTCGAACCACTATGCTAGCTAGGCTGGGCCCCAAAGAGAGCAGGGCCCTAATGGGGATGGAGAGTGAGATCCCACATCGATTGAAGAGGGGAACGAAGTACGCCTTATAAGCATACGAATACCTCTCCCTTACAGACGCATTTTCTATGGCCTAATGCACAGAATCCCATCGAAACTCCGAGGTTAAATGTCCTTTGGTGATAGTAGTTTTAGGATAGGTGACCTCCTGGGAAGGACTTGGGAAAAACAAAACCGTGAGGGCTTGGCTAAGTCAAGGCCCAAAGCGGATAATATTTGTAAGCGGGTGATCTGGGATGTTATAGAAATAATATCATAGCCTGTAACCGAACCGTTGTGCCAACTAGGCGGGAACCTAAAGAGGGTTGGGCCCTAAGGGAGGTGGAGAGTGTGAGATCACACATTAGTTAGAGAGGGGAACAAAATATGCCTTATAAGGGTACGGATACCTCTCCCTTACAGACGCATTTTTAATGCCCTAATGCACTGAATCCCATTAGAACTCCGAGCACCAGATCCCATCAGAACTTCGAGGTTAAATGTGCTTGGGCGAGAGTAATTCTTCGATGGGTGACCTCCTGGGAAGGTCTCAAGAAAAGTGAAATCGTGAGAGCTTAACTCGGCCAAGGCCCAAAGCGGGCAATATCACAAGAGTTTGAGATCCCACATCGGTTGAAGAGGAGACCAAAGTATGCCTTATAAGGGTACATATCTCTCACTTACAGACGCATTTTTCATGGCCTAATGTACCGGATTCCATTAGAACCTCGAGGTTAAATGTGCTTAGGTTAGAGTAGTTCTAGGATTGGTGACCTCCTGGAAAGACCTCAAGAAAAGTGAAATCATGAGAGCTTGGTTGTTCCAAGGCCCAAAGCGGACAATATCACAAGATTGTGAGATCCCACATCAGTTGAAGAGGGGAACAAAATACACCTTATAAGAATACGAATACCTCTTCCTTACAAACGCATTTTTCATGGCCTAATGCAACGGGTCCCATTAGAACTCTGAGATTAAATGTGCTTGAGTGAGAGTAGTTCTAGGATGGGTAACCTCCTGGGAAGGCCTCGAGAAAAGCAAAACTGTGAGGGCTTGGCTAGGTCAAGGCCAAAAGACAATAATATCTGTTAGAGGGTTATCTAGGATGTTACAAGTGGTATCAGAGCCTATACCCGAACTGTTGTACCAACTAGGCAAGACCCCAAAGAGGGCTGGGCCCTAAAAGGGAGAGTGTGAGATCTTACATCGGTTGGAGAGGGAAGCGAAGTATGCTTTATAAGAGTACGGATACCTCTCCCTTATAAAGGCATTTTCTATGGCCGAATGTACCGGATTCCATTAGAACTTTGAGGTTAAATGTGTTTAGGTAAGAGTAGTTCTAAGATGGGTGACCTCCTAGGAAAGCCTCGGGAAAAGCAAAACCATGAGGGCTTGTCTGGGTCAAGACTCAAAGCGGACAATATCTGTAAGCAGGCGATCTGGGGTGTTACGGAAGTAGTTTTAGAGCTGGTACTCGAACTGTTGTGCTAACTAGGCGGGACCCCAAAGAGAGCTTTCCCTAAGGGGTGGTTGAGAGTGGGAGATCCTATATCTGTTAGAGAGGGGAACGAAGTACACCTTATAAGGGTACGAATACCTCTCCTTTACAGACGTGTTTTTTATGGCCTAATACATTGGATCCCATCGAAAGTCTGAGGTAAAATGTGCTTGGGTGAGATTAGTTCTAGGATGGGTGACCTCCTGAGAAGGGCTCGGGAAATCCAAAACTGTGAGGACTTGACTGGGCCAAGTCCCAAAGCGAATAATATCTGTAAACGAGTGATTTGGGGTGTTACAAAAGTGGTATCAAAATCGATACTTAAACCGTTGTTCCAGCTAGGCTGGGCCCCAAAGAAGGCTGGGCCTTAAGAGGGTGGAGAGTGTGAGATCTCACATCAGATAAGGAGGGGAACGATGTACGCCTTATAAAGGTACAGATACCTCTCCTTTACATACGTGTTTTTTATGGCCTAATACATCGGATCCCATCAAAATCTGAGGTAAAATATGCTTGGGTGAGATTAGTTCTAAGATGGGTGACCTCTTGGGAAAGAGTTCGGGAAAAGCAAAACTGTGAGGGCTTGGTTGGGTCAAGGCCCAAAGTGGACAATATCCATAAGAGGGTGATCTGGGATGTTACAGATAATATTGGAAGATTTTTTGAGCATCAGTCCATGTGTTTAGAGCTTAAAAGCAATCAAAAAACATTTTTGAAGTGAGTTTTCTTGCTTCATCTTGCATGGATTTCGAAGGGATAGCATTTATGCGGTCCATGTCGATTGGTTTTCCTAAAGAGACCATTTTTGGATAGGGATTTGGTGTTTGCAAAACTTGTTTATATTGGGGTTTTAAAACTGGATTTCTAAAATCTGCAAAGGCTTTTTCATCCTCGGCTCTGGCTGGAAAACTTGTGTAGAATATCATATCGGCTAGTGATTTGTATAGCAGGTTTATGTCATTCGTCACAAAGTCCTGCCATTGCTCCATTGTATGTAACATAGGTTTTGGTTTCTGCTGCATCCTTTTGTCTTTGGGAAATTTTTGGACTAATTGGATCCTTATTAGATATGGGTTGAGATTGAACAGAGGCAATTTGTTGAGTGATTAAAGGAATGATATTTGTAACGAGTTTGGTGGTTGAAGGAATAGTTGACGGAGTATTGGTTGTACAAACAGCAGTGACTACTGTTTGGTCCTTGGTATTTTGCTTCAATATTTAAATGGTTGATCTCAATTGATTGAGTTCTTTGGTAACTATACCAACTTCTTGTTGTAAATTCATCAATTCTAATTCCTTCAGAGATATTGCTTCTTCAAGGTTAGCTAATATTGTTTCCATTCTCTGGTAAGTATATCTGCAAGAAAATTATCAATAGATTTGATATATTGAATTTGAATTTGATATTGATTTAATTCAAGCTGTCATCTTACCAATCATCCTTAATTATAATTGGCCTTGATATTATATCGAATAAATCCACATAAATACTTGGAATATGTCTATATAGTAAATTCAACGGGTAATAGATCCACGTGCCATTTTCTCAATGTTTTGAGACAAGCAAGTGTCTCTTTTTCATGTATAGGATATTTATATTAAGTGGGATTGAATGTCCCATTTGTATACTTGCAAAGTAGATATATCTTTTGGTTGGGTGGTTTTGCCAAAAGGCATCCTACTCATGTATCCATGTTGGCATCAATTTGAACCAGTAGTGTATCCATAGGAAGATAATTATATTGAACAAGTAGATTGTTACACAGTGTTTTTAATTTTTGTACAGCGTGAGTATCGGCATTCGTCCAATTCCATTGTGATTTTGTACTACATTTAAGTTGTAAAATCTTTCTTTCATTTGCTAAATTTTTAAAAAATTCTTGGTCTGAATTATAGTTTAGAATTCCTAAAAATTGTTGTACAAGTGTTCTATTGGTTAATTGATTTGGAAATTGTTGAATTTTATTGTTACTTTCTTTTTGCTTAGAATTAATCCTTTGTCTTGACATCTCTGAAGTACTATCTTAACCTTTTTTTAAATGATCCATTTTATCTTGATTAGAATAAATGATTATATCATCTATATATATACAAAAGTAAATTCCTCTAGTCCTTCTAAATTATTATCCATAAATCTTTGATAAATACCTGGTGTTTGTTTTAATCCAAATGGTAATACATTCCATTGATAATTTTTTTTAGGAGGACAAGTAAAAGTTGTTAAACGTTTTGTGTTATCATGTAATCTTAATTGCCAGTAACCTGATTTTGCATCTAACGTTATAAACCATGCATGTCCTTTTAATTTATTTAGAATATAATCTTTACGAGGTAATTTATATGCATCGCCTATAGTGGCTTCATTAAGTTTTTTATAGTTGATCACCATATCTCTTTTGCCTCTTTTTTGTTCAGCTGAGTTATTGACATAGAAAGTTGGGGCTGAATGTTTCCTAGTGCTTGGGGAAATTAATTGTTTTTCTAATAAATCTGCAAATTCGGTAATAAATTCTTTAACATCTTGTAGAGTATATGGTATATTGTTTCGAATATTAACTTCTTGTGTAGGATCTTTTAATTTAATTTCAATCAATTACTGATTATTATTATTTATTGGATCTAAAGGATTTTAACTACAAACATTTTTTAATAATGTTTCTATTTCAATTTGAATGGTCATATTATTAAGAAGATAGAATTGAAGATAATCTAATTTGTTTGTTAAGAGTTGTAGGTTTTGGTAATAAGTTGTATGATAAATAGGAATTTTGAAAATTATTGATTTTTGATTGAGAGATTTAATATATGGTGTTCTTAATGTAATATAATGCAAGTATTGACAAAAAGGATTATATAATTTAAGACAATTATTTCCTCATATTAGGGATAGTCCTGATTCTTGTTGATATATAGAAGGTACTGAATCTAACGTCGGACTTTCTGAGCGCTTTGTGTTGTTCTATATTTGGAGATACTACTATATATTGATATATACATATGGTTGTATCTGAGTTCAAAGATGTATTTAAGTCATTTGGGTGTATATGTTAATGATTTATAATGTTATATGCCCTTACATGAATTTGGAATTTATCGGTAATGTGGAATCTTGGAGATTTTTGATATACAAACTTTTAAGTGGATAAAACCGAGTCCATTGGATGGATATGACCATGGTGGTTGAATTAAATAAATTTTAATGCCTTAAGAGGGGATTAGACACGATTTATAGACTCATGAGACACTTAGAAAGCTTAATTGGAAAAGTTGATGTATATAAGGGTTTATTTGAACATTGACAAAATTTAAAGGACTTAAATGTAATTTTTCAATTCCTGAAGGACCAATATGTAATTTTATGAAGTTAAGGAACTTAATTATTGTTTCCAAGAGTCCAAGGACCAAAATAAAAATAAAAGTTTTGGAGATTTCTAAATTTTGGACTTAATAGCAATTTAGGAAAGTTTGGAGAGTATAATGGTAATTTCACATACCTAAGGGCAAAATGGTAAATTTAACATGCTTGGTCAAAGAAAAGTCAAATTCTGGACCGTTCTTTATATGTGTGGCTGTGCAACCCCTTCATTTGGCATTAAAACACATTTTTTTTGTAATTAAAAGAGAGGAGAAAGAAGGAGAAGAGAGGAAGTTTTGGCCATCACCAAAATTCACCCTTCTTTTTGGTTTTTCAACTTAAACCAAGGTGTTCTAAGCT
>JANVCL010000002.1:14285169-14296823 GCA_026546855.1 Erythroxylum incrassatum | reverse complement strand
ATTATAAGTGTAAATGATGTTAGGAAGGTTGTATGAAGCATTAAAGAAGGTTTGGGGGGGGGGGGGTTTGGGAAGCCCCATGTCCGTTTAACAGACTTAGAGTCTGTTTAACAGACCTTCTGGGGTCAAAAGGACCCCTTTCATCACCCATATCTGTTGGAAGTCCGTTTAACGGACTTTCTATGGTGAAATGGTGTAGTTTACCCGACACATGTCCGTTAAACAGACATGCATGTCCGTTAAACGTGCACGGGAAAGTTTGTGCTTTTTGGCACTATTAGAGGCAGAATCAGTTTTTGTGGCCTTCATGAAAGTTGTAGCTCTTGAAGTCTACTTTTTAATGGCTTAAAAACGAAAGCAATCCGACTTATAGATTGAAAGTTATGGCGATCGTGCCAAGAGAGGTTCAAATCAATTTGGGATGTAAACATATGTGATTCTTTTGATCATAACTCCCTCATCCAACCTCCAAATGAAGTGATTCTTAAAGCAATGGATTTCTAAGACATGCATCTACCTCTTCTTAAAAATTTGCATAATTTGGAGTTTATTTAAGAAAGTTTGCATTAAAGTAAGTGGGAGGTCAGTTAGGAGGGCACGATTAGGGTTTGAGCAGATTTGAGCTTTTTAAGCATATCTTGAGCTATAGAGCTTCGATTGAGATGATTATTTCTTTAAAGTGAACTAGAGACATAGAGTTATGATTGCTATGAAGAGATCAAATTGAAATTCGGATTTGAAGATTTCCAAATTTTGTTCACGAGTAGGAGAATTGAGTTCAAGCATAGTGACTGATTTGTATGAGCACACCATGGAACAAATTGTGAGTAAATTTTTGGGATGTTATGAGAATGGAAAAAAAATAAGATGGCTAATGAGGGTTTAATGAGAGAACCCTTCAAGTTAATATGCACACTCACGTTTCATGATTATCAGAGCAAGCATTGGACTCTGGAACCAAGCGGGGTCCAACAGACGAATGAGTAAGCAAGAGAGTTGGGTTCCGGAAATGGGATCCAACATTACATCTTCTGTAAACCTTTTGGCAATTTATCAAATGTTCCAAGCAAAGATACTAATTCTATTAGAATGTGCCGATAAGAGATTTAAACTTTTTCAAACTTTTTCTTACTCTCACTACTCATTTTGAAAACTATTATCCTATAAGTATGTATTGAAGTAAACATTATGTCCAATAAGGTTTATAAGATTATACCTAACATTTTAGATATCTCATAATTTTTTATCATCCAATCTAATTATAAACTTAGTGGGTAAGATATGCATCAACTAAGTACTATATCTTAAATCATTAACCTTGACCTTGGTGAGAGTCTTATCATTAAAAATTTTATATGGAATCTTACTAATTTATTTGGACGAAATTATCAAAGGTAAGTTATTGTATAAGGAATAACCATAAAAGAAATAAATATTTTATTCTACAATATATTATATTGTACATTCCTTCATATGTAAATTCATATTGCTATAGAATTTAATTGTAGAGATATTCACTATAGAATCTCATTACCTGTAGATAACTAAGAAAATTTAATGTAAATATTACCACATCGATCTTATTGAAATGCTTTGACATTCTTAATGCCTTGTCTTTTCTCATATGTAAATATCTTGAACATTCTCAAAATTATATTAGTATTCCATTTAGTATATACGATTATATTATATAAAGTCATTAGTAAATTTAATGAAATACAAGTATTCATCATTTTCTAAATTAATACAATAATCGTCCTTTCATTAAAGATTGGTTTGTTCATCCTTCAACCAACAAGTTCTATCTATTATGTAACTTTATGATTTTTACTGTGGTGATTTAACTATTGTAATATAAAGGGTAGTTTTATTTTTCTAACTTTGTTGTCTTGCTACTTATATTAAGTATAAGTCTCTCTTGATTTAACACATATAAATTATTTGTATAAACTTAGATAAGCTACTTTTACTCAACAAGTTACTTTTTTATCATGTTTTGTAAATTGTTGTAATGTTCAATCGATATTTATTATAAATACACAAAATATTAATTAGAAATATATATGACATCTATCATATCTAGTATTGACAAAAAAAGCCATGCAAGTATTTTCTTCTAATGATAACTATTATCACACCTAAGCAAATTTATTCAATTCCAATCCTTATCTACACTTTTAGTAAGCTGACTTAAATAGAACATTTCTTTCAAGATACTATACCTTTTAGCTCTACTTTATGCAATTGTTTGTGTTATACTATCATGATGTTGACATCCATCTTATATGTTGCCCTTAAAGTTTACGAGGCATTAATCAATTATAAAATGTTACCACATTTTGCATATATATGACATTAACACATTGCTCAAACTTTGCAAACAAAATTCTTAATAAGGATTAATAAGAGGATTACATAATAAATATAAAACTTTTATTTCTTTCTTTGAGAACTCTTGTTAAATTTATTTATGTATAAGAACTTTGGTTTATTACAATTTATTATCAGTTACATTAAATAATGGTAATTGATTACCCGTAGCTTCACTACTATTTTAAAAAGATTATTTTAATCTCTCTAGTTGGCTATGATCTTATTCAAATTTAGTTGATCTTGAGTTTGCTTACCAAATCAACTAGACTTAAATTAGATAAATAATAGCGTTATCAATTACATTTAATATGACTCTTAAATTTATTAAATGACAACTCTTTGCAAAATATATCTTTTATATTATTTCTCACACTACCTTTAAATTCATATGATCATAAGTTTACTCATCCAAATTATATAAATTTAATTACGTTTGACCCTTTATTATAAGACGAAACATATTTAAGTTAAAGTGGTCATGAGTTTGCTAATAAACCTAATAATAGATGTGAAGTTTGGTTTATTCTTGTAATAATAAAGGTAACATTCATGTTCTAAACATGTACTTAATATTTTAATAAGGGATTTAAATTTAAATGATCTCGTAGAACACATAAAATGCATATAAAATATATCAAACTTAAATAAAAACACGCAATTCAACATGAAATATGATTAAATTATATATATGTATATAACATCAACCCTTGGTTGATATTAGTTACTGATATAACATTTATAATCTAAACAAGATTTCTACTCTTTAAAAATTAAACTAAATCATTGATTCCATAGTAAATTAAATTCTTATTTGAAATTGAAATTAAAATTTTTTATTCGAAAATAATTTTTAAATTTAAATTTAGAAATTATTTTTGATTCTTTTTACTTCTTTAAAAAATCAATTAAAATTTATTTTTTACAAATTACTATTCATACTTATTATAATTTAGGAGAACACTTTTCAAAATTTAACAAATAAGGCATTGAATATAATTAAAAAACAATTTTATAATCCAATTACAAATAATTTTTCTTTTCTGGAAAACTATTTTCTAATATTAAAAGAAAATGATTTTAAAATTAAAGAAAATACTTTTAAATTTAATTAAGAAAAATTTTATTTATTATTTAATAAGAGATTAATTTCTCAATTAGTCAGCAAATTCTTTATTAATTAATTTGATTATTATTTTCTAATGTATTCAAGAAATATTCTTTTTTCTTAATTAGAAAATAAAATATTTTTATAGATTTAACTAAGAAATTTTTTGTTGTGATAAATTAAAAAAATATTATTTAATTAATTTAAAATAATTTTATAAATAATAAATTTAAAATAAAATAATAAACTTAATTGGTTTCAAGGAAATTGAAATAATCAACTTAAATTTAGAAACACTTTACCTAACTAAACTAAGAAAATAATTTTCCTATTTTTAAAGAGTTTAACTAATTATTAATTTAATATTGAAATATAATTAATTATAGAAATAAATTTCTAATATTTAAGTTAAGAATAGTTGTGAATATGCAGGATAATTGATTGAGTCAAAACCAAGAAAGACATTAATATATTCAAAATGAGAGTTCAAAAGGAGAGAGAGGAATTTGAACCCTCGATAGTTCCTTATGAACTATACTGATTTTTTAGATCGAAGCTATCAACCACTCAGCTATCTCTTCAAATGATAATTTTATTTTACTAGCTAATGTCATAATGTTAACTAGCTAATTCAATTTTCTAGTGTAAAGGACTTCTAGCCACAATTAAGATTATCTTTAGCATAGTTCCTATCCAATTCAACATGCTTAGTTTGATCATGTTGCAGTAGATTATTAACAATCTCAGTGGTTACCTTATTATTATAAAATAACACCATAGGCTTTTTGGATCAAAACCAAGTTTAGTTAAGAGAATTTTCTACTAAAAAAGTTCTATAATTATATAATCTAGAAGTGAATTGTCCACCTAATTTTTTATCACCAAAATTAGAGTCTGCATATCCCATAACATTAATACGTCTATGTTTTGAGAGCATAACACCTTTACATATGGAGCTAATATTAAATATGTCAAAATCTAGTTAATAATATTCATGCTTTCATCACTTAGATTATGCATAAACCAACCTATATAATGCTGAGTGCATATTCTATATTTGGCTTAGTGTGAGTTAAATAGATCAACTACTCAAGTGTTCTTTGATATCTTTCCTTGTTTGTTGATTTTGAACATGAAAAATAGATAGACCATAATTCATCTCAATAGGAGTATTTTTGGCTTATAGGCAAAGCTACTTGTTTTAATTAGGAGATCTAAAGTATAATTCCTTTGGGAGAGAAAACAATCCTTGCTTAAATTGAGAAACTTTAATGCTTAGGAAGCATTTAAGAAGTCCTAAACCCTTTCTCTCAAGTTCTTTGCCCAAATAATTTCAAGTTTCTCAATTTTATTTATCTCATTTACTTGTTAAAATCATATCAATAATATAGACTAGAAGCAATGTAATTTCATTATGATCATATTTATAACGTAAGGTATGGTATGTCAAAACTTACTTGAATCTATACTTTTTCATTACATAACTCAATGTCCCAAACCGTGCCCTTAATAATTGTTTTAATATGTGCAATGCTTTTTTTTTATAATTTACATACTTTTCCTTCTTCTAATGCAAACCCATGATGGATCCATAAACACTTTGTATATTAGATTACTATAAAGAAAGGCATTCTGTATATAAAACTATCATAAAAGTCAGTCTAGATTTACTGCAATTGATAGTATGACATGAACAATATTCATCTTAGCAATTTGATACAAAAATATTTTAATAATTAATACGATAAGATTGAGTAAAGTCTTTTGTAATTAGTCTACTTTATATCTTTCAACCATTCCATCTAACTTGTATTTGATAATGAATATTCAAGTAGACTCTACAACCTTCTTTTCCATTGATAACTCGAAGACAATTAAAGATAACTTTAGTCTATAGGATCTATTACTTCTTTTATAAAGAAAAACACAATATGTTTTTATCCTTCTTCTCTATTCATGTTAAGTCTTGACAGAGTGACAATTAGAATTAATTTAAAGATAACACATAAATATAATATAAATTTCACAATTAAGATTCTTGAATTATATCTTATAGATAGTTAATTAATCAAAATTTTATAAAATAAATAATGTTTTTAATTAATAATATTACAAATATATAACAAATAAGACATAAACAATAAGATAAAAGCTTAGGACACAAGCAATTTTGGAGAATGGTAGATAGGGCCTTTCTATTGTAGATTTTGCTCATAATTCATAATCCAATCACCTAGATTTTTATATAGTCCTGATGGTGTCCTACAAAATTATCAACATTAACACTAGTGTTTTGAAATTTATTTATGTGAGCATGCGTTGTCTTCAATTTGTTACCATTAAAACAATCTCTTAAAGATGCTGAGTCAAATAGTTTGCCACGAAACAAAACATAGTTCCTATCCCATTTAAATGTAAATTCAAGACTATCTTAAAAAGAGATTCTATGAGAATATGGATTGAAGTATATTTTTATTATATGATGAACTCTGAATTTATACAGATATGTAGGAGTATTCTAAGTTATTTGAGTGCATAAACTTAAGTTGTATCTACAGTTACAAATCTATATAGTTGACAAATCTAATTAGGAGATTACAGTGAATATTCTGTGCAGATATAATGATCTGTGATGTGGGCTTCATCTATGGGCTCTATTATAGGCCCTTAAGCTGGCAAACGTCTATGCAGCCCAAGCTTTATCTTGAGCTTGAGGAAGCGTGATCGTGGAAGCGGTTTGGTTAGGGTATCAACTGTTTGGTCATCTGCGGAGATATGGGAGACTCGGAGGGCACCAGACTGAACTTGTTCCCTGATAAAGTGAAAATCTATGGCTAAGTGCTTCATTCGTGAATGAAACAACAAATTTGAACTTAATTATGTAGCCCCAACATTGTCGCAGTAAATCACCGGTGATTGTGAAGGAGTTTTGTTGAGATTAGCGAGGAGATTGCAAACCCAATTCAATTCAGCAACGATGTTGGCCGCGGATCTATATTAAGCCTCGGTGGATGAGCGAGCTACTGATTTCTACTTCTTTAAACTCTAGGAGATATGGTTGCACCCTAAGTAAATGATGAATGCTCCAGTCAATTGATAATAAGTTTTTTTGCCACCCTAGTCAACATCGGAGTATGTTGGAGCGAAGAATGGTGGCTTTAATTTGCAAAGGCATGAAGGCTGGTGCTTGATCGGCGATAGAGTTGTATGCCATCAACAACAGTCCCAACCAAGTAGTGAATGAGACGTTTTACAGCAGCCCAATGATCTAATGTTGGGCGATGATTGAATTGAGAGAGTTTATTAACAATAAATGCAACATCAGGCTGAGTCAAAAGTAGGTATTGTAGACTTCCCACTATCTTTCTGTATTCAGATGGGTCACTTAGTGGTGTTCCTGAGTTTAAGGCTAGAATTGGATGACTTGCCATGGGTATAACAACTGATTTAGCCTCTGCCATTTTCGTATGCTGTAGTAAGTTAAGGATATACTTCTGTTGTGAAAGAATTATGCCCTCGCTGTTTGGAATAACTTCTATGCCTAAAAAATAATGTCGTGACCCCAGATCTTTGATAGAGAACTTGTTTGCCAAAATAGCAACATAGTTGTCTATAAGTTGTGAATTACTGCCTGTTATGATTATATCATCCACGTAAACCACAAGGATAAGAGTACCTTTAGGTGACTGCTAAATGAACAATGATGCATCTGAGTATAAAGATCTCTTTGACTTCTAATTTTTAATTGAGAGGATAAAGCCAAGTATATCTAGTGAAGTGGTCAATGAATATTACATAGTATCAAAAATCATTATAAGATAATTCTGGTGACATCCAAACATCATAATAGATTATTTCTAATTGTTGATTAGATTGAAGAGTAGAGTTTAAAAAAGGCAACTTATGACTTTTATTACTGAGACAAGCATTGCAATGAGTAGAATTAGAGACTGATGAAATTTTGTTTTGAGATAGGATAACCGTTACAATTGGTTTAGCAAGGTGACCAAGTCGTGCATGCCAATTGGTGGCTGATGTTGTATTGGATCCCGTTTCCGGAATCAAACTCTTAACAAAATACCATCATACTTGAGCGTGGGTCCTTGTAATCTCTTCTTGCTTTGATACCAAGCATGTTGGGCACCATTTCCGGAGTCCAACCCTTGAACCATAAAACATATGCGTATTATTGCTCGTCATACAAATGTGAGCGTAATCCAAAGAATTTATGAAGCTTAAAGTCTCATACCATTTCTATGTTCCTTTTCCATAACACATCTCACTTATATTTATGTATGTAACAACAATTCACAATCAAAATAATCATATCAAATCGATAACTTCCTCAAATATACCTAATTTCAACTCAACCTTATACACATACGCAAATTCATACTTCCACTCAACATCATCTATACATAATTCATAATTTCTTAACGTCAAAAAATAGAGTTTTACAAGCTCTAAAGGCATTCCAAGCCACAATTACAACAATAATCCAAAATCTTAAAAGATAAAAGTTACATGAACTAGAAATCCTTAAATGCGACTAAAGCCTTGTGTATTCCAAAACTAACTCAAAATACAACATCAGCCAAATGGCAGTGATGCCTTGACTCGCTTTCACTCCATCTCTTGCTCAACACCTGAAGTTGGGGACGAAAAAGGGGTGAGCTTAAAGCTTGTGGGTAACAAGTTTATAACGAAGAATAAGCAAAACTGTTGAAATGTTCATTTGTCATATAAAAATAAAAATCATAATGAATTCATAAAATGCTTCATTCTCAAATTCTCAATCAAATTTGCAATTTGAACTCAAAACTCATAGTTAAAATATCATCACATCAACACCGCATATCCATTTAACCATCAATACAAAACACTCAATTTATGCTACATACTTGACAATTTAAAGATGCAATGTACAAATAAATGGCTCGAGAGTTCTGTGGAACAAAACGGATAAACCGAAGTTTATACCGTGAATAAAACGAGTCTGATTTCTCAGGATCTTGTGGCCTCAAGTGGGCAGCCGGGAGAAGGCTATATGTTGACGTGCACATGACTAACGAAACATTCCTCTCTCGCCCAAACAAACGCACATAATCATGCTCAAATCAATTTATCGAATGCTCATACTTTCGAGCTTTTCTATCTTTTCATTCATACAAAAAGCTATGAAATGTTTCAATGGCATAACTTTATCATTATTAATAAATCGTAATGCATTTTCAATAATCACAATAATTCATTATCAAGCAAGCTAAAAATACAATACAAATGCATTTGTCCACATTCACAACAATTCAAATTCAATCAATTAAGCATATACACATATAAACAAATTCTTTAAATCATTTAAAAGCAATCTATGAAGTAATTGAAATCATTTAGTTCTCTTAATTTAGCAAAACTTTAATGGCTCATTATTCAATTATAAACATGAAACCACCTAAATTCCTTGCTTGGATACATGCTTAAAGATGCTTCTCCTCTTGGTCCTCTTGCCTTCATTGATTCCCTTTATCAAATTAAAAGTTCCCATTCAATAGGAATACAATTTGAGGACCCATATATTACATATTCACTAAGATAAATTCTAAAATCTCAAACTCTTCCAAAAGTCCAAACATTTGGGTCAATTTTCCATGATCACTCTGATCAAGTAAATGGAAAAAATCTAATAACATTCTCTTCTAGAAAAATGTTCCTCATTGTCTTAAGTTTCTAATGACTTCAAAATCATTCAATTTGGTTTAGTACTCTAAAAGTTATACTCCAAACATATTGGGACTACCCTTATGCTGAAACGATATTCTATACTCAACTTCCATCTAAATATTGAAATCTTTATAAACTGAATTAAAACTTTATTTCTTCACAAAACTTGTAGCCCTATGTCCCTATTTTACAACGAATAAAAAATAACCTCATTTGGAAAACTACAATAAAATTTATGCCCAAAATACCAAAGTATGTCTGTAAAGGAAAATAGGATTTTGCCGCGGCAAAAATGTTGAAGTTCGCCGCGGCAAGGGCAAAAGTTCGTCGCGGCGAACATGTCCAGAAACCTCCCAAAAACCTATTTTTCGACATTCTTCATCTATATAATTTTCATCTTCCAAATATAACCCATATTAACCCTAAACCATCATTCCTACTTCATTTCTAAGCTCATTCTAACCCAAAATCATTCACAAACACAACAAAATCATTAACCCTAGAAGATTAAAACATTTTTCATACACCATTCAACAACAACTTCCTACACACATTCAACCCCATTTTCACTTCTAACTATCACTAAATAAGGTTCATTCATCAAATCAAAAGAGGTTAATGCTTATACTTGTTGATGCTTTAAATTCTTCAAAATCTTCAAAAATCTCCAAACCCTAGCTTTCCTCTTTTCTTTTTTTCTTCTTT
This sequence comes from Erythroxylum incrassatum, assembly GCA_026546855.1. Classification (NCBI taxonomy): domain Eukaryota; kingdom Viridiplantae; phylum Streptophyta; class Magnoliopsida; order Malpighiales; family Erythroxylaceae; genus Erythroxylum; species Erythroxylum incrassatum. Next base: position 14,286,919 of record JANVCL010000002.1, on the reverse strand, counting down.
TCTCTTCTTTTTCTCCTTCATACATGTTTCTTTCTTTTCTCAAATGCAAGACACATTTTCTTCTTCTCTTAATACCCTAAATGAGAGTGCAAATATCCATTTTGCCCTTTGCCTAATGCCTTATGTCTTATGCCCTTAAGTGCCATGCCCAATTTGCTCTTATAACATCTTACTACTTTAAACCTTTAATCAAATTAAACTATGTCATAGTAATCCTACTAACATTGACATAAATAAGTAGCTCCAAAAATTAATCCATCAAACCTCATAATTCATTTAAATCATGCTTAATTCAACAAGAAAAATTTGGGGGCCAACAACGTACCATAGTATTGAAATCAATTATAGGTGATTAATTCAAACATAAATACTTAAACTTCAATGTGATTAATTCAAACTTAGTATTAACACAAGAAATTTGTAGGTTTAATAGACATGACAGTTCTTTGCATAATAAAATCCTAGGACAATATATAGACTGGAAACTCATGATGTAGCTCCCTTAAGACTTATCGGTGAAAAATTCCACAAGCCTAGGAGTCACGGCAAGAACTTACTTTCTTAATTCACAAGTGTAAACAACGTTGCGTACCATAGTATTGAAATTAATTGTAGGTGATTAATTCAAACATAAATACTGCAACTTCAATGTGATTAATTCAAACTTAGTATTGACACAAGAAATTCATAGGTTTAATAGATATGATAGTTCTTTACATAATAAAACCGTAGGACAGTATGTGGGCTGGAAACCCATAATGCAGCTCCCTTGAGACTTATCGGTGAAAAATTGCACAAGCCTAAGAGTCACAGCGAGAACTTACTTTCTTAATTCACAGGTGTAAAAAATGTCGCGTAGCATAGTATTGAAATCAATTGTAGGTGATTAATTCAATTCATTAATACTTAAGGGATGTTGTGTAAAGTTTAAAGTTTTTATTCGTTATAAATGTTCTCAACCTACATATATGGATGGCCTAAAGATCATATATCCATGTAAAAAGTGCAAACATATTTGTTTCCTTCCTATTGATGAAGTGAATGGTCTTTTACTAAGAAAAGGGTTTGTTCCAAATTATTTTGAGTGAACACGACCTAGGGAGCCGTTGATTTGTATCACCACAAGGGGTAATGAAGTAAACTCATTAGTAAATGTGGATGAGTTTGAAGAGGGGATTATATTTGGAACAAATAATATAGGTGCAACTAAAAATCCTTACATGTAAATGGTTTATGATGTGGTCGATTATGCCTTTCAGGAAAATATAGAAAATCTTGAAGAAGAAACAAACCCATATGCAAAACAATTTTTTGACTTAGTACACTTAGCTAACCAAGAATTATGGTCAAATTGTGAGACAATGACTCAATTGTCTTCAATTGCTCGAATATTGAACACAAAGTATGAAGGGCATATTTTTTATTGTAGTTTTGATAAAATTCTTGGATGGTATAATGAATCATTGCCTCCTGATCATACAATGGTTGGTAGTTTTTACAATATGAAGAAACTTATTAGGGGCCTTGGTTTGCTTATTGAAAAAATTGATTATTGCAAATTGGGATGTATGTTGTATTGGGGAGATGATGTCGAATTACAAGTGTTGGGCCCCGAATTTTATTTATTTATTTGTTTACTTTAATTTCTTTTTTATTTTGCCTTAATTGTTTTAAATTATGTGTATATTTATATTTATTGAGTTTTGGAATTAGCAAGTGATTGGGAATTAAAATTGGGTTTTTATGAAGG
>JANVCL010000002.1:14252307-14265409 GCA_026546855.1 Erythroxylum incrassatum | reverse complement strand
CATTAATTTACGAACACAAATTTCACAAATCAACCAAAATAAAGTCCAACATAAATGCAATTTAATTGACTTATCACTTGGTTGTGAATGTACCCAGTATCTACTAAGGGATATGGGACATTATTTGACACAACTCGGTATCCACTAAGGAATATGAGCTAGTAGAAAGGCACTCGGTCACAACAACAATAATAAATGAAAGTGAGTCTCACGTGCATTGCATTTATACTTGATATGTGTAATTTACATAAATGAAATAGTTATGATGATTGTTCTTAAAGTGATATTTTATGAATATTCAAAAAGATGTGAAATATATGTTATATGTATTAATGTGATGCATGAATTGAGTGAACCATCGATAATGGTTACCTCATTGAGTTCGCAAAACTCACCAAAATTGCAACGTTGACTTTTTAGGATCGAGAGACGACTGTAGATACTGAGAGACGCTACAAGCAGTGTAGACTTGTAATTGGGAAGCGAAGTCATAGCTCAAAGGTAGGTCAGTTGGGTTTTGAACAAATTAGATAAATTTTGTGTATTTCCTCCTTCATGTAACACTTTTGTATTAAGCTATGATGATGTACGTGTAAGGAATGTTGAAAGACACATTTTAGACTTCCGGATTTTATGAAATGAAATGAAGAAATTTGGGTTTTAAAATATTGTGACTTTTTTAATGTTCATGAGGGAATAAAGATATGTGATGTCATGTTAAGTAAATGTAACGATTAATCATAGCATGTCATTATAATATGTTATGTACTGGAATTTCCTCAGGACGTCCCGGTATGTACCTTAAGGTAAGGGGGCGCTACAATCAAAGATAGGAACAGAAGATTCATATAGGAAAATTATTAAGCTATGCTAGCTTGTTTGCTGATACCGAATGCTGGGTAACGTTTAAGATCAATATCTCAAAACAAGAAAATACTGGTAACACTGTATTATATGACTGACGTATTCACTTGAACATTTTCAAAGTCTTGGTTTGTAGCAGGAGCCGCCTGCCTGTTGAATTTATTCAGTGTTACTGTGTAAGCTACTGTTATGGCACTCGGAATCATTCCTTTGAGCATGAAGCTATTCCAGCCTTGCTCTATGAAATTTCCCAGTTCCTCCCATCATATTGCCTAATTTCGACATGGTTTATTGTTCCCGAGTCCACGCACCTTAATGTAACTGATACTACATCTGGATTTGATCGTGGAATGTAGAATGAGGTGATGCCACAAACCTTACAAAATTTGTGTTTTGCTGTCTGTGTGCCAAAGGTATAGGTTGTGAGGAATTGGTCGGATCCTTCAAGGAGTGAAAACCTCTCAGAAGGGACAGTGAAATGAATAGTGCCCCTCATGGAACAGTTAGAACAGTTGCATTGCCAAGCTACAACACTGCTTGGAGCTTGTACACGCCATCTTACTCTCCCACAGTGGCATCCGCCATTGTGAATTACCATATGCAAATCCATCGCTAAAGACAGCAAAAGGTACTTCGTCTCCTCGGTGCAGTACCTAAAATTGTGAATGTCATGCATCTAGATATTATAATTTATGTATGAGAACTATGTCTAAATGCTCACAAAAATATCAACAACATCAGTATCATGATGGATCAAATAGCAGGTAAAGTAGGCAGTTCACAAAGAAAATAAAATGTAGGTAAGATACACGTTAGGGCCAAAACGGATATCCTCACATTCTGAATCGTTCACAATTACAAATTTGCTTGTACAGCTTATAGAGCAATACAAACAGGAAGAAATTGGCTGAGCATTTTCAATCATGAAGTGCGAACATTTAGAAGCATACTGACCAGTGGCTGACTTGTATAATGAATCCTATCAACACCATGCCTTCTTATATGCAAGTGAAAAAAAAAAACTTGTAAATAGAAAAAAATAAATGATGCCTTAACATCCAGAAATCGCAAACAAGATACTGTTATAACTAACAGCACAAATTAAAATTGAAAGGAAAGGAAAAACGGTTTTCTCTTAGCCCTTTTTTCTGGCCTCTTAACCCTTTTAAGCGGAGTCGCAACCACAGGACAAGAGAGGATGAAGGAAATCAAAAGCTAAAAGCACACTAAGTTAAACACTGTAATTGGTGTAAGACATCAAATTTACACATGGAACAACAAATAGGCAAGTAAACTGCTACGGCATCCACAGCTGTAACCTTAGAACCCTAAAGATTCTCAATGTTCCTCAAAGCATTTACATCTTAGATTGGTTAAAGAAGAGAAGAAACAAAAACAAAAACAAAAAAAAGAGGGTAACTAGTAAACTTTAATATTTCATTAACGACTGGATAGATAGCAATATATATATAGATGGGAAAAAACACTGTAAGCATCAGACCTCTTTCGCTCTTGATTCACTTATTGCAAATCATATACACTTTCAGAAACCTGATTTTAGGCATTCCTATAGGAAACCCACCACTCAAAAGGAAGTAAAGAGATTTTATTCACTGAGGCCTTGACTTGTCCTTTGCTAACCCAATTAACTTTCAACACATAGCTGTTAAGATGATTGAGAAACAATATGCTGTTCTCAACCAGAAATGCATTTCAGACGACTGATTCAATTGCAAAACAATCTAGCCTTTCAAAAAGTAGAGGCCAAGTTGTACTATGAAACATACAAAAAATGAGCTCAAAAAGCAAGACAGATTATTGAGATGTATTCTAAAGAAAAACCTCATAAATTCAACAACAATGTATTAAAAGATGTAAAATATTGTGTTGTAGATATGAAGAATATCGAGACCACAGGTGGTAATGAAGAATCAATTGTCAGACAACACTACAAGAAAATTAGTAATTAGTGATGAAAAATTACAGATAGAAACAAAATTGTAGCAAATTACTGACAGAAAATCATTTTCCATTGGTAACATTGTCTGAAAAAATTTCATTTTGCGACAAAAAAATATTTGTTGGTACATATGGAGAGAAATTATCCCGGCAAATTTTCTGACAGAATATAGCAACATTAGAAAGTTTCCGTCAGTAAAGAAGGAGAGAATGCTTGGCAGAATAAATAAGTTTTGGGTTTACCGATGAAATACATTTCGGTCGGTAAATTTTAAAGGTAAATGTCATCGTTTGCTTCAGGTTCAACGTTTTTAATAAAATGAAAACAACGTCGTTTGGTGTAACCTAAAACTCCACAGCCTCCCTCCTCCATCACATTTGGCTAATTTTTTGCTCTCTTCTGTCGTCGGCAGTGACGGAGTCAGAAATTTAATATAGGAGAGTCCAAATATTAATTTTTTTAAATTTTGGAAGGTCCAGTACACCACTAACCCTTAAATAACTCTATCCTTTGTCCCTAAAAAAAACTGTCCTTTTATATATAGATATATATATATATATAATTTTAAAAAAAAACTTGGTGGGCCCAGTGGTGTAGCTCCGTCATTGGTCGTCGCCATCCTCACCCTCCTCTCTGTGCCTACCGAAGTCCCATCATCCTCATCGTCCCACCGCGCGTCCTCGTCATGGCAATGTCCCAGCATCCTCATCTCTGTCGCTATCGAAGCCCCCCCTCCTCCATCTCTCTTGCCACGATGCATCGTCGCCCTCCTTGTCGCATATGCTTCAAGTACTGCTACTGAATCTTTTGTTGTCTTTTTTGCTTGAAAGCTATTCCAGTATGTCTATACATGATAGAATGGAAGGTGGCAAATGTGTTTAAAAGGATCCTATTGGAGCTCATTCAACTTTATAAATAACATTATGGAGTTAGCTTTCATCTGTACGTACGAATAATACAAGAAAATAAGTTCAATGTAATTGCAAGACTATATTGTTTGTATGAGGATAAGTGGTATGAAAATAACACAGTTGTTTTCTTATTAATGGTAAATGATTCAGTACTAGTCATAAAAGAAAAGTATATCAGTATTATAGTATTGATTACTATGATTACCAATAATTATTTTGTGGGTCTTCTGTTCCCAAATAATACCTAATGTTACAAATTGGCTTCATTTATAATAATTAAGCAATTTTATATAAATAATAGACTACAAACCGCTCGCATAGTTCAATGGCAATAAGTATCTTTATACAATACGTAGTAACTATGCCTAAAAAGTCTTAGTCTTGCTCAATCAATTGACAACATTCACGAAAGATTTTGAGGTTAAAATGCATTTCTGACGCAACTACTTCACAACACACCGACCTCGTGCAAAAAAGACCTTGATGGATTTGAACTTCGAAATTCTTAAATTGATGTTCACAATATCTTTGTTTTATCTTGCATACTTTTAAAGATGAAGCAGATTTTTATGCCGATTATAGTCCTTTTCAAATCCAAGTAAGTTGTACAACTAATGTCTACCATATGTGTTGCTTTAATAATATGATTCTGGTGCGTTTGGATTTTATGTGAATACAAAGGAGGTCTTAATTTTGTGTTGTTGTTTAGAATATTCTTATAATCATTGATGAATTTTTATGTTCTTCTTTAATAGTCTAAGTATTTATCTTTGGGTTTTGTCTGAATAATTGATGAGTAGATGTATGATTACATAAGTATTTACTATATGTGGAATGAGTTTGAGATCTTATGGATGATTTAAGGCATAATAAACCCTTAGGATGATATATAAGATGGAAACCCGTGATGCAGCTCCCATAAGGCTTATCGGTGAAACATTCCACGAACCTAGAAGTCACAGCAAAAACCTGTTATCTCGATTCATATGGTGTAACAATGTCGTGTATCTTAATGTTTCTTTTAATTCAAACTTAGTGTACGAACTTCATTCAAAACATTAAAGAAGTAGTAAGCTGTATAGTTATGGAAAAGTATAGATCATTTAAGGCATAATAAACCCCTAGGACGACATATAGGTTGGAAACCCGTAATATAGCTCCCGTAAGGCTTATCGGTGAAAATTTTCACAAGCCTAGGAATCACAATGAGAACTTGTTTTCTTGATGCATATGGTGTAACTATGTCACGTACCATAGTATTGAAATCAATTATAGATGATTAATTGAAACATATATACTTCAACTTCAATGTGATTAATTCAAACTTAGTATTAACACAAGAAATTTATAGGTTTAATAGACATAACAATTCTTTGCATAATAAACCTCTAGGACAGTATATAGGCTGGAAACCTGTGATGCGGCTCCCATAAGGCTTATCAATGAAAAATTCCACAAGCCTACGAATCACAGTGAGAACTTGCTTTCTTGATTCATAGGTGTAAACAATGCCGAAAGCATGTTACATCGGTAAATATCTGAAAACATGTTACAATTTGGACAAAAACAAAAGAAAATGTTATGTAAATGGTTGAAAAATCTAAAGTTTCCCGATAGTTATATTTCAAACTTAGCAAAGTGTGTGGACATGAGGAGGTACAAATTATTTGGGATGAAAAGTCATGATTGTCATGTGTTTATGCAAAGGCTAATTCCAATTGCATTTCAAGAGCTGCTACCGAATAAGGTTTGGGAAGTTATAACAAAATTAAATTTGTTTTTCAAAAGCTTAACATCATCTGAAATAAAGTTGGCTGAAATGGAAAAACTAGAAAGGGAAATTCCAGTAATTGTGTGCAAATTAGAAGGAATTTTTTCTCCAAACTTCTTTCACTATATGGAGCATCTACCTGTGCATTTAGCACATGATGTTAAACTTGCTGGTCTAGTTCAATATCGATAGATGTATCTGTTTCAAAGGTAATTATAGTAAATATTTAAATTAAAGTAATAACATATTTTAATAACAGAATTGTAATAACCCTATTCGCTAATGTAGATATTTGCGTCACTTGAAGAAAAATGTCAAAAACAAGGCTAGAGTTGAAGGTTTGATATGCAATGTTTATTTAGTAGAGGAAGCAAGTACATCTTGTTCACATTATTTTGAGCCATATGTGCTCGTAATGGAAAGAAAAGTTTCTCATAATGACGATGAGGGAGGAACGGGTGATGTTTATGGTAACTTATCCATTTTTACATATCGTGGACAAACATAAGGACGTTCAACAAGAACGCTAATAGAGGACGAAATAAAGGCTTCCCATGATTACATTTTATTGAAATATCAAGAGGCTTAACTTTTTGTGCAGTAAGTTTAAGTTGATTTTGAAATTGATTATTTGGGTTTTGGAAGTTAGTGTTATTCACAACTAAAATACATAATAATGTTTTTAGATTATACGAGAATTGGTTACGAGAGCTAATGCCTGAGAAAACACAGGATGATATCAATAAAAAAGTTGGAAGACACTTTTCTCGATGATTTGAGAAATATGTAAGTTTTCACTAACAATTATTGAAATAATTGAATTATAAGATTAAAGTGTTCAAATGATATCATACTATTTAATTTGATAATTTCTTTTATGTGGAACTTAGAAAATCCAATAGAGAATAGCCTCATACGTGATCTTGCGAAAGGACCTTTGCAAACTGTTAAATCATATCCGGTGTATTTCGTTAATGGATACAAATATCATACAGAATATCATGGTCGTAATATGACAACAGTAAATAGTGAGGTTTGCATACAGGGAGAATTAATGGATTACTATGGTAAAATTATTGAGATATTTGAAATTGAGTAACCTGTATTGCCAATAAAGCAGAGCGTGATATTTAAGTATGACTGGTTTAATCCAACTTCTAATATTAGTACAAAAGTATGTAGCCGAAACAATCTAGTTGAAATCAACCAACGAAGAAGATTTAGACAATTTAAACCTTTTGTATTGGTGATGCGCGATCCAGGTGTATTATGTCTCTTTTCTCAGCTTACGACGAAATAAGCAAATTAGTTAGTCGTTTGCAAAGTTAAACCTAGAGATGTTTTTAAATCACATGAAAAAGAAGAATAGATAATTTAAAGTGAAGCGTTTCAGGAAGATGTTTATGAAATAAATGCATATATTACATATGACGAGAATAAACCTTTGAACGATCCAAATAATGAATATGATGAAATTTCATCTAGAGAGGATGAGGAGGGCGAGAGATCCAAAGAGGAGCTTGAATTTGATTCTAATTCTTCAAAAAAAGATGATGATGATGATTTTGATTTACAATTAAGTGCTGACAACGATTAATTTGTGCTTGTAATACAAGATTATGTTCAATAAATCAATTATTGAATCAATAAGATATTGTTATATATTGAATTGAAATGTTATATTTCTGGAATATTCAATAAAATATAAATTTCATGTAAAAATATGTCACCAAAGAGAAAACAGGATATGATGCGACCAAGGTTCAGACCATGATTTGAAGCCAGTTACTTTCCAGGTGAAGCATCACATTCTGCAGCTGCAACAGAATCAGATATTGTTCCTCCAGCTACTACACATGCAGATGAAGCATCACTTTTCGTACTTGCTACTACATCATCCAACAGCTTTACTCCATCCACTATCTCTATACCAACAGAGATATCAAAGGTAAATATTGCGGATGAAAGAGGTAGCCTTTAACCTGGAGCTGAGGGAGTTGATGGAAGAACTTACATTACAATTGTCAACAATCTGTAAGTTAAAATACATGAAACACCATATGTTTATAATTAAGTTATATGTTTAAATTTAAAAATGATATAAAATTGTTTTTATATTAGATTGATTTCATCTAGACCGTAGAATTCAAGGAGAAGATTAATCTTAAGGGTTATATATAGAAGAATATCTCTCAGGTGACAAAGGATTTTTATTATCAGGAGTTTGAGGTACGAAAAATATATTTTTTGTAATTAATTTGTATACATTAATTAGATAAATATTATAGGTTATAAGTACTTATTGTATATTTTTCCTTTTTTATAATTTTTTGTAGATTCTGAATTTGACGCGGTTATTCATAAAGTATGGGAGTGACGAGCTCGTACACGTTATAGAGACTTTATTAATGCAATACTCAAGACTGGTGTACGACCTTCTTATATTTCTGAAGAAAAATGGAGTCATTGGCAACAGTATTAGACATCACCCGAGGCAATGTTTATTTCATAGCGTAATGCTAACAACAAAAGTGGAGGACAGGAGGAGAGAATCTTCTCGTATATACTGGAGGATCTATTACCCATCACGAGCGTGTAGAAAGACTTGTATCTACACTTTACACTTATATTCTGATTTTTTTTTTACTTTGATGTATTTCAATTTAATTTAATGTGTGAATTTTGGAATAAAAATATGTATATTAAGGAGAATGATAATGTTATAAATGTTTGGTACTATATATGATTGTGTTGTTTAGTTACTTTCTCTATTCAACAGGGGTAAATATCATAAAAATAGAGAAAATTCTGTCGAAATTTTTGTAAATTGTAGTTCACTTATAACATTTTATTCTGATGCAAAAAAGTCTATCAGCAGGAAGCCTACACCCCGTTAGCTCTTTTTGTACACTCACACTAAGAAGCATAACGATGTGACCTTTGTCAACACCAGATGTAGAAAACTAAATGTATGTAAAATTTATGCTTTAATATTAATGCTTAATAATTATCATTTATTAAGATAAACATTGCCTTCTGATAGGACCAAACATAAGAAAGCATTTAACGACAGCTTCAGCTGTCTGAAGATGGTGATGAGAGTCAAATCTATCTTTATGTAGTGGGTGATAGGGACTGTCATGGAAGGATCTTTGGCTTAGCTTCATTTACGAACACATGTTATTTGCAATCATCTACATCAATACAACAACATCTAGTAGGCAGTCTGCATCCAATGAAGTTCATGAGCTTCGAAGCACAATACAGGCATTGACAACTCAGTTGCATGGGTCGATGGTGTACGTAGACCAACTCCATAATGAGATGAATGAATTGAAGGAGAAGGGCAGCACCTCATCGCAACATTAAGAGCATCCTCATTCACCAAATAAATAGCGTAGTTGCAGTCATTTTGTATGAATTAAATACTTAGTATTGTAGATAATAATTTTTATTATCAATTAAGATAATTTTTAATTTATATCATCAATAAACTTTATGTTTTAACAAATTAAATGTATAAACAAATCAAAATATTATCAATAGATAACAAATAACTGTATAAATTATACATCAATTATAAGATTATCAAATTAAATTAAATGCAGAGAAAATTAAAAAATATCGGTAAATTTACCGACGGAAAAAAAATCCGTCAGTAAAATGCAGTGAATTTACCAACAAACCACCACAATTTGTTGGTTAAATGCAGTGAATTTACCAACGGATCACTAAAATCCATCGGTAAAATTAGTCGTGAATTTACTGACAGATTTGAAAAATTCGTCGGTAAAGTTACCGATGGAGGAACTTTGTTCATCGCTACATTCACCGACTGAAACAAACCTTTTCTCGCTAAATTTACCGACAACACAAAAATTATCGTCGCTAAATACAATGACGAAACAGCAAATATCGATCGGTAAAATTGCAACAGAAAATTTGTACTCCGTTGTCAATTATTACCTACGGCTATTTCTCTGACGACTTATTCCGTCGCTAACTTAACTTGCCTATGGAAAACCTTCAAATTTTGTTAGTAATTTCGGCCACTAAACCTGATTTTTTTATAGTGCAACAACTAGCCTGTATTCCAGGTTAGACCTAAAAAAAGCTTTTCTTCAGCTGTACATATACTTTGAGGGCAAGTTAAGTCATATTTCTATCAAGAAGCCCCAGTTGAACATATTCGTATCAAATTAATTGAATGAACAAAGAAAAGAATAAATGAGAAAGATTCCAAAATGTGGGTAATCTCATGAATACACAGAAGATTTGACACTACTGGACATTAGTACAATAGTGCTAAGACTTGTTCTGATGAAAACTTGAGTTCCACTTTGCCCCTAAAGAAATGGCATCTCAAAAGGCTAGCTTCACGATAAACTTTTGGACAGAAAATTTCTATTTGTAAACTTATTTTCAGATGCTACTTCTCTGAAAATATTGCATCTTTCTTTCCTCTTTCTCAACAATGAAATTCCACCCCGCACTTGTATAAACATGAGTATGCAAAGAAGCTAAATCAGGTAATAGATGCCACTGAGCTTTCTTTCAATTAAGAGATCCCATTCAACCCCTCCATCCGTTTCACTTTAACTTAATCCAAAGGGAACTTGATTGAGAAATCTTGGAAAGGGCTTGGCAAGAGAAGTACAAAAAAACCAATCAGATTAGATTAAATAGCAGCACTTGTTTTCTTTATCGTTATCCTTCTACTTAGTTGCGTAGATTTCAAGTGAGCATACAAGGGAATCCATTTTTGTAAGCCTTGTAAAACCATAGATCTACACGCACATATATTTAATCCAACTTTTGATCTAAACAATGAATTCAAGCTCAATCCAATTCATAAAACAATCCAACAAATTAGAAGAAGAGAGCAGAGGTAGTAAAGTAAAAAGAGAGTATGAACTTTACCCAGATACAGAGAGAGCTCAAATCAACTACGCAACTCAGATAGTAATAGGGACTGTACCCACAAGTCTGACGTCTCTGAATATATAATTAATTAATGAGGAAGCTTTGAGACGTCAAGCGTCAAATATTTGCTCTCTTTTTTTTACCACCATAATCTTCATTATCTACTATTGGTTTATGGCCTACAACTAATAGGTTGGGTTGTAATTTAGTAACAAATTATTTAAAGATATTTTTTATCTCGTATATGTTTAGATGTATATAATAAAATCTATGGACTAATTGTATATTGCAAATAAAATTATAATGAGATTATAATTATAAAATTCATGTTACATTTTTGTGTTATTCCTAAATATTTCTAGTCATTGTTCTATTATGATTAGACATTAATAGAACGCAAAAAGATTAGCATACATTTTGCTTTTCCTTATGAAAAAAGTAGTTGATCTTATAGGCTAAAGTATAGAGATACTTAAACAAACGTATGGAAGTTTGTTAGAGAACAAGTTCACTGAATAGACCGGATATGAGAAATCTATTTAGAACATTACTTGTATGTCTATGAAATTTTCATTGTGATGATTGTATAAGTAATCATTTGACTTGAGATCATCAAAGTTATCTTATATGAGGATTGTCACATTTTGATACTATTTATGATCTATTTAATCATAAGTTGTTTAATCGGTAGTCATTAGATGTAGCATAAATTATATGGAGATAATTGTGTGATTAAGATAAAATTTATCACCCTAAAATAACTAGGGAGAATGTCACGTTGTTATCTATTAGTATTGATTCGAGAAATCCTTAACCAAGGTAGAATGACATTTTGTAAATAGTTTACAAATGTTATTAATTAAATCAATAGCTAATGATAGAAAACTAACATGATTGGACTCAAAATAGATTAGATATTAATTCCATACTTTATGTTTAATTAGAACATTGTATGATGAAAGGATTAAATTATACAGAAAATCATGCACGGAAAGGTTAGTCAAAGCCACTTTGACATTTTCAAATATTTGGGTGGTCATGATGCGTTGCTAGACGTCAATTTTGATCTATAATTATAAATAGTTTAATTAGAGAATTAAAGATAAATTAAAAGAATTTTAAATTTATCTAATTCTAATTATGAATCAGAATCAAGGTTTTGAAACTCGGACCGGACATCGAACCAAAAGCTTTACTGGTCACTGGTTTGACCGATTCGACCGGTACAACCACCATTCGAACCAGTGTGACGTCATAATTATGAAATAATTATATTTAATTATATATAATATTAGTAATATTAAAAAATAGGAAAATATACCAAATAATATAAAAATATTTAAAAAAATAAAAAAAATTTATTGAACTAGTAGTCGAACCAGTCAAACAGTTCAATTAACCTGTTTTCACCGATTCTCACTGATTCAATTAGAGATTGGTTTTTAAGAGTGACCCGGACCGAATAGCCGACTGATCACCGGTTGAATCGGCTGGTCCGATCCGGGTTTGAAAACAATGATCAGAATTATAATTTATAATCATTGCCAGCATATTTGAGAACCTAATGGATCTCAAGTATAGACTGGATTGAAGAGAGCAAAGTTAATTTAATCAAGTTAGACTTTATTATAAATTTGAAAAATTTTGTGATTAAATATAAGATATTTAATAAATAAAGATCAATACGAGATATTGAATCTTGGGTATAATTGGTAATTAATAAGAATTATTTTTAATTCTAATTAAAGTTTAATTAAAATTATAATTTAATTTTAATTAAATTACTAAAACGTCCAAAGATTATTATAAATATAATTAAGCTTTATCAAATTAGCACTTCTTGCTTAACCCTCTCTATTATGTAGATATCGTTTGAAGCTGGGCACTTGTACAGCTACGGTGGTTGAGATGAATCGATTTCGGAAATGATTCGAGGGATATAACACGATAAAGATCAAGCTTCAGAATAAAATATGAATCAAGTTCTTGCTTTATTATGATTTGTGTTAATCATTTTATAGAATTAAAGAGATTTTGATTTTCGAGAAATCAAAAGTTATGAAGAAGTTTCGTAAATATTCCGATGCGGTCGAGATCAAATTTTGACCCAGTTTCTCATCATCTACAGATTTCATGGAGAAGCAAGAATGATATAATCTGTTTAATCATAAATGAAATTCCATATAATTACACATAATTCAAAACCTTATACTGTCTGGGATAGTGTATGGTTTCTCGAGTTAAATAACATTTGTGAATATTTGAAAAGGTTTAATGCTTCTTTTGCATTATCGTGTGTGTAAATATATGTCAGGAAAAAAAAAAGCCTTAGATAAGAGTATTATAAACGACTGAAAAGAATGAAAACGGAGCAATAATAGATTGTGAGATTGTAACAAAATTTCCTTTTCAATTGTTGGGTACATGTTCATATCTTATCTGTTAGCGACAAGGTTTTAAAATTCGGACCGGATATCGAACTGGAGGCTTTACTAGCTACTGATTTAATCAATTCGACCGGTCAAACCAATATAACGTCATAATTATGCAATAATTATATTTAATTATATATAATATTAGTAATATTAAAAATACAAAAATATATCAAATAATATTAAAAAATAAAAATTCATTGAACCAGTGGTTCGTCGGTTCAACCAGTCAATTGACCAG
>JANVCL010000002.1:14239564-14252207 GCA_026546855.1 Erythroxylum incrassatum | reverse complement strand
AATGTTACAGGGCCTTTGTATGAGTGAAGACCAGAGTTCTGGATGTTGGCTTGCAGTGATTGGGTTCTGATATTTAATGTTGTACTTGCCTTTCTATTGTGTTCATAAAAACGATACGATATTACATGTTTTAGAACTCGTGATTCGATCTTCTTGCGAAAGTCTCGTAATAATCCGTGATCCATTCTCGTAATGGGCTAAGGACTTGTTTTTCCTTTCTGCCTTTTTCTACTCGTCTTATATCTTTCCCACGGTAGACCAAGAGATCTTTTGTACAGAGTTTTAATCATCTTACTAGAAACCACTGTCAATTAAACGATTGATCAAATTATAGGTTCGAATTTTTTTAAAAATAACGCTAAGAATTAACAATAACAATGGAAGCGACAATTTTTTAAATTAAAAATGTAAAATAATGTATTTTTACTTAAATCTAAGCTGAGGTTGTCTAAATTTAGGCTTACTTAAAGTCTAACTCTTTTAAGTAAAATTATGTCATTTTTTTAAATAATTAAACCTCGAGTCAACTTAGACCTGAACCGACCCAGTAGAAATACTTAAATTTAGATTCATAGGTTGCTATTATCATGCCTACTAATAATGATAGTAAAACTCTCGTAAATATGTATTTTGACCCTAATTAAAATTTGGTTGATGAAGGTGTAACAAACATTAGTCATTTCAATACCATACCAATGAAGGTATCCCCACTTCCTTAAAAGAGGACATTGTGTTCTATGAAATAATTAAAAAGCTTAAACGGTTCATTCAATTAAATCGTAAAAATTTTAAATTATTTAATTTTTTGTGTAATTTTTAATTTTTTGGTTTAATTTATTTTAATAATTAAAAATCAATTAATTTATTAATTAATCGGTCAGTTTTTGTAAATTAATAAATTTTTATTAATTAAAATTAATTAATTAATATTCATTTAATAAATTTTAAATTAAACTTCAAACTCTTCAATAAGTAAGAACAATTTTTAATAATATTTCAAATTCTTTAATTTTTATTTTATCTTTAGCCAATTTTATGAAAATTTAATATGGTAAAATCTTTTAAACTTTAAATTTTTTATAATTTCGTAAAGGATAGTGTCTATTATTTGAGGCTTTTGGTGGGCTCATTTTGAATTCATTTTGCTAAGATTAAGAAACAAAGTTAGAATTTGTCATATAAAAATAAAGTTAGAATTTCGGAATTATATGTGTATAAAAATGAGTAGAAAAAAGAGCAAAAGCACCTCAAGCAAAATTGCTTGGAATATCCACATCCATGCCATCAACTGCAGAACTCGCCTCTGCTATATCACTATCCATCGAAACCAAAGACCCACCACCATTGCTCTTAGAAGCAATCTGTGAAGGGTTTTGTCCAGGGTCAGGAGGATCATTATTATCTATAACCTGAATTTGCTTTGAGGAGCTGCCATGCAAGAGAGCTGAAGAATTAGGCCGAGGAGGAGAATTCTGAAAAGCCTAGCGAAATTGAGCTACAATATCCTTAACTATAATGGGGTCTGCAATATGGTATTTATTGGGAAGTGGAGAAATAATCCTTGAGGGCCTTGTATAGGCCGCAAAGGAGATGTCAGTCACTGTTTCAGGTCTTTTGTCTTTAGTATTACTAGGTCCAAAACTAGGCTCTTTATTATTATCTCATGTAGAAGGTCTAAGAGGGCTTTCAAGCCTATGATTTACCGCTTGTCTTCTAGGTTATCTATCAGGTTTCTTCCCACCACTTGTACTGCCAACATCAAAAGTGAGCTTAGATATGATCTCATTTTCATAGCCCAAATCAGCAAAGGCATGTAGCTCATTATCATCATAATCTTCGTTATTTAAAACCGTATATCGATTAGTATTTTGACGCTGATTCTTTGGAGTGAAATCTGCAAATTTTGCCCGAGAATATTTCCTAGATTTCTTCTCAACAATCATACACGATCCTAGCCCAAAAGTTTTGCCATTATTGTCGTCGACAATCTTTGTTGGTGCATCTAGGTGAGAATTAGCCAACAGCTGCTCAACAATGGCGACTGCAGGTAAACTGGCACCCATATCTTGATCGGTGGCTTCTGGTGGACAAACCTCCACATCTTGAGCAGAGTTTCTTGCCAAAGTAATTGGGCAAATACTATCCTTGTGGCCATATTTACCACGTTGAAAACAGATAGTACGGAGCCCTTCATACTCAAAATAATAGGGCCTACCATCAATTTCAACTTGTCCAACTAGGGGTTTATCTTGGAATTGTCGAGGAGCAGCGAATGCAGTTTTTGCTATTTGTGTGAAAGAGCTTGTTTGGAGTAATCAGGTGGATGTGTTAATTATTGTGGAACCCCATATCTTTAGAGTACCGGTAGCTAAGGTTTCTTGCACACTGGGGTTTGAACATGTTGCAATAGTGGATGCCTCAGGATTCTTGGGAGGTATCTAGTGCTTATGGAATTCTTCTTCTATTAAGAGTGAGGTCTTGGTCTCACATAAACAATTCCTTCACTTACTAGTTCTTGATGGATGTGCCAATGGTTGGTTCATAATGGCAGTTTATGCTACTCCCCAAGCATTAGGACGAGTCTGTCTTTGGCAAGAGATAGCTCGCCTTAGTGACATTATTGATCATCCTTGGCTTCTCGTTGGAGACTTCAATGATTATGCATGTTCTAGCGAGAAGCAAGGCAGGTTTTTTTCTTTGGAAAGGGCTGAAAAATTTCGAAATTTTTTTGGGATAAGTGTAATCTTTTGGATCTTGGGTATAAGGGCTCCCACTTCACATATCGCCAAAAGATAGATACTTTTCTACCTATGTTCGCGTTGATAGAGTGCTTTGTAATTCCGCTTGGCAATTGATGTTCCTGGAGGCATCTCTTCATCACCTACCATGCACTCATTTTGATCATAACCCCATCTTGTAGAAACTCTATGGATTTGTTCCTCTTGCTTCAGCTATGCCTTTTTGTTTTCAGGATGTTTGGACTTTACATAGTGGGTTCCATAAAGTTGTTAAGACTGCATGGAATAAAGACCATTCCTCCCTTGTTATGGCCCTAAACAATATTAAGGAGGCTGCTATTACGTTCAATAAAGATGTCTTTGGAAATATTTTTCAGAAGAAGAGGAGAATTTTGGCTCGGTTGGATGGCGTTCAGAAAGCTTTAAGCTCTAGACAATTTAACTCCCTTATTAATTTGGAGTAGGAATTAATCACTAAATATAATGATATTCTTCATCAGGAAGAGACTTTCTAGTACCAAAAATCTCGTGTGCAGTAGCTGCACCACGGTGATAGAAACACACGATTTTTCCATGCGATGACTATTTCTCGATGTAAAAGAAACCGGATTGAACGACTTCGCACTCCAAATGACTCTTTTATCACATAGGAAGCTAATATCCAATCTGAGGTGTTGATTTACTTTCAAGAATTACTCTGTTCTACTGATGATATTTCTATGCCCTTTCCTCAAATTCCTGATCACCCTAGGATCTCTAGGGAGGCAACTTTTACTCTTTTGGCTCCTATTTCAAAAGAGGAGGTTTTTGTTGCTGTCCATTCTATGAAGTCTTATAAAGCTCCTGGTCATGATGGTTTTCAACCTATTTTCTATAAAAGAAATTCTGGCTCCTAATTGGAGATAACGTCTTTGGAATGGTTGATGAGGCTTTTAATGCTAGTTTTTGCCCAAAGAACATCACTGAAACTGGGGTGGTTCTTATTCCTAAGGATGAGCAGCCTGTCTCTATGTCTCAATTTCGTCCAATTAGCTTATGTAATGTGAGCTACAAGATCCTCACCAAGGTGATTGTTTAATGTATTAGGCCTATTCTGGAATCTATTATTCATCCTATGCAAGGAGCTTTTATCTCAGGGAGAACTATTACTGAGCATATTATCTTGGCCAAAGAGGTGGTCCATAACATCTGGTAATCTAAAAAGAAAGAGGGTTATTTGGCTATGAAGATTGATCTTGCTAAAGCTTATGATAGAGTGGATTAGAAATTCCTGAGGCAAACCTTGGTTGATTTCAACTTTCCGTTGAGGATCATTTCTCTTATTATGTTGTGTGTCTCTAGTTCACGATTATCCATTTTATGAAATGGTGTATGCCTCCCAGAGTTTGAGCCTAAATGTGGTTTGTGGTAAGGGGACCCTTTATCTCCATACCTTTTTGTTCTATGTATAGAGAAGCTCTCTATGTTGATTTCAAACAGGGTTGTGTCCAACCAATAGAAACATGTCAAGCTATCTGGGGACAGTCTAGCTATCTCTCATCTTCTTTTTGCAGATGATGTTCTCTTATTTTCCCATGCTACTGTCCGAGGATGTAGGGTGGTATTAAATATCATTCAATAATTTTGTGCCTGCTCTGGGATGCAGATTAATGAGTAGAAGTCTAAAACTTTTATTTCTCCTCATGTTACTAGGCGCCACCGAGAGACGTTGCGAAATCAACTCCACTTGAAGTTTACTTTGGACTTAGGAAACTATCTTGCGGTGCCCCTAAATGGGACTAATAAAAAGAATGATTTTAAGCTTATTTTGGCTAAAATTCAGAACCGTTTGCAAGGATGGAAAGCCAAATTATTGAACAAGGTTGGTTGTCTCACTTTAGGTCAATCTACGCTATCTACAATTCCTCTCTACACTATGCAAACTTGTTGGATGCCAACTGGAACTTGCAATATGATTGATAAGCATTGTCGTGACTTTCTTTGGCGACCTTTTAGTACAGGTTATGGTTTTTATTGCTTGAAGTGGGAGGCAGTTTGTAGGCCTAAAGATGTAGGTGGGCTTGGTATTCGAATGGCCAGAGAAAATAATATTCTTAGGCTAGGAAAATTGGTGTGGTCTCTTGTTCAAAATGTTTCAAAGCCTTGGGTTGATGTCTTGCGGGGTAAGTATTTGCGTAATGCCACTCTTATGTGTAGTACAACATCCCTTATTGCTTCTCCAAGTTGGAAGGCAATTCAAAAAGCTATTCCTTACCTAAAGGATGGTTTTGCTTCGAGAATTGGTAATGGAGAGCTTATTTCTCTGTGGAATGACAGATGGGTCGGTGACATACCTATCAGTGGACAAGTTCAGTATATTGACAATCGTGATTTTAATCTTTCGATCAATGACCTCCTTGATGTGTATGGAGACTGGCAACTTTCTCATCTTCACACACTTTTGGGAAGGGATTTGACGAGAGGCATCTTTGCTATTCCGGTGCCTCGTAATATGATGGTCCTAGATACTTTGATTTGGGGAGAGACCACGTCTGGTAGCTATACTATGAAATCGAGGTATGAGTATATCTCTCAGGCCCCTTATCTTGCTGATCCTCGCAAGTAGTGGTGCAGAATTTGGAAGTTGAATATCCCTCAGAAATTTCACTTATTCTTATGGCAGATTAGGTGGCAAAGACTTCCTACTAATTTGTTACGTTTTGAGCGTGGTATGGCCACTTCACCTATATGCTTTCGATGTGGTAAGTACATGGAGACTACCATCCATGCTCTTCGTGATTGTTCTTGGGCACGGTAGGTGTGGCTCCACATTCTTGGAAATTCAAATGTTTCCTTTTTTGCTACTAGTATTGATGAGTGGGTATCCTCTCATATTCTGGATGTTTCTCATTCTTTTGACCATATACTCACTATCATTACTAGTGCATGGATTATATGGTGGGCAAGGAACCAAGAGCTTATCCAACATCAGGTTATATCTACTATTGCTCAATACAAGCGGCATATAAAGCTCGTGAATGAGTGCTAGATGGCTTTTCATGTGGATGATCATGCTACTACGTCTAATACTAGATGGGTATCGCGGAAAGCGCCTAACATTGGTTATGTCAAGGTTAACCTGGATGGTAATTCAAATGGAAATCTAGGAGATGCGGGGTTTGGTGGTTTGAACAGGGATGAAAATGGGAGTTGGTTGGTTGGTTTCTCGGGGTTCATTAGGCATGCAACCAACATGCTAGCTAAAATTCGTGTTATATATTATGGTTTATCTCTTGCTTGGGATCGTGATAATAGACAGTTGATTATGGAGTCTGATTCTTTTGAAGCCATTAATCTTATTAAGAGCGCATGTCCTCTAACTCATCCTTATTTGGCCATTATGGACAATATTAGACGGATCCTTGGGAGAGAGTGATGCTGCTCTATTCAACATACCTTAGAGAAGGGAACCAGTGTGCAGATTTTCTTGCTAAACAAGGTTCTTCTGGCTTTCAATGTTTGGTTATTTGGGATTATCCTAGTCTAGATCTTGGTTTGCTTCTCCAGTATGATGCTAGCTCGGTTGCTTTCTTGAGGACTTAGTCCTCTTTGTTCCTCATCCATTATACCAAATATATATATATATATGTACAACGTACAAATTTCATCGCACAGTCCAATTTTTCATCGCACATAGATAGAGATTTCTTACGAAGGGGTCCACTTAGTCGCAGACAATTGGAAACGTTTTAAGTTCATCGTCCATTGGTACGATTTAGCTCTGATGTGTTGATTAGGAAGTAATCAAGTTCACCAAATTTCTTGTTTACATACAATCTTGGAATTAAACCTTCTTAAATTTTAGTTTTGGCAATTTAATTTGCTTGCTGACTGAAAAAAGAGGTCTTATTACTAGGCTCAATCACATGTTTAACAACAAATGCTCAGGTCCTCTAAAACAGTAATAACACAACCTTACTTTATTGATGGTATCGAATAGATTTACTAATTATTTAAATTTAATATTAAAATTCATATAAATTTGAACTCAAATATCAATTCATACCTAGAATAATATATATTTTAAATATTTCATAAGTATAAGATATCTCAAATGCTAAACATTTTTAGCACAATAATATTTCATAAGATATCTCAAATGCTAAACACTTTTAGCACAATATGTATACATTTAGAATATTATAGGTTAGTAACTTTTGAATTTATCTCTATAGATTGTTATTTTCATATTTTAAATTATTACCTTTTCAAATTCTACTGAGAGTTGTTTTCTTAATTATCATATCTTTAATAAATGAAAATATGAATTATTATTCTTTATGAGTAAATGTCATCTATATAGTCCCACTAAAGAAGACAAATACGCCCAATAACCTTCTTATATATATGATGTATCCATATTCATTTTCAAAACAAGCTCTTTGATTTCATTATGAAGGTGAACTTTACATCTTCTTTTAACCTTTTGGCAATATATCAAATGTACCAAGCAAAGATACTAATTCTATTAGAATGTGCCGATAAGAGATTTAAACTATTTCAAACTTTTTCTTACTCTCACTACTCATTTTGAAAACTATTCGCTTATAAGTATGTATTGAAGTAAACATTATGTTCGATAAGGTTTATAAGATTATACCTAACATTTTAGATATCTCATAAATTTTTTATTATCCAATCTAATTATAAACTTAATAGATAAGATGTGCTTCAACTAAGTACTATATCCTAAATCATTAACTTTGACTTCGGTGAGAGTCTTAACATTAAAAATTTCATATGGAATCTTACTAATTTATTTGGATGAAATTATCAAAGGTAAGTTATTGTATAATGAATAACCATAGAAGAAATAAATATTTTATTCTACAATATCTCATATTGTACATTCCTCCTTACATAAATTCATATTGTTATAGAATCTCATTACCTATAGATAACTAAGAAAATTTAATGTAAATATTACCACATGGATCATATTGAAATGCTTTGACATTCCCAATGCCTTGTCTTTGCTCATATGTAAATATATTGAACATTCCCAAAATTTATATTAGTATTCCATTTAGTATGTATGATTATATTATATAAAGTCATTAGTAAGTTTAATGAAATACAAGTATTCATCATTTTCTAAATTGTTGTTATGTCACATATATCATATGTATAAGATTTAACAATTAGATACAATAATTGTCCTTTCGTTAAAGGTTGGTTTGTTCATCCTTCAACCAAAAAGTTCCATACAATAAATGTATATATATCCTTGTATGTAACTTTATGATTTAACTATTATAATATAAAGGATAGTTTTAGTTATCTAACTTTGTTGTCTTGCTACTTATATTAAGTATAAGTCTCTCTTGATTTAACACATATAAACCATTTGTATAAACTTAGATAAACTACTTTTACTCAACAATTTACTTTTTTATCATGTTTTGTAAATTGTTGTGATGTTGAATCCAAATTTATTATCAAATACAAAAAACATTAATTAGAAATATATATGATCTCTATCATATCTAGTATTGACAAAAAAAAGTCTTGCTAGTATTTTCTTCTAATGATAACTATTATCACATTTAAGCAAATGTCTTCAATTCTAATCCTTGTCTACACTTTTAGTAAGCTAACTTAAATAGAACATTTATTTCAGGATACTATACCTTTTAGCTCTGCTTTATGCAATTGTTTGTATTATACTATCATAATGTTGACATCTATCTTATATGTTGCCTTTAAAGTTTATGAGGCATTAGTTAATTATAAAATGTTACCACAATTTTCATATATCTGGCATTAACACATTGCTCAAACTTTGCAAACAAAATTCTCAATAAGGATTAATAAGAGGATTACATAATAGATCTACAACTTTTATTTCTTTCTTTGAGAACCCTTTTTAAATTTATTTATGTATAAGAACTTTGGTTTATTACGATTTATTATCAGTTACATTAAATAATGGTAATTGACTACTCATAGCTTCACTACTATTTTAAGAAGATTATTTTAATCTCTCTAGTTGGCTATGATATTATTCAAATTTAGTTGATCCTGAGTTTACTTACCAAATCAACTAGACTTAAATTAGATAAATAGTAACGTTATCAATCACATTTAATATGACTCCTAAATTTATTAGTTGACACTCTTTGTCAAAATATATCTTTTATATTATTTCTCAGACTACCTTTAAATTCATAAAATTATAAGTTTACTCATCTAAATTATATAAATTTAATTAACTTTGACCCTTTATTATAAGACAAAACATATTTAAGTTAAAGTGGTCATGAGTTTGCTAATAAGCCTAATTAGATGTGAAATTTGGTTTATTCTTGTAATAATGAAGGTAACATTGATGTTCTACACATATACTTAATATTTTAATAAGGGATTTAAAATTAAATGATTTCATAGAACACATAAAATGCATATAAAATATATCAAACATATATAAAAACACGAAATTCAACGTGAAATATGATTAAATTATATGTATACAACATCAAGCCTTGGTTGATAGTAGTTATTGATATACTATTTATAATCTAAACAAGATTTCTATCTCTTTAAAAATTAAACTAAATCATTGATTCCATAGTAAATTAAATTCTTATTTCAAATTAAAATTAAATTTTTTATTTGAAAATAATTTTTAAATTCAAATTTAGAAATTATTTTTGATTCTTTTTACTTCTTAAAAAAACAATTAAATTTTATTTTTAATAAATTACTATTCATACTTATTATAATTTAGGAGAACGCTTTTCAAAATTTAACAAGTAAGGCATTGAATCTAATTAAAAATAATTTTATAATCCAATTAGAAATAAATTTTCTTAACTGAAAAATTATTTTCTAATATTAAAAGAAAACTGATTTTAAAATTAAATAAAATATTTTAATTTAATTAAGAAAAATTTTATTTATTATTTAATCAGAGATTAATTTCTCAATTAGTTAGAAAATTCTTTATTAATTAATTTGATGATTATTTTCTAATGTATTCAAGAAATATTCTTTTTTCTTAATTAGAAAAGAAAATATTTTTATAGTTTTAATTAATAATTTTTTTGATGTGATAAATTAAACATTATTATTCAAATTAATACAAATAGTTTTTTTTATAAATAATAAATTCAAAAGGAGAGAGAGAGATTTGAACTCTCGATAGTTCCTTACAAACTATACTGATTTTTTTAGATCGAAGCTACCAACCACTTATCTATCTCTTCAAAAGATAATTTTATTTTACTATTTTTTTTAGTCAAATAGAGTGTGGGTGTAAAAGTGGATATCAATCATTGTACTCATTATGTTATACATTCCACTAATATATATGCAAGATATAAGAATCTATATATAGTAACCAAATCATTCATAGAGTTGTATGTATATTCCTACTCCTAAATTAAGAGAAATTATAAAGGAAATATATAAAGTAAGACAGAATCAGAGCTCATTCCTCCTAACTTTCCCCTTCAAATTGAGGCATAGATATCCTATATGCCCAACTTGGATAGTTATGTATGAAATGAACCACTATTGATAGCATGAGTCATAATGTCAAATAGCTAATTTGATTTTCTAGTGTAAAGAATTTCTATTGTGCCACAATTAAGATTATCTTTAATATAATTCCTATCAAGTTCAACATTCTTAGTTTGATCATGTTGTATTAGATTATTAGCAATCTCAGTGGTTACCTTATTATTATAAAATAACACCATAGGCTTTTTGGATCAAAACCAAGTTTAGTTAAGAGAACTTTCTGCTAAAAAAGTTCTATGATTATATAATCTAGAAGTGAATTGTCTACCTAGTTTTTTATCACCAAAATTAGAGTCTGCATATCCCATAACATTAATACGTCTATGTTTGGAGAGCATAACACCTTTACATGGAGCTAATATTAAATATGTCAAAATCTAATTAACAATATTGTATTTGCCCTAGTGTGAGTTAAATAAATCAACTACTCAAGAGTTCTTTGATATTTTTTCTTGTTTGTTGATTTTGATTATGAAAAATAGATAGACCATGATTCATCTCAATAGGAGTATTTTTGGCTCAAAGGCAGAGCCGCTAGTTTTAGTTAGGAGATCTAAAGTATAATTACTTTGGGAGAGAAAACAATCCTTGCTTAAATTGAAAAACTTTAATTCTTAGGAAGCATTTAAGAAGTACCAAACCCTTTCTCTCAAGTTCTTTGCCCAAATAATTTCAAGTTTCTCAATTTTATTTATATCATTTACTTGTTAAAATCATATCAATAATATAACCTAGAAGCAACGTAATTTCATTTTAATCATATTTATAACATAAGGTACGATATGTCAAAGCTTACTTGAATCTATACTTTTTCATTACATAACTCAATCTCCCAAACCGTGCCCTTAATCCATGCGATGCTTTTTTTTTTTAATTTACTTACTTTTCCTTCTTCAAATTTAAACCCATGATGGATCTACAAACACTTTCTATATTAGATTACTACGAGAAAAGGCATTCTTTATATCAAACTATCATAAAAGTCAATCTAGATTAAGTGGAATTGACATTATGACATGAACAATATTCCTCTTAGCAATTTGGTACAAAAATATTTTAATAATTAATACCATAAGATTGAGTATAGTCTTTTGTAATTAGCCTACTTTATATCTTTCAACCGTTCCATCTAACTTGTATTTGATAATGGATATTCAAGTAGACCCTACAACCTTCTTTTCCATTGATAACTCAGAAAACAATTAAAGATAACTTTAGTATATGGGATCTATTACTTTTTTTATAAAGAAAAATAGTTTTTATCCCAAATATCTTATCGGATGAATACAACAGTAACAACAATAACAATAACACTAAATAAAAATCCTGTTGATCTGCGAAGTTTATGAAATTTTAGTAGTACGCAGCTTTATTCTTAATTAGTGAAGAAACTGTTTTTAAATAATTCACAAATATCAGTTCTAACAACATAAAACAAAAATATTACACACCGATTAGAGAACTAAGTTGATAGAAGAAAATGTTGAACCATTTTGCTGAAAATTTGGGCTCAATCTGCAGCAGAACTCAGTCAAAGTCGTATAAATTTTTTTTCTTTATTGGCTCTTCACCGCTAATTCTTCCACTTGATGTAGCCTCAATGGGGCCATGATCCTTACCATGGCTTCACTAATCAATTTACCTTCCAAAAGGACTCACAATAAATCATGATTATATACCACGCGAACCCCATAATCTCTAACATGGAAGAATATGGAAGTCTGTAAGAATACAACACTGGCGTGATGAAACTCCTTAGTCGCTGCTTCTAAATCTAAATTGAAGAGTTCATTGCGAGATAAATAGAAAAGCCACAGATGATCAGATCTAACCTTGTCAATGTTCCTTAGGAAATAAGTTCTCGCATGCAAGTGGGTACAGAAACAATCATCAATTCTGACGTAACAAGTTAGATCTAGATTATCTGCTTGAAAGGTTAAGGGATCATTGATGGTAACAGTTACACAGAAAGCTAAGCCCATCCAGTTAGTATCGAAGAAAACTGCTGGTAGCTGATGATAGAACCACTCGGGTATTTTGTTAACTGGAACAACAATGTCAAATCTGGTTCTTGCATCAGATAGCCCCTGCAACATAGAGTTTTACGTTTTAGAATCAGATTGTGGGAAGTAGAGACAATGAGTGATTGAGAGGGTAAGACCTTTAGATATCGTGGTAGCATTGCTAATGCCTTGTCGTTCCAGTCAAACTTCTTAGAGCAGTTGGTAAATTTTGATCGAGGCGTTCGCAAGCTACAAAGGTATAACATTTCAGGCAATTTTTCTAGTGAAGAACATGATTCAGCATTTATGAACGTCATGCTTGATGGAAGTTCTGGCACTGAT
>JANVCL010000002.1:14206417-14216713 GCA_026546855.1 Erythroxylum incrassatum | reverse complement strand
TCTTTTTATCTTTTCATTGATATAAAGTATGGAATTTTTGGACAATGGAGTAGAAAGTTATGAGGTTTAGAAGTTCTGTTAATGTTCAGGTGAGCTTGTCGACCGGCCACTTTTGCGAGAATTTTTGACCCCTTTAGAGACCTAATTTGTTTTTAAGTCCTTCATGGAAGTTGTAGAGAGTTCTTTTACCTTTACATTGATACCAAATTTGCAATTTTTGGAGTTCTGGGTCAAAAGTTATGGATTTTAGAAGTTTAGAGGTCGGGTTAGCAAAATGGGAGAGCGCCCACACGCGACCGATTTTCGAATTTTTTTTCCTAGTTCGACCTCTCTCCATTCTTTTGCCCATAACTTTTCGTCCGATCTCCGATTGACCTGATTTTTAAAGCTTTGGATTTCTAAGACTTTACCCTACCCCTCCATACAAAATTTATAGGTTTTGATATTAATTTGAAAAATATGGATTAAATCAAAATGAGAGGATTGGTTAAAAGGTTATAAGTTGGATATTTTCTGAACATGCTTCAGTAATTTGGCGATATCTTGATCTGTAGAGCTCCGATTGAGTTGATTCTTGTTTCAAATTAAACTAGAGACATGGACCGGAAAATGTTTTGAAGGAATCAAATTTCAATTCAGCCCCTAAGATTTTTAATTTGTGAAACAAAGTTGGTGATAGTTTTCAGTCTCGATTTTGCAAGAGCAGAAAGTGTTTTGGCCAATACTTATTTATTTCTAAACCAAATTGAGCGTTTTTGGTGGAGTTAGAATCTTAAGTCAATGGGGAACAAATGTTCTGAAGAAGCCGATCTGAAATTTCAAATGAAAGTTCCCCAATTATGATCAGTAAGTTTGAGTGGTGTATCCTCCATGCTTTTATGATTTCGAATGTTGGATTTCATAAACGGGCTCCAACAGAATTGGGCTACTTTTGGGTGTTCAATCACGTGTGATGGTTAGACAAATATGAGACAAGAGCCTATTATTAATTTTTTTGTTTATTCTATAAATAACTCAATATTTTTGAAGTCTATTGATGCATCTGGCCTTATTAAAAATACTGATACTTTATTTGAGATATTTGACAAAGTTGTGAATGAAGTGGGCCGAAAAATATTGTTCAATTCATTACAGACAATGATCCCACTTATAAAACTACAGGAAGAAGGTTACAGAATAGGTATAATTATATTTTTGGACTCCTTATATTGCACATTGCATTGACCTAATGCTGGAGAGTATAAGGAATCCTGGGTATTTTCTTATTATTGATTAGACTATGCAGAAAGCTAAAAAATGACCAAGTTCATCTATAATCATGCATGGGTGTTGAATTTATTGAGAAAGGAATTTTGCCATTGATAGGAATTTGTGTCGTTTTGGTGTGACAAAATTTGCAACGAATTTTTATCACTTCAATCTTTTGTTTCAATGAAGAAAGAGTTAAGACAAATGTTTACAAGTGATAAGTGGATTGCATCTTAGCATGCTAGGTCTAATGATGGATTGGAGTTTTCCAACATTATATTAAAAGATAGAGAATTTTGTCTCAATTTCAATTTGTTATCCAAGTTTGTGAGACTTTGGTGAGGGTGCTTAGATTGGTTGATAGTGAAGAAAAGCCAACAATTAGTTATTTTTTGGATGCCATGGAAAGGGCGAAGGAAACAATCAAGGACAATATGAAACATAAGTATTATTTGTATACATCGCATCTTGCAATTATTAATGAGAGGTGGGAAAGACGACTTTCTTCTCTATTATTTGCAACTGAGGTGTTTTTGAATCCTAGTGTATATTTCAGACCGAATTTTACAAAGAAAGCTGAAGTTAGTAGAGGAATGTTATTCACTATTACAACAATTGTTGGCCATGAACTCTTAAGCTCACAAATTGAGCATTATAAGTCATCTTCTAGAGATTTTGGATTATCGATTGCTATTCGACAAAAAACAAAACTTTCTCCAGATATTAACTATTTCCTTTTTCTTATTTGTTAAAAATTAATTATCACTTTATTTTGATTGTAACGTTACTTTTGTTATCTTACCACTTACAGTTTCCTGATAGGATTAATTCAAAAATGGTGTTCCAGAATTGCAAAGGTTTGAAATTAAAATTTTAAGTCAATGTGTGAGTGCAACAAGCTGTGAATGAAACTGGCTCACATTTGAATTCATCCATTCCAAGAAAAGGAATAAATTGGAGCATAAGAGATTGAATGACTTGGTATTCGTTCGTTATAATTTAAAGCTTCGAGAAATATATGTTATTATCATAATTAATTTTAATGTATTTTCTAATAATTAAATTTTATTATTTACTAGGAGTTTTAATAGCACAAGTAGTTCAACAAATCCAATTTCTATTGATAATATCGATCTTTTGGCGGATTGGGTTTCTAAGGAACCAAATTTGATACATGTGAATGACTTGGAAGATAATCTTGGTTGAGAAAGCATTGACATGTCATTTGATGCATTGAATTTGAATAATAATGATGATGAGGCTTCTCTCAATGATGAATATTTTGTACCAAATGATAACTGGGGTTAGTATACTTATAGCAAGTGTCCTCCTGTAAACGATTGAATGAAGTTCCAAGTTTTTGTTTTTCTTCTTATCTTAATTTTACTTATATTTGATGTATATGTTAAATTCTATATATGTAATGTAATTGTAAATGTTTTTATTACAGGTTTCACTTCTACTTGGTTGATTCCTCATCACGAACTATTGTCGTAAATTGTAATAGTTTGAGAGTTGAGAATATTTATTATTCATTTTATTGGATGTTTTGATGTAATTATTATTATTTATTATATGATGAAATTGTAAGATTTAAAATATTTTGTATTGTTCTTTATATATATACATATATATTAGTAAATCAGAAAGTTTATAAATCAATAGAAATTATGTACATTTAGAGATTATCCATTCTACAATCTCCTATCCAAATCAGAAACTTGACTTACAAGAAACCAAAAGGATCCGTACAAAGTTACCCTTTAATCAAGAGAACCACAATATTGGGACCATCTTTGCAGTAACACAAATACATGCAACAAACTCATTTATCTTGTGCTCCATTCGAACCTCCCTACTCCTCCTTACCTTAATGTCAGGTTACTAAGTGATGAAGTAGGTACCTTCCATTGAATCTAGACTTCTATCTTTTCAAGCAACAATCTGGGTCAAAGGATGTCATCTTGTAGCTTTTGTCACCATACTTCCATAACTCATTCTTCAAATCTTTGTAGAAATTGAGGCTTTCTCTTCTTCTTTTTATGTTACTCCTTTTGTAGCTGTCAAGGAAGGAATTGTCTGCCCTCTCTTTACCCGTACCTTGGTCTAGAATCAACCTGTAATCAATTCATTAAAATATAAACCACACACACATTTTACCTTCTCTCGGTGTTTGAGCTGAGATATTCCATAGCTTGAAAGATCACTCGCGTGTTAAGGCTCCCTACATCCAAGGCTTCATCTTTGAAGGTTCAAAGGTTTTGTTTAGTTCACAGGTTATACACAACAATAGAAAGGGTAATGATGAAGGTATTTATATCACAATTCCAGAAAGTTGGGGACTGGTTAACCCAAAGTAAAATGGATTCTAAATTGGGTAGATGAGGTAGGCGAATTTGGAAGTGGTTTAGAGTATTGAACCATATGGTTTTAGAGCAAGGGCAATCAAAAATAAAAGTTCAATAGTCTCTGAGGTCGAAACACATAATGAGCATCGATTTGGGGTATGGAGGTAAATAAGTTTGTCCCTAGTCTGCAATTTATTCAGGAAGGCTAACCATGGGATGAATAAACACCTAGAACTATTCCTTTTATGCCATACAACTTTATACCCAGGAATTGTCTGATTTGTCGGTCTCACGAGTGTGTATGCTGAAGTATTTGTATTCTTCTTAGAAGGGCTAGCTAGCCATTCTAAACTATCATCTCGTGAAGAATCTGAATTGTATTAGAGAGGTTCTAGGATTCTAATAGTCCCCACATATGTATCTTGCCAGTACCATTCATTATCCCTAATTACTTCAACCACTCTTGCATACATAGGAAGTTTTGACACATTAATCAATCTAGGCGCATATGAATTATCTTTTTTATATTAATTGTGGTTATTATTTGTATGTAAAATATTTGAAAATTAATGTTATTTCATATTAATTGTAATTATTATTTATTATTATGATTTTTGAAAACAGGGTTGATGTAAACTTATAGACAATACATTACAATCGTACAATATAACAGTGGATTATTTTGCAATTTCTAAAAAAATTCAACGACTATTTCATAAATTTAAAAAAATTACCCAAAACAATACTCAATATTAACTGGTACTAGTACAGTACTGTACAGAACCTAATCCGGTACTAAGTCAGGTATGGTATTTGCAACATTGTGGATGAATGTAGCAACTTCATTTAGTAGTCATGTAAATATTTAAAATTTAATGTTAATAAAAATAAATAAATTGTTATTTTAAAATTTTATTATTATAATTTTTTGAGATATGGTTGATGTAAAATTATAGAGTATACAATACAATATACTAGCGAACTATTTTATAATTTAAAAAAATTCAAAGACTATTTTATAAATTTAAAAAATTGTCCGAAACGATATTCGATATTAATAAAAACAGATACAGTACCGTATCAAAACTCAATCTAATACAAGGGCCGGTACAACATTTATAACATTGCCTAAACTTAAACAGCAATAAGGAGATAAACAAAAACAAGCTTTACTTCTACGCCTATTTTCTTATATTTACATGCCGACATAGGGAATAAATGAAGATGTTTGGAAGGATGCTATATTAATAAACACTGGTAATTTTTGTTAAAGAGTGATAAACGATTCACATCTTTTTCCAAAAAAAAAATAAAAATTAAGAAACTTTTTTTTCCAAAAAAAATGCTCACATGATAGCATTTATAATGTATTGGTTAATTTTATCATAAATTGCTCAATAATAAATTACATAATTAATGAAGTTAATATGAATCTTTAAATAGTCAATACCAAACATTTGAAGAAACTTAATATAAAAGCATTGAATTGACACTAATAGTTTTGTGAAGGATGTTACTTGTTTGTACACCTCTTAGATTTCCATATAAAAATACTCTGTTTAAAGATTCTTTAATTTCTAAATTTACCGTATCAATCAACTTTACATAAAAATTTTGATTAATTATGTATTATTATATTTAGTTTATTGATTGTCTACATCTCCACTTTAACAGGTTTAAAAGAGGGGAGGGGAGGGACATGTAGGAAGAAAAGAGAAGAAAGGATGGAATTTGGCCAATTACATTCCAACATCAGGAAACCTTACTTGGTTAGAATTTGGGTCAGTCAAATTCACCGCTAGCAGCATTTGTTGCCTGCTTGCTTTATACGTGTCTTCTCAAAGGGTTTCGTAGGACCAAACCATTGCGATATATGCTGCTTGTTACAAATTCTGCACCAGGTGTACACATGCTTTAACATCTCGCGCACTACCAAAATTCCTGCCCCGTACCTGCTGCTTGACTTCTCCTTTTCCTGTCTATAAAATCAGGCCACATGAATGGGACTCCCTTGGCCTAAGGGCTGCCAAGTTATTTGAAAGTGATATACACGTTCACTTTGTACCTAGAGAGTAGATTACAGATCAGACCTGATACAAGCTAGCTAACTTGTTTCACCAGCACCGTACGAGTCTTTGATAATTTAGCACTCTTTCCAGGAATGATGCTATGCACTTCTCAAAGGACATGCCCCTAGCAGATCTGGCGAAGATGAATGATGCTATACCAATAGAATGTTGTGAAACAAGCTAAAAGAAATTTTCTGATTCTTTCTTTTAATTGTCTTACCATGGCAAAGATAATTTTCTGATTCTTTCTTATCATCTCCCACAAGAACTTATCAAGTTGTGAAACAATCCACATTAGCAATATAAAGAAGGTCTCCACGTTTGGGCACTGCTCAATCATCCCTGTTCCTTAGAATACTCATCTTCATTAGCAACATAAAGAAGGTCTCTGCGTTTGGGCACTGCTCAATCATCCCTGTTCCTTAGAATACTCATCTTGGTATGCTACCCAGAGAGCGCAAAGAACAAGCTATGTTTCTTTATCAGTTAGTGCTGTCAACAGTTGGATTAAAAAGTTCAGTATCTATCTTCAACTCATTTTCACGAAACAGTTCTCTGATCAGGATGTCATATGTCTATTAGAAATGCAGTAATTACCTCTTTTGACGACTCTTTGATGTCCTGCTCAACTCATTGATTAGTGACGAGTAAGAAGCATAGTCAGTAACAAGGCCCATTTCAGATTGTAATTTAGATAAGTCTTTCAAGTTTCCATGCCTACGGTGACCTTCTAATAAAATGTTGTAAGTTATATCATCTGGAATTACACCTAAGTTAAGCATTGCATTCAGAAGCATTTGAGCATTTTTCATTTGACCTTGCTTGCACAGTCCATTCATTAATACATTGTATGTTACAACACCAGGTACACGGCCATCATTCTGCATCTCTTTGAGCAACTTGAAGCCTATCTTCACATCACCATTTTTACAGAAAGCATCCATAACCATGTTATACGTTGCATCATCAGGTTTGAAACCTGCTTTCACCATTTCCCTCAACGTTCTTTCAGCATCTACTACCTTTCCCCACATACATAACCCAGAGATAAGAGCAGTAAAAGCTACATCATCAAGCTCAATGCATTCTGTAACCATGTGTTGTCTAATATCTAAAGCTGAGTCTAAATCTCCCTCCTTACAGTAACCATCTATAAGCGTAGTGTATGTGAACTTGTCAGGTTTCAAACCTCTGTTACTCATCTCTTCCACTAGCTTCCTTGCCTTGTTGATACTACCAACTTTGCAAAGGCCATTAATGAGTGTATTGTATAGAACCAAATCAGGCTTGTAACCTTTTCTCAACATTTCCTGATAAGTCTCCATAGCCAGGTCAAGCCTACCATTTCTGCACTGTCCATTAATCAACGAGGTAAAAATAACATAATTAGGAACAAGACCTCTCTCACACATTTCATCAAACAACTGAATTGCATTATCCAACCTTCCATCTTTACACACTCCATTAATCAAAACATTATACGTGAAAACATCAGGGACAATTTTATTGTCCTCCATAGCCATCTTCAACCTAAAACCCTCCTCCAAATTCCCTGATTTACAGTACCCGTTGATCAAAGTATTAAAACTAACCACCGTAGGTCGTACGCCGCGCTTTACAATTTCGTCGAATATCACCTGCGCATCTTTGATTTTGTCGTCCTTAAGCAATTTATGCATCAAAATATTGAAACTATAGATATCAGGTGGATACCCAGAATCCAAAATCTCCAAGTAAAAACCCCAAGCCACAGTAGGCAAGCTGGTTTTAATCATTTTATCGAGCAAAAGTCTTAAAGCATGAAGAGGGATTTGTAGATTATGCTTCCTAACTAATCTAAAACAATGGATAGCATCGAATATGAACCCCAGTTCTGTATAGCAATTCACTAAAGCATCAAAAATAAAATTGCAGGAGGAATGGGTACCTCTAGATTGCAGCAGTGACGCAAAAACCAAGGAAGCAGAGCCATTGCCTTTGCGAGAGACAATCGAAGTAAGGAGAGAACGAGACTGGGGGAAGAAGCGATGGGAAGCGAGAAAGTGAGCCATAGTGCAATAAGAATGAAGGGTGTGGCGGAAGGAGTTGGAAGAGAGGAAGTCAAAGAAAGAGAGGAGAGAGGAAGGAGAGAGACGGTGAGGATTGGAGTTTATGAGAAGAACAAGGTGACGGGCCTCAAATTCAAAGCGGAGATTGCGGAGAGAGGTGTTAGTGCTGAGTGGCTGCCCCGTTCGTTGGCAGTGTTTGATGGCTTCGGAGACAACAGAGAGAATAGGATAATCATCGTCAGAACAAGTAGAGAAGAAGATGGGTTTGGTTTTATGAGGAAGGAGAAGGAGCCGTGCCGAGACCAATGGAGGGATAGCGTGCAGTTTTGGTTTGGTCATCATCTCGTCTGTTCCAACTGTGTTCTGTTTGTTCCTCGCGTGTTTAAGGTTGTACTTTTATCGTGGGAAGAAGCTTCAGTCTCAGTAATCAGTTTGGTTGGTTTTCAACCGATGTTTATTTTTCAGCATTCGGGAATTAAGGAAGCATGCATACATTTCATTTGGTTCAAAGCCAAACTGGTTGTTTGATTAGTCATTATCATTTTATTTTAAGAAACAAATCAAGCTAATCCTAACTTTAAGGGTAATATCGTAAATATTCAGATTCTCCCCTAAGACTAAGATAGGTTGAAATATTTAGAATTCATGTCGTAACAAGATTCCTTGAATGTCTTTCGCAGAGGTTGTTCTTCAGGGCTTCCGATACACAAGTTTGTCGTGAATTTTTCAATAGTTGTCCCACTTATGGCCTTCATCTCCTCCCATATTTTACAGAAGCAAAAGTTGCAGGGGATCCTCCTATTATTACCTTTTTCTTGCATCAGCTTAGTGGATATTTAAGAAGGCATCTTGAATATTTGATAATGGCTTTATCCCCAAGATTCTCGTTCGAATCTAGTTGTCGAGTCCCAACTTGAATTTGGATATGTCAGGAATCTCACATCAAACAATTATGAAGGCATTTAAGAATTTATAATAGTGTGCAAACTTCCTCTTCTTGAGCTAGCTTTTAGAGTTGAGTTAGGCACTTTCTAACATGGTATCAGAGCTAGTTTGTTTCGATGATTTGGGGCGGTACCCGATTATGTTTCTTTGCCCAATATGTCCATCAGATGTCCAGTCTTACTCTGAACTGAGGGGGTGTGTCAGGAATCCCACATCGGACAATTATGAAGGCATTCAAGAATTTATAATAGTATGCAAAACTCCTCCTCCTGAGCTAACTTTTGAGATTGAGTTAGGCACTTTCTAACGAGATATCCTCTTCTTTTTTATGATCTCATTATACATTTTGCATCATCTAGATAGCCCCGATGGTATTCTTGAAAGACATCCAGTTGTTGTCTATGTTGAGTAAGTTTATTGTAGTATTGAGTTACAGTAAGATCCCTTTGCAGAAGATAATAGAATCTCAAAAATTTTTGAAGTGTTTGATTGGCAACTCTACGCCTTTCGGTTGCCATGTAGTATATTCCTCATGATTGTTGGTAATGAGACTCTCAGATCTCATAATTTATTTACTTTTGATAAAGATGAGGTCCATCTTTCTGTTGTCATATTTTGCTTGATCATAGGAAGAAGCAGAAGAATTTTTTTACTTCTTTTATAGATACCTGTGAAATGGTTTTTTTCCCCTTTTAAATCTGGAATAGTATATATTTTATAAGGGACTATAAAGAAAATAGATTTAAAAATATATTTTTATTTAAATTTTCAATAATTTTAAGTGTAGCAGAGAATGTAAAATTAGAATATCAATTCCCATTACAAAAGTTTGATTTAATTAAAATTAGAAAGAGTCATGGAAAATGATAAAATTTAATACTAATTATTAATATTGATGTATTTAATGCAATTATGTTTTCCCATTTGTTCTACAATTGCAATTTTTTTATTTATGTTTGTTCATAAATTTTGTGAATAACAAAGGTATTGTTTGTGTGTGCAATTTGATCCATTGATTATCTACACTACAAGAAAATAGGTGTTTACTGTCGGAATTTACCAACGGAATAATGCAACTTTCCGTCAGTAGCATGTATTTGCGACGGTATAAGAACAATGGAATTTACCATCGTTAAATAAGCCATCGGTAAATTTTCTGACTTTACTTACTCTCCGTCGGTGTAGATACCGACAGAGTATCACTTTCCGTCGGTGAATGTGCAAAACAACGGAAACGTATACTGATGAAATGGGATAAACCATCGTCAAACGAAATAATAATCATTTACCGACGGTTACGGTATTCTGTCGGTAAGTGTTACTTCAGTTATCAACGGAATCCCAATTCCGTTGGTGATGGTCGTCATTCATCAAAACTCAACCTACATTGCTAAATAGCAAAGCTACCGTACACTTGCTTAGGCATCCTTTTTCTTGTAAATGTCATGTTGTATGGCAAATGTTTTTAAAATCTGGACGACGTAAAATTTGATTTTAATGTCAATAGCTATAAATAATTTGTTTAAACAGAAAATTAATTGATCATTTAGCAAAAAAAGAGTTCTTAGTTGAATAGAAACACATTAAATTGTACAGAAATTGAATCCAAAGGAGTACAACAATCCTATTGTCCTGGTG
>JANVCL010000002.1:14172412-14189977 GCA_026546855.1 Erythroxylum incrassatum | reverse complement strand
GAGTAGGAGAACGGAGAACAACCAGGGCGATTAAGCGAGAAGGAGAACCAAGCGTCGCGACAGTGAGAGGCTCTCTAGACGCTAGCGACAGAGACGGTGAGACCGTGAGAGGCTGAGAGCGAGAGAGAGAGAGAGAGAGAGAGAGAGGGGGGGCTTAGAGAGAAGAAGAAGAGTAGAAGAAATGAAGAAGAAAGAAAGAATAGCAGACGAAGGTCGGGGAGGGGGCGTTGGGTAAAAATTAGGTAAAAAACTGTTTTGCAGATAAGTCCTCGGAGCTTTTAAAAATTCTAAAATTGCCCGAAATTTTTCGGAATGTTAGGTACTGGCCAGTACCCAACGGAAAACCCTAGTATTGGCCAGTACCGAGGTTGGGATCTGAATTCTATTCTTCAACCGGTACGGTACGTTCCGGCCGGTACCAACCAGAACGAAACGAATCCCATAATCATGCACTGAATTGTCTAAGATCAAAAGACATGGAAGTGTTAAGTACAGAAGACACCGACGTGTCTAGTTACAGAAGCAACTGCAGACCCTTTTAGACATGCAATTTACCCACGACTAGGAATTGACAGTTTTAAAAACAAAACATTTCAGATTTCATAATCACATGTAAGTGATGTAGTGCATAACATATGACTTTATTCCATTTAGCTCAAATTTAACATATTCATTTACATTTGATCAAAATTAACATGCCTTATAAACATAAATATTTGCAATAATACACCAATGAATACATTAGGTAATTACACATTACATGTATTCACACAAGTTTCCAATTCACAAACATTCACAACTAACACATTAGTCTTGTTCTTTAAATCACATTTGCATTCATAAGTAAACTTCATTCCTTTAACAACTTATAAATTCCAAAATTAGATACTTTGTTATCAAATAACACTTTCCTTAAATTATTACTTCAATTAATAATCCAAACCTTATTCAACCTTTAATTAACTAATTCCACATCAAACTAGGTTCCAATTATACCCTTAAAAAGTGTCTTAACCTTATATAGTCCAACAAATGTACAAAACCAACCTTTTTCCCTTCAAAGCATTTTGTCACGCCTGTGGGAAGGTGCCATAAAAATCCTACGACTGTGGGGTGAGTGAACCTGCACCCATGACCTTCATTTTGTTTCCAAATTTAACTCCTTCATACTGCATCCAACACACCTTCACCAAATTCCGTCAATTTCACTTCAATTCTACCTTATTCATGCTTCAATCCCTTATCAAATTCATGTTCAAATCCAATACAAAAATCATTCATTAGGCAACTCACAAATCTTTATCTTTCATACATCAAAACCAAAACAGAATTTGTCATACAAGTATCAATTTTTCAGCACTCATTTATCATCATCATAACATACATTCCATGCCAATTCAATCATCATAGAACTTATATTAATACATGTTATCAAGTTTAGAATTCACTTACCTATTTAACTTCAAATTTCAACTCCAAAGAGCCAACTAATCTAGCCCTTCCAAGCAACCAGCACACTTCTAAGATCAAAGTGCAAATCTTAGCCCCAAAAAGACAACATAAAAGATAACAATATCAAAGCTTCCTTGATATAACATCTTGCAAAGATGTCAAGTGACGATGATCCAAATTGAAGAAAAATCCAGGAGTTTGTGAGAATAAGAGAGTTTCGGTGGAGAGGAGCAAAGGATAGTGAAAATGTAACAGAAATATCAAATGGGTTGGAGTGACTCAGATCTTGTTTAGTGCTAGGTGTCATAAATTTGAAAGGGCACGTGTCCTTCAATAAATCAACCTACATGTCACACATTGAAATAAGCCATTTGTCCTCCATTTAAGCTACCAAATGTCACAATTATGTTAGGTCATTTGTCACTCAACCAATGCTGCTAAATGTCATTCAATGTATCGGCTGAGTCATGCTAATTTTCATGTACCAACTTATCTTGCCACTTGCCAATTTTCTTAATCCAAATATACATTTTAACATATCAATTTTCTAATAGTATCAATTAATTCCAAGTTACTAATCATGGTCCATCAAACCAAGATTCAAGACATATATAATTCACAATCGTATCACAATTTCAACACCTATCACATTTACTTTCATGAACATGTAATATTTCAATTAGAGTATAATCTAAGGCCTTACGGTTACACCATTTCTCACTCTTTTCTCAATTTTTTTCTACCATAACTTTATAGTATAACTGAGTGGTTTGATGTCTCCATATTTGTTAGATCTTTACATGTCTCATTTGTTGTTGTACAGAGGGATTAGTATAATAAATTTCCACTCATCCAGCATTTTGAAAAACCTCATAATGGGACTATAATAAATGAAATATATTATTAATTTATAGAATTTTTACAATGAGAAAATAGATAGAGTTATGTTAAGAAAAATGAATAATCTTTATTAGATAAATTTAGACATCTAAGGTTAGTTTAAAGTTATTCAATTTGGTTGACTTAAGATTGAATTATGATTCCAATAGTTAGGAAATTTTTGTATCCAATTAATTATTACAAAAATTTTGAACTCGATCTCAAGGTTCAAAAAAAATTCTTAAGATCCCCGCTTCGCTAATTGTCACTTCTAGATCAACTGAAACTTTATTTCACTCTATAACTATTCTCTGTGATCAACCGTAGAAGCTCGACAATCATTTGTAAACAAACATAAATAGCAAAATTATGTTTGGGGAAGCTGTGGTCTGCACACTGCTGCAGTAACAAGTCAACTTCTATAGTAAGATGATGAA
This sequence comes from Erythroxylum incrassatum, assembly GCA_026546855.1. Lineage (NCBI taxonomy): Eukaryota > Viridiplantae > Streptophyta > Magnoliopsida > Malpighiales > Erythroxylaceae > Erythroxylum > Erythroxylum incrassatum. The sequence goes on along the minus strand of JANVCL010000002.1, from coordinate 14,187,209 downwards.
AGTGCAAACAGTAGTTGCCTGCAATATACTTGTAAATTAATCTTAACAATGCAAAAACACTTGCTTTTGATTCAATAAGAATCAGCTATTCTCACAATGTAAAATGACATACAAATTCTCTTATTCAACACAATGTGTAGAACCGGAAAGGATCCCAGGAGCAAGTAATTTATCAACCTTTGCTTCCTACGCGGAAAACAAGATAACAGGCTGTGCTAAGTCCAAGCACATGGAAGGATACGAATATAATCTTCCCACTCTTATCTCTGTAACAACAATGCAGGGAGGGAGAATTTATGGTTTCCACAGGATGGTGGTTTCTGCAATCATGGAAGTGACAACATAAGGATCCATGTTAGAAGCAGGCCTCCTGTCTTCAAAATAACCTTTTCCTTGTTTCTCTGTGTCCCGTCCAACACGAATTGATGCGCTGCGGTTGGCAACACCCTATCCAAAAGCCAAGGTTTCATTCAACTTGTGCAGCATCTTATCAGATGCAGAAAATCACATCAACAGTTCAGAGATTTAGGGATGTTAGAAAATCAAGAGTAAAATAATGATCAGTTTACCCATTTGAAAGTTTTGATATCAGCTGTTTCGTGTCGTCCAGTGAGCCGACGCTCATTTCCTTCTCCATATGCAGAAATGTGTTCTTTGTGCCTCAACCCCAGCTTTTCAATTGCCTTCTTGATAACCTCGTAGCCTCCATCTTCCCTCATGGACTTGGTACTGCAGTCAATATACAATTTTTTTTTCACCAACCAAGCCACAGAATTTAGATAGACTAGTAGTGCAAATAGTGCAGAGCCCTCTCCTTGGCTTGCTCTGCGCTAATACATACATATATATCACATTTTCTGGTACCTGTAATTTGTGTGTGCCCCAGCACCATTCCAATCACCCTGCAGGAACAAAAAGATCCAAAAGATAAAAGTCACTACTAATCCCAGACCCTACAGCTATCATCCTCTAAACCAACTCCTCCACTGGATATAAAGGAAAAAGAAAGTGAGATCTGACAATAACTTCACCTGAATTGGTTTGGGATCAAAGGAGAGCACGACTCCAGCAATCTCTGTGATTCTCTGTTCATGCAAATATGTGAGTAATAAATTTTCAGAAGAAAGCCTCGTGATGCTCTCTTGTCGTCAAAACTTACCTCCAAAATATAACGAGCAACCCACAATTCATCTCCAGCAGAGATGCCAACAGAAGGTCCAACTTGGAATTCCCACTATACAATACAGAATTTCATTTGACAATTGAAAGTCAGTAAAAACGAACCCAATTCCATTATAATCAAAATCATGTGGAAAAAAAGTTAAAAGAGAATTGAAATTATTGTGTTTTACCTGACCGGGCATCACTTCTCCATTAATGCCACTAATATTGACGCCTGCATATAAGCAGGCCTTGTAGTGCGAATCAACAACATCACGTCCAAAGGCCTTGTCAGAACCAATACCACAGTAGTATGGTCCCTGTTATTGGACCATAAAAAAAAGGTATTCAATCACCGAATTATGCAGCTAGTAAAAATACTGTAGCACTGCCGTTCTAACTCCAAAAACAAATTACTAAGAACCATAAGGGAAAGAAAATAAAATGTGTCATGTAAAACTTCCATGTCCTCAAAAAACGTGTGAGAAGATGAACATCTGACATCAAACACTGCTCTGCATATCTTGCAAGGTATGGTAGAAGAAAATTGCAATCTTTAGAGGAAATGAATGCACTCACTTGAGGGCCAGGATAGCCACCAAGAGGCCACCCAATAGGCCATTTAATGTCTTTCTGCAACAACGTATATTCTTGCTCAATTCCATACCTGTTTTTATGCAACATTAGGTTTGGCAAGAAAAAACTGCATGATCCTCTAACCGAAGAAGAGAGGAATTTTGCCAAATGGACAAAAGTAAAAGTACCAGGGTTCCTCTGCTGTAACTTTAGGATGACTGAATATTTTAGCAGCAGCACATCTCTTGTTAGTAGGAATTGGCTCACCAGCTGGAGTGTAAGCATCGCATATCACCTAATTCATGAAAAATAAAACGATTTTAAGTGCTGTGGGAGATACAAAAACAGAGGGAAATAAGTAAAGTGAAATCAAGTTTACTATGGTAGATAATCAGAACTTACAAGAATGTTGTTGCCTCTCCTAAATGGATCCTTGAAAATTGCTTGAGGACTGTTTCAGTACAAAATAGAATCAAGTCTCATTAATTTTTGAATGATAAACTGAAAGCAGGATACATTGAAAGGACAGACGGCGTAGAACAGATACTGATAAGATGACATCAGAAATGATACGAAAAGCTTACTAGAGGATCACTTCACTGTCTTCTCCAGGAGCCTGGCCTGTGCTGGAACCATCATAGTTCCATTTGGGAAGCTTTGAAGGGTCGGTAACTGGTCCTGAAATAGTCTTCAATTTGCAACCATAAAACAGAAGAAATTAGAAAAAAAAATGCAGTCTTTAAAATTAAATAGTCAACTGTACATAGGCATAAAGACTCTGTAGCTCTCTGTTCGTGTAAAAGCAAACAGAGTTTTTTACCCTTGCTTTACTCCTCATATCCATGCCAGATCCACCAATCCTGTTATAAATGAAAAGGATAATTTAGGAGAAATGAATTAAGTATAATATCAAAGAGTCCAAATCTATTGTCCAGTTTTACTCTGTCTTATTCTGTTTCATAAAAATCTCAGCTATTTATTTTACGGGTCTATGTAGGACCTATATAAATATTCTTCTTTCTAAAGATTCTTTCACCACATAGCCTAGCTTTTTGACCGTGAAAACTTCAGAAGGGTTCAATCTTTTCCGGAAAACAGAACAGCGATCCTCTTTTAAACCTCGAAAGGAACTAACTAGCAGACTCCACGATCTATGTTTCGCTTGAAAAACAAGTTGAAGCTAAATGATGCCACACAAGAATTAATTTCAGGATTCCTTTAGAACTATAAGTGAACAGAAATATATGAATATTCTTTACTTTTACCATTCAAAACAGAGGGTAACAAAAAATGTCCTTCGCCTTAAGATTTCATCAATTGCCCAACAAAAAGTGGCTAACATCGCAGTTGATCAAACACAACCATCCACACAAAAGCACAAAAAGGATTCTGAAACAAGGTAGAGCTTTTGAGTTGAACAAACAAGAACGAGGTGGTAGCAAGCAACTAACAAGTAGTGCTTGAAGGAACATAAGTCAACGGAATCCAAGCGTTGGAGGAGCAACTAAGAAAAGATCAAAACAAAGGTTAAGCTAAGCACTTAAAAGGTAAAATACCATATCAGAGTTTGGTAAGAACAAGAAGTTTTCTTAACTTGAAGTGAAGACAAGCCCAGTGAGTCGATAACAAAAATAAAAAACAAACATAACCCGTCACAGAATCACATGGTTAAAATCATATGTACAAGATGGACCAAAAATGAAGCTCACGTACGTGAAAGCAAAGAGAGGGTTGAGGAGTGAAGAAGTTGGAAGGAGAGATACCATATGTACTCGGCGATGATCTTCTCAGTGGTGTCCGAAAGGTTAAGGTTGATGAGATCAGAGAGCAGCGCCATGCCCGAGAAACTCCAACTCCAACTCCAAAGACCAACAACGACAACAGTAGACCTCGTGTGGTACGAAGAGAGACGACGTGCACAGAAGAGCTTTTGTGGTGCTTTTATAGCGGAGTTGGGGTGGAGTACCATTAAAAGAACACGAAAAGGAACATCATAACATATTTTGTTTTATTAATAAACCAAAAGTTAACCACAGTACAGCAGCTTTATTCTCATTTATTTCTGTTATCTTATTCCCAAATAAAGAAAATTTTATTATTAATTTAATAAAATCTGGGCAGTACGGAGGAGGTGCAATTGATTCTACTATTCAACTTCTAGAGGGATGAGGATTATTATCTTTAGATTTTGTGACTGCATGAAAATTTTGAGATGTTAAATAAATATTATTATACTATTAAAACAAGTTTTTTAAGAATTTATGTCATCCTTAACAGGGGTATTACTTTTTTAAACACAAATACATATAAAGGGTCTAGAACATATGAATAAGTTTGTAAAATCAAATTTGTTACTATGATTTCCTAAAAAAGGAATCTTTTATAATGATTAAAAAATTTGACCAATTTAATTAATTCAATCGTAAAAATCTTAAATCGTTCAATTTTTCAATTCAATTTATTTTAATAATTTTTTGTCAAAAATTGATCAATTTATTAATTAATCAGTCAGTTGTTATAAATTAATAAATTCTTATAAATTAATTAATTTTTATTTACAATTTCTTTTTCAATTAAACTTCGAATTCTTCAATAGATAAAGATAATCTTTTTTAATCACATTTTAAATTATTTGATTTTATTTAATCTTTTCCGGTCTTATTTTAAAAATATTGATCTTTTATCTCCTAGGTATAGATGAGATTTTAACCATGTCGCAGAGAATCTTTTAATAAATTTGAATTTAAGATTTTTTTGGATTTAAATTGAATAAAATCGTTGATGCTATGATACAACATGTTGTATAAAGCCAACTTAATTAATTTTATATATTTACTGACATATTTTAGGTGCATTATTTTGTAAAGATATTAAGTGAAAAGAACCAAGTGAAGGCTACAACTAAAATCTAATGAGATCTTATCCTTTGGGGGAATCTGTATCTCCCAATTACTTCTCTTCAAATTGTCAAGTTGATTTAGTTAACGTGATAGACATAGTTGAATTAGTAGACGATCAATTTGTGGCGTTCAGAAGACAGCCCATCTACTCTCGCTAGACAGCCTGCAAGCAATTGACATCACAAAGCCAGTGACCCTTCAAGTCCCTTTTCGGCTTAGCTATTCACGAAACAGGACTTCAACTTAAAAACTCAAATATCAAGTTTGTTCAGAGCCACAAAGGTTAGAAACAATATATGTGTACGTATGTTGGGTACAAAATCCTGAAGGGGCAAGTTCTGAAATTGACTCTTAAAGAATGGCGTATGATAGTTTACTTTGGTTTTATATGGAAAGTCTAAACCATATGCAACGTCGAATTCAATTGCCATCACATCCGGAAACCTTCTTTGTTACACTGGAAAAATGGGGTATTAGTTTTGCCTAAAGATGTCATTGTTTTGCACGAACCTTCTAAGTTTTAATATATATTAATGAAGCTTAGCTGGTCTAATCCCAGCATCACACGGCCAATTATGTATATTAAATAACTGAAACGACCATCGGATCTATAATGTTACATCGACTTCAACGCTTTATTATTAATGTTGTTGGGAGTGAGTTCATAATCATATGACGAGAACCGTTGGAATCCATGAAGCGCCGCCTTGCAATTAGATTCATTTAGATTAACTAAGTTGTGGTTATCAGACTTCTAAGGGGCTCTCAAGTGGTCAGGACGACCTTTCTTAAATTTTTAATACTTTGGAGATAATAAATCCCATCGACATCTACCGAGCACCCTCTCTTCACGGCAGAATGGCAGGATAACTAATAGTCAAACCTAAATTGGTTTCATAATTTCATTCTTACCTTGTTTATAACTCGAGAGACTGGCCCATGGTTGTCGCCAACTTGCCTATAGGCTATAGTTTGTAGGCATCTGGTGCCAGGTAATTGGCAGGCTTTAATGGATTTCTCAATCTTTTACAACAGTGAGTGGATGATACAAATTGCATTCCCAATGGCCACCATACAGCCTGTCCAAAAGAACATATTCCACTGCATGTAATTGCAGGTATCTTTTATCAAAAACCAATGTGTGCGGTTGAAGCTTTGGAGCAAACAATGTAGGAGATTTGATGGTCCAAACTCTACAAGAATATAAAAAATGCTTCCATATCTTCTTCCAATTTGTAGGCTTCACGGTACACTTTAACAAGCAGAAGTTGCGATAATCCACTGAAGAAGGCAATAAAGCCAACATGGGAACACCCGTGCTATAGGCAAAGTCACCATCCAATACCATAAAGAAAGAACTTATACTTCAAAAGGGATGCTATCTCTAACGTAAGAAGCGTTGAAGAATTAGTGAACCATTGGCCAATTGGAGACGCAAGGGCATTGCCATATTAATGCACATCCTAGTCACCATGCAAGAAACGGAATGGGAAAAGAAAAGGCCTTCTTTTGCATATCTATGCACATTTTACAAAAAGAAGGCACTAGTGACAGACTTTTAGGGAGTATATTTGAAGTTGATGGCTTAATAATCTAAATTATAGTCATCATCATATCCAGTTCAAAGTCCTGCAATAAAACAGAGTCTATAGAAGTCTGATAGTACACAACCTTATTTTTACATAATAAAGATATTGTTTCCGATGGACCCACGTTCAGATGTGATAATAAAAGAGTGATGCAGGTTAAAGAGTAAATTAGTAAAACTAACAAGCTAAATCGTTAAGTAAATAAAATCACAATAAATACATAACTAAATAAAATATAAAATATAATTTAACTTTTTAAAAATATTTTTAAACTAAAATATAACGAAATATACTATCTCTTTATCTTTAGAAAAGCACCAATACTCAAACGATAAGAGAGTAATAAAGCATCAAAGAACTTGACTTTGAATCGTACAAAACACGAAAATGTAAAAACACAAATTCTGAAACCCAAATGATAATGATAAATATCTAAATTTATAGAAAAATAATACTTTCTAACATATTCATTAACTGGTATAATTATATTTTAAATAATGGAACAAAGAATGATTGCATCTCATTACAATTCACATTAAGCACATTTTCCCACGTATTTAATACACTTTTGACTCTTTACTATTTATTTTAGTCCTACCGAATTAAAATTATGTTAAAATCTAAAATTTAGCATATGATTATCTTTTAAATATACTCTAGTTTTATGATTAAAATATTTATACTTTTCGTGACTTTATTTTTTAAAATACATATATATTTTAAATTATTCAAATATATACTATAGTATTAGAAATATTTTTAAAAAATTGAATTTTATTCAAAATTTTTAACACGTTATTACATGATTAATTCCTAAACATATTATAAATAACGTATGTTTTAAATCGGATTGCACTAAATTAATTGAAGACAAGATTTTGCAAAAGATCTTTTTTAATATTTATCATAGTTATAAGAATTTTGAAACAAAAATTATATTTTAAAAAAGTATAAATAAAAGAATCTTTTATCCCAAAAATTATAGTTCCAGTTTTTCTCAATCTTTATAAGATTGAATAATCTAAACATTTCTTTAAGTATGAATTCCTATCCTATATTCTGAATTCTAAGCATAATCTAAACATTGCACCCTCAAGTAATGATTAAAAAATTAAAATATTTTAGCAGGTTGAATCATAAAATTTTTCAACTGTCAAATTTTTTGGTTCAAATTATTTTAATAATTTTTATTGTTACAAATTTTTCAAAAGATAAGTAGTTGGGCTTTGCATTTATTTTAGAAGCGTCAGATTTAGGGTATGTTTGGGAGTTTAGGGTGGAATGAAATGGAATGGCAATTAATGGAACGGAATGGAATGGAGTGGAATGAAATGGGTCACTCCATTGTTTGGAAGTTTAAATAAAATAAGAGGGGAACTCCTTTGACCATTGTTTGAAAGTGATACTAAAAATGAATGCAATGGAATGACTTGTATTTTTTTTTTCAAAATTACCCTTGTAATAAAATATGCATAGTTTCCATGAAACTATTTTAGTAACCCCAAAGCATTTCAAATTGTAGGATGCCTAAAATATATTGTAAACAAAAACCTCAAAAATTGGACAAAAAAAATCAAAAAGTTATTGTGTTGGTTCACTTGGGCAGAACACCAAACGGTGTGAGATGGAATTAGACAAGAAGCACTAACCTATCTCAAGGCCAATCCACCAAGAAAAGAAGGCAACGCCTCATAAACTAATAAAGCGAGGAGGACATTGTTCGGCTTCTAATAAAACTTAGCAAACCAAACCCCAAAAATGATGGAAGGATATTAGAGTAGTAGAAAATTGAAACAGTACAAAGACATGTAATGACTAGTGGTTTGTTCACAGAAACAAAAGCTTTGCGTCATCTGAGTTCTGAAGTTGACATAGCGGCTGCGTTACTTGCTATAAGAAGGGGCACACTATACTCTCTTCACATTCGTTGATGAACAAACAAGCATACATCTATTGATGAATAAAAATTCCCAAACACATAATATAGGATAAAACACACATCCTTCGATTTACAAAACTTTCCAAACACATAACATATAATAAGTGTACGTCCATCGATGAACAAAGAAGACGACACCAATATCAAAAAAATTCTAATTTCTTCACATACAAAAAGTGTCAAGAAGATGAACACAGAAGAATAGTCAATGTTTAGCTGATGGAATGAAGGCAGATGACCCTAGTAGCTGTGGAGGAAAACGTTTGACAATGGAAGAAGCCAGTTAAAGGAGAAACACATTAGACGTAATAACATGTAGCCGCAAAGGTATTTGCTGGACTGGGGTTGTAATTTCATTAATTTTTTAAGGATATTTTTTTCATTAAATTAGGGTTTGGAAGGCAATCCATGCCATTCCGTCCCTAACCCCCCAATTTGGGAGGTTAATTAGATTTTGGATGGCAAAGGATGGCTTCCAAAGCCATCAATTGCCATTCCATCCTATTTCAAAATAGACTCCCGAATAATGGCCCTAAGTCATTTGGGTCATTCCATTCCATTCTCTTCCATCCCTCTACCCACACCCAATACCTAAGCTCTAACTTAGTTTCTTTTGAAACTAACTCCCTTAACTTTCATCTTTGCAGTCCAACTATCTCCAAAGCTTTTTTTAATTTCTTTTTCCTATTTTCTATAATTCCCAAAATTTATCCTTAAATTCCCCAAAATTACAAATACCATATTCTTACCAACCAATAGAATATCCAGTATAAACACAATTTAAATTCGCGAAACTCCCAAAAATCACAACTCAATCCAATTATACCCGAAATTATTCATGAATGCATGTACAATTATTTTCATGTGCAGATAAATTCACTATTCACGTATAAGTGTGTAGCATATTATGGATGAACAAGGAAATGCATCTCTAACTCCTGTTAATCACTCACATTTACCATTCTAAACTTCCCACAAGTAATGGGATGTTACAGGGTCTCTAAAGGATGAGAAGTTTTCCCTTCTTCATTATCTCAAAACCGTGAGCTCTAATATTTTCCCAAGCGAAACATGCTCTGTCGTTGCACTCTTTCTCTTTTTTATTAAAAAGCTAAGTTAAAATGGGTTGAGTTGTCCACTTGCTCACAGCCCTCTTTGTTATAATGTGATTGCATACCCGTGAGTCCTCCAATGCCTTATTCTTCACTTTTCATTCTTTATGTTCTACATTTATTTGTATTTTCATGTCTTCTTCTTCTTGCTCCATAAAGACAAGTGAGTATGAATCTTCGAAAAATGACTCAATTATAATGCTTTTGACTCACTTTAACTACTTCGCTTCCGAATTGTGCCTAAAACCATATATGAACTAAAGTGAGTGTCTTAAGTACTTTAAAGCATTAATCACTAAGCGTTATTGAATACCCATGAAGCACATATCAACTGCTCCCAAGTTGTGATGATTGTAAGGGTTAGAGAATGATACCATGCCTTGGCTCTATCCTTTAGTGTGAAGGGGAAGAGTCTCATCCTAACTGCATCTTCCGACATTCCATGATATTATAAAGTATCACATATTTCTACGAAATTCACCAAACGAGCATTAGGATCTTCATTGGCTAACCCATAAAATTGCACATTGGTTCGCAGCATATTTAACAATATTGGCTTAATTTCAAATGATTTTGCTTGCACCTATGGTCGAGTGATGCCTCGATGTGCAGCGTTGAATAATTGTCTCATGAATCTATAAGGGTTCATTACTAGTTTTCTTGTTGATGTTCCTCTGCCATCGTTTCTTCAGTCTCTCCTTGGTGTCTCACCCTTTAAATTACTCATTCTAGTTACGTGATATCAAGTGTTAGAGTTTCTATGATCTTGTTTGAACACCGAGTAACTCTTGTGTTAATACAATCGTACGGCGTAACAAAGGTAAAAAACAACTTCCTTAAAACAAAGAAATTCAACTAGTCATAAACTAACTCCCTACTAACGACACCAAAAACTTGTTGAGAAAGTTTTACCTAATGTAAAACCCTTAATATTTTGCAAGTATATGGATTGTAAACTTGTAGTAATTGAGGTATCGACCCCACAAGGAATTAGCTAAAACTAATTGAATCTTAACTTTGTCTAATGTTGTAAAAATTTGTGATTTAAATGGAAACAAAAATACTCAGAAAATTAAGCAGTCAAATATGAGTTGAACGAAAAGTAAAATTTTGAAATTATCACAAATTAAATTGAGCACTTAACCACTTATCAATTAAGTTGCCACAATGAAACAAGAATGATCAATTATGAAAGTATAGGATTCATTCTATCATCATTTTGCTACCTTAACCATTTTTATTCAATTGGTATCGATCCTAGATTTCTAGAAAGTTAATTACCTTTTTCAAGACCTAATCATTTAACCCTAATTGATTTCGAAATTCTAATTTTGCAATCTCTCGATTAATAAAAACAGTGTAAGGTTTTTAACTAGTTCTTAAGCAATTTATCTTATAATCGGGTCGTCACATAAGATCATCAACATGTTCAACATTCTCAATTCTAGTTCATACATCAAGATGGAAGTAAATAAACAAAAGAAAGATATAAAGAACTTGATTGGACTGGTCTTGAATGGTCGGACTGCTATTGTTGTTCCTCTTCTCCCCTCTTGATCTTCCTTAGCTCTTTCTCAATTTGGTAAGATGGAGGCTGCTGATTTAGTCTCTTTTGTTCTATTATATCTTAGGGTTAATTTTTGGGCTTACTTTGGTTTTTTTTCAAAAATAAGCTCAAAATGTCAGAAAATACAAAACGGGTCGCACCTAGAAAGTGTCTGTCATGACCATAATAGGGGGTGTCATAATAGTCATTGTTAAATTTTATTCTGCCACGATCATGACATGGGGTGTCATGATTATGACATTGGAAAGTATCTTTTGTCACGACCATTACACTCATGTCGTGACACTGGGAAGAATCTTTTGTCACAACAATGACACTCATGTCACGATCGTGACCCTATCTTTTAGCCCAAACATGTTCCAACCCCCTTCAATCTTTATTTATCTGGTTTCATTCATTAACGAACACATCAAAACACCTCAAAAACATAACATTAAGGTCCAACATAATGCCTTAAACCATATAACACTTAAAATATAAACAAACAATAACATTAACATAATTCTAAGTCTAAACAAGCAATAATAATCTAATCAACACCTATAAACACACTAAAACACCTACCAAAACATAATATAAACTAGAACTATTAGTTAGTCAATTATGTTGATTTGTTTTAGTTTATTGCTTTAAATTTGAACTTGATCAATCACGTTTTAGACTAGATAATAGAGAGGGTTAGTAATAGAAATTCACGTCCTCACGAGATCAATCCATACTTACTAGTACTAGTTACAACTATATCTTGCACTTATGGTAAAATAACGATAAAGTTTTTAGAGCTATTGCTAGGGGACTAGGAAAATAGGAACACTTAATTTTGATAATCTAGTCATTATTTTTCTTTTGTATTTATTTTATTTTATTTTTATGTTTATTTATTTATTCTTAGAGCTCTCTTTTTTGATCTTGTATTCGTGGCTTATTTTCAAGACTTGGGTACTCATTGTTATAGCTACCAATCACAATAAAATAATATAGATGACAATATTCTCTAAGGGATTATATTACGTCATCGCTTATGACAACATTAAAATCTTGGAAAGAGAAGCATGGTAGCATGTATTTAGAAGCTCATCCAGTATCAATGATGTGACATATTTAGTGTGGCCACCCCAATCATAAATGTCAAACATCGTACTACATATGGGAGCAACCAATTTGTGTAGGGAATTCGGCTTTAAAACATCCCATATGAGAATATTCATAATCCAAAGTATAGTAATTATTCTGATTTTATATGAAATCATCAAGTTTTCACCCATTTTTGTGTAATAACAATAAGAAGAGGATGATTGATGTCTTGAAGAGCTCCTTCTGAAAGCCATTGCTATAGTCAAGGCTAAACGCAAAAAAAACTAAATAGCTATTCACATCTTTCCACATCACGCAATTTCTGACTGGACAACTCAATGGGCTTGTTTTTGAAGAACATATAGGTGTTTTATCCAGATAAACTGAGCTAAAGTTGAGGGAACAAGTGAATGTGATAACTTTAAGGAGTTAAGAGGAGTTAGAGATTGGAGTGAAAGAAAAAGCTACTGTTTAAAAATAGAAAGACGAAGGCAATAATAAGTAGCCAAAGAAGACAATTATCGTGGAATTATCGATAGTTGCCTCATGTATGGAGGATTCCTACTTCCTACAAAATAAACTGCCAAGATCTAATGAGTTTTATTATTCCTTGTTATATTGACGGTTTATTACTACAAAAGAGCATTTACAGATTTACTCAATTTTATTAATTCAATATCATATATCCTTATTATAATATAGCATATGGCTTATTTGTAGGCTAATAAACCCATATATGTGAACATAGATGGAAGCAAGCCGTTAATTATAGATCCGAGTTAAATGAAGTGCTTACATAGAATTCTATCTAAAAGACTTATAAAGAAATGCTCATAATGAGGCAGCCTAATAATTAGTTATTTTTATTTTGAATGAGTAGTTTATAGGATTTTCATTATTAATTTAGTTTTTTTATATAGTTTTAGTCTTGTGGTTCTAATTTTGTAAGTTTAGATTTGATGGAGTTTCGCAAGCTATAAAGGCAACATTATCTCAATCCATTAAAGTATAAAAGATTTCACATACATTAGATAGATGTTAATAACATTGAATAAGGCCAAAAAAATTACTATTAGCGGAGTACCAGTTATCCTCAACTTGTCCCATTATTTTTTATTTTTTATTATTCTTAAATGCTTTTTATATTGAGGATAATGTAACAACTTAAGTGGGGGAGGGGGGAGTTAGCAATCAAGCATTTTAATTTTTTTATAATTAGCTTAATAATGGATAATTTGGGAACTTTTCTTAAAAGAAATGTTGATGAAGATGATTCATCATAAGTTTGGTTGTGATTGTGATTGTGATTTTTGATTTGTTTAGGCAAATAATTATAAGTTCTAATGATTAAGTTGATTTCAACTTAGTTCATTAATTTTGAGAATGGATGTTTGATTGCATTTTGATACTTTGTGTATAATTTGTATATGCATTGAGTTAAATATGAATTCTTTTTAAGCATTTTCATTACCTCACATGTAAAAATAAAAAAGAAAAAGAAAGAAAATAATAATAATAATAATAATAATAATATATGATTAATGAGCATATATAATTTTGCTCTGCTGTCTTTGCACCAATGAAAAGGTAGAAGTTAAAAAGAGGCACTAGTAGCTATTTAAGATAGATAGTGACTACTTTTGCCTCAAAAGGCTAGTTGAGTTTTCAAACAAGCTTTTAAATACTCCTATGTTGTTTAAATTTAATGTTTTATTTTTTTAAGGGATATAAAAATGTTTAAAGGTTTATCTTTTTTTTCTCATGTACTATGGTCACTTTATGCATTTAGTGAAATGATGGGGATTGAGTTGAAACTAAAGAATTATGAAGTGAAGTAGGTTTATTTATAATTTGATGCAAGTAACTATGTGCCTAATAATTCAATGAACTTTTCTATTGAATGAATAATTGTAACATCCCACCCCCGATGGGAAGGGTAGAATGGTAATTTGGCAAAGGGCTAAGAGGGTTTAGGATTGTTGTGAAAAAATTCATGCATATGTCTACGTGTGAACAGTGAAAGTTTGCACATGAAAGTAACTATACATGCATACATGACATTTCCCGATATTTGTGCCTAAATGTAATTTTGTTGTGAACAATATGGCATTTGTGTTTGAAAAATTAATTTGAGTGATTCCTTGTGTGTTTTATATTTTAAGGGAATTTTAGGAATTTTCTGGAATTTTTCGGGAGAAATTTTCGGACTGGAAAAATCGTCAAGTGACGAACCGGTTGGTTTTCGGTATCGAAAATTTCTGTCCAATGGCCCTAAAATATTGGATAACTGATTGTGGGATTAAAATTGGAGCCATTGGAATTGAATGGGTCAAAGATTCATTTCATTAGGGTTTAATCTTATTAATGAATTTTGTCTTTTTCTCTTTAAAGTGACAAGTGTCCTACAATCCTTCAATGTTTTTGTCTTTGGTTGCATCATTCACGACACATCTTTAACTCATTTAATGTTTGTTGTTGTTCATACATTCACGACTCTCCTAAAGGGAAAGAATGAAAAGATGAGTTAATTACCTATTCCTTCATCCATCCGAAACCTTCTTCCTCTTCTTCCTCTTCATTGCTTTTCTTCAAGTGTTCTAACTTAAATTGTTGTCTCCTCCTCCACCTAAAGTGCTTCCTCTCATGCATACTAGCTTAAATTTTCTACCCCTTTTCTATGATGGTGGTCGTGTGTGGGTAAAGTGAAGTAGAAGGGTTAGAGTATACATTGGAAAATTGAAGAGTTTAAAGCTTGATTAGGTAAGTTGATGTTTAAGTGTTGATTGTTCATTTAATGCATTCATTGTGATGTCTATGCATTAAATTGTATGTGAACTATGCTTGTATATGTGGGTATGTAATTGGTTTGCTTAATTGGT
>JANVCL010000002.1:14144990-14162748 GCA_026546855.1 Erythroxylum incrassatum | reverse complement strand
TATTAATCATGCAATGTCCATTTTGCCCTTAGCCTCATGCCTTATAACTTAAAAATCTTAAGTGTCATGCCCAAAACACCCTTAAGCATTCTTACCACTTTTAATCCTTCACTTACCACATGAATTTATTTCAATCATGCTTAATCAAAATCCATTCAAAACAATTCATCATTCAAAACCTAATTTGACATCATGTTAAATTCATCAAGAAAAGTTCGGGGGTCCAACAATGTCTATTTGGGATTGGGTGCCCCATCCTCAAGACTCCCTTTTATTGAAAAAATTAGCAGTGATTCGCGACGTTTTGATGATGAAACTTGGGGGACGAGGTGTTGTTGAAAATGAACTGCCAAAATTACGTATCAATGGTGGCTTCTCGTCCCACAAACTCTATGACCTTCTAAGGACTAAGCATCACAAGAGGCCCTGGATGTCCTTCATTTGGAAGGCCTACATACCTCCCAAATTTTCCTTTATAGCTTGGTTAAGCTTGCGGAACCATCTTGCTAACAAAGACAACCTCTCCTTTCTTGATTTGAATCCTCAGTGTGTTTTGTGTGGTACAAAAGATGATTATGTTAGCCACTTGTTCTTCACTTGTAATTTCACTAAAGTGATTTGACAAGGAATCCGACATTGGCTAGGTATCCAACGTGAAATGAAGTCTTTATTATGGCCTATTAAATGGATCCGTATAGAAGCAAAGGGAGCTCTCCTGCGATATAAAGTTATTCGCTTGGCCCTTCTCTGTACCGTTTATTATCTTTGGAACACTCGCAATGCTGTCCAGCTTGAGGGTGCTTCTTTTTCAAGCCTGGATGTTATCTCTAAAATCAAGTTGGCCATTTATAAGATTTTATATCGGCTCTACCCAGTTGAACTTATTACTTTCTAGGCATTGCTACCCCTTGCTTTTCATCTACTTCCAGCTGGTGTCTTTTGGCCCTTATGTTGTTTTTTAGGCGTGTCGGGAGAGAGCCGAGTCGCCACTACCAGATTGGGAGCCCTTTGCAACTGGGGTTTGCTTTAACAGGACAGGGCCTATAGGATTTTCATATTGTGCGGTGCCTAGCTTTGTGAAAAGGGTGAGTAAATGATGCCTAGGCTTTTTGTGTTTTACTTTCAACTACTTTCTCCCCTGTCTTCTTCCTTGGATTCACTTCGCATACATACACTACCTCATAGTTTCTGCATGCTATGGGAATCTTGAAGAGGAGTGGGATTATAAAAAAACAAAAACAAAAACAAAGGGGTTCTCTTTAATTTTTTCCTCTCTCTGCTTTTTGTTCTTGGGTTTGCAAGTTTCAGGTTGCACCACACTGCTTGCATTCCTTGAAGACGTGTGTTGTAGATGGCGTGTACTTGATCCGACGTCGTCTGGAGATTCTGCTGAGAATGTGATGGGACGACGTCACATGCATCTAGTGAAATTTTGACTAAATGCCGTCGTTTAGGAAGGTAGGAAACGACGTCGTGCCTTTTGCTGGCAGGTTGATGATTGAGCCCTTTCGGAGGCATCCATGACTCCTCCTTAGTGGGCCTTTTGACTTTTGTAGCACATGCCAGGCGGGTTCCTTATTCTGTTGGCCGCCTGTTTTGTCTAATTTTGTGGGCTTCTTTCTCTTGGGATTTCTTAGACCAATACTGATTGTTAGGCTTTGGGTGATTTGTGGTGTCCTATGTCTTTAGGCCTTCTTTCAGTTTTTTCGCAATTTTTTGAACTGTTGCTTTTGTTATACTTGATTGGGGTATGCCCCTTTGTAGTTATACATCCCTCCTTTTGATGAATATACTTTTTACCTTTCATAAAAAAAATATAAATTATATAATTGAATCATATATATAATTAATTAATATCATATCAATCTTTGCGATAAACAACTTTCCTTTGTTTCCAAGTTTTTTTTTACAATTCATTTTGAATTTTAATTCAAATCTATAATCGTTACTTTACTATTAATTCATTTATAGGTGTATTTGTATTTATCAGACGTAATGCGCTTCCCAAATTAATTACCAGTTTGTCTAAGCTTCCTCAAAAGTTGATGGTAAATTCATTCTTTGTATGAAAGGTTAGCAAATTGGCAGCGAAGACATACTTGCGCGTCTCTGGAGTAGAAACAGTTTAGGTCATCCTCGACTTGAGCACCGTAGCGTACGTGTTCATTTACGTGAAAAAAACTGCGGCTTTCCAGAGCAACTCGCCTTCAAGGAGTGAACATTTCTGTTGGCCTTCGAAATTAAATCGTAGATTCTTCTGACTACAAGCTTTGTTGTCACACTGATCAATTTAATTCATTATTTTGTTAAGATTTTAAACTTATTATATTATAATAAACAAATATAATTAGTACGAAAGGAAAAGCCTTTGAGCAATTAGCAAATCACGGAAACAACTTTTTTATAAAAATATAAGAGTAAGATTGCAGAATTTGATGACGCTCTCTAACTCCCACAAGGCAAAAAATCTCATTACAGTAATTTATAGAATTTAATATTTTTATAGTACCAAAATCAATATCTAAATATTGAATTGTATGATGGTGAAATAGTATATGCAAATTAAGAAAAAATAAAATCAATTATTAAAAAAGGAAAACTTAAATAAAAAAATTCACAATAGCAGATTCGATACTAATTATGAATTTAAAATTTTCTCATAAATAATATTATAAAATTTAAATAAGTATAAAAGAGATGAAATTGAGATTACAAAAAGGGTATAATATTTCAGAATTTTTAATTCCAATTTCAAGTTATTATGTTTCATTAATGTTGAGTCTATTTAGAATAATATATTTTTAAACCAAATTTACAAAATTCGAGTGTGGCTCAATGGCAACAATGATATTCAGCTTTATGCAATAATTAATTACAGCCTAGTTGACCTTCACCGCGTGGGTCACAAAGTCGGTTCACGTAGGAAGCTAGGACTTCTGCAGTATAAACACCCAACTCCAGTTTCAGCCATAGAAGCGGTCAGGGCCTGACTTTTGTGTTTCTCCGATTCCCACTAGCAAGTTGCAACTTGTGTTTGCCACATCATTGTTGATATATATTAGCTCAGGGATCTTCAAATAAATAATAAACGTTTACCATTTCATAGCGTTTGCTTTTTGTTCATTTACATACTGCATTCACAATAATCTCAAAGGTGATTCTTTCAATTTTAGGAAAACGCGAAACGGTGGAAGACAGGAGAAAGCTCTTTAAGGACTTGACCTTTGAAAAGGCAAAAGAAGTGGAAACTTCTCATACAAAACAACAGTCAGTTAGTTGCGGAGAAAATGAGCTGTAGTTGCGAGCCATGTTAAACGCTGGTGGTGGTAGAATCAATGTTGAGTAGAAATAAGGGTCTGGGTCTTCCGTCAACATATTAGCGTGTGTAGCTAGATGTGTATGGAATCTTTTGAATAACTTGTGGGTTTCTAGAGGAAAATTAATCCAAGCCGGTGAAGGATCAAGGAGCTGACATTTTCTTCGTCACTTCTAGAAGTGGAAATTGTAGATCCTTCCAATCATAAAATTAAATGTTCTGTCCTGTGTATATAGACTCAAGTCGTCGATAATTACTACCACCAACCATGAACTCCTGCACTTGTACGGTAGTTAGACGTCAGCGTAACGTAGTAACCGGCCCATGCAAACTGTGGACGGGCTTGCAACAGAAAACTAAAGCTGTGTGCTTACCGTCTATAAATTAAATTCTTTAGAACGTTTATTTTCACTTTTGTTTTCTATTGTTGTTTTTAATTTTTAATTTTTAATTTTTAATTTTTAATATGAAAAATTGTTTAGTTGAGATTTGTAATATAAAAACTGAAAATAAAAATCTGTTTGGTTCAAACTTTTAATAAAAAAATGAAGAAAAAAATATTTGATTTTATTATTATTATTAAGTTATTCTTATTATTAATAATTTTATTTATTTATGTATTATTATTATTAAGTTATTCTTATTATTATTAATTTTATTTATTTATTTATTACTATTATTATTATTATTATTATTAATTTTTAATAAGTTATTCTTATTCTTATTATTATTTTAATAAGTTATCATTATGATTATTAATTTTTTTTATTATTATTATTTATTAATAATAATAATAATTTTTATTTTTATTTTTATTAATTATTGTTATAAATTTTTTACTTACTATTTTAATATTATTATACCAAATTAATTATCTTATTATTATTATTATTCGAGATAGAAAATAGTGATATATTATTTTTCTGTCGAATAAAACTTATTGTCAAAATTCAGAGAAACAATGTTTTCTGATTTCTATAAAACTGTTGTGGTTTTTTTATTTTCAGAAACAGAAAATCACAACAAAGTAAACCAAACACGTTTTACTTACCTATTTTTCTTTTTACAAAAACGACAACAAAAAACGGAAAAAGAAAAGAAACAAACAACCCCTTAGCTTATGGGACGGAAATGTCGTCTCCTTTTTTAATAAAATATAATTAAATTATTACTGTTTCATGACCGACTGGCGACGGCCATCCTTCAATAAATAATCATTACGTAATTAATTAGAATATTTTGTTCAAAATTTTTAATGATTCATAAAATTATTAAATTTTAAATAATTATAAATAATTTTTTTACAAAAGGAATTACAAAATTTTAAATTATATTAAATGATTTTTATTATAAGAATAAAAGTATTAGTGAAATAAAATAAAATAATTGTTTATGATTATTTTATAGAATTCCAGTGTATTTATGACTGAATATTTTATTAAAACTATAAAATTATTTTAAAATAAAATATAATCTTTTATAATAATATGTACAAAATTTTCAAAAATGAAATTAAATGAGATGAATAATTATAAAGACTCATAATTTTTGATAAATAGAAATAATAAAATATTATATAATTAAAATAGATATTAGGTTATAATTATAACTTTTGTGTAGGGATTAGACTTCCTTTTTTTAAAATTTTTATATAACATTGAAAAATGAAAAGTGATATAGGCTTTGGGTGAATTTGTACACGTCAGTTTACGCGGTGGTGGGGAACACATGGTGGTGAGGTTAGTTGAACTGTCCTTTCTCCGTCCTCATTATCCTATCAAAGCCACTTCAAACGCAAGTAGCCAATAAGAGCCACATTTCTGCAGCGCCAGAAGTTATATATAGTTGTTATTGGGCGTTGGACAACATATATTTCTCTTCTTCTTCTTCTGATTTTTGTTAAGCTAATACAACCGCAAGTGAGGCATACATGCACCGCACAGGAAATTAGGAAGATCCAACAATGATAGCCTTGGTCCCTGACAACAACGTTAATGTAGCTCTCGTCGCTCGCACGGGTAGGCACTTGCAGCGATACAATAAAGGCTGCCGCCTTGTTGTGGGGTTTGTCTCTTCTCTTTATCTCTCTCTTTCTGTCAAATTACATTTCCTGTCAATATTCGTATGCATTTATTCATATTGGCAATTTTGGTTTCTAGCGTCAAACACCTTTTTGATTATGACCCCTTCGTCTCTTATAACGTTACGATTTTAATACATATGAAGCTATCCTACATCTGGTGAAGTTTCAAATCGTTAAAAGAGGTGATTTTATCTTCTTGTTGACAGATAAGGAATGGTTTTCTGGGGAAGGAGATAATAATTCATATGCCCTGAATAGAGATAGAAAAGAAGGAATTGTTGGTTAAACAATTACGGACGTTTGTTTGAATGAAGACTCTATGCTGATGAATATTTCTTTCTTACTGTTTTCTGACCGATATGAACTTTCAATAGCAACTTTGACGAAGCTTACACGCTTTTTGCGTTAAATATCTTACCTGCTTGTCTTTGCCTGTTACAGATGCATACCATACAGATATAAAGTTGGGAAAGATAATTCCGTGAACAATGAGGAAGAGTTGGAGGTTCTTATGATTAGTTCACAGAAAAAAAAAGGGATGTTGTTCCCCAAGGTATATTAATTTCTAACAAAGCAGATTCGAATTAATTCACTTAATCCAGAAACTTTTGCTTCCGTCTTCTCACTTTGATAAGTCTGATTAACCAGGGAGGCTGGGAACTAGACGAAAACATAGAAGAGGCAGCTTTACGAGAGACTTTGGAGGAAGCAGGAGTCCAAGGCACTCTTGAGGTAATATACTAATTTGATCGACTGGCTCTCTTTCATTTCTGAAAATTGATGTTGCAAGTGCAAGTGTTGACATTGGGAATTTGTTGCAGTGTCAATTAGGGAAATGGCGTTTCAAGAGCAGAACCGATGACACATATTATGAAGGCTACATGTTCCCTTTACTGGTTAAGAAGCAATTAGATGTCTGGCCAGAGAAAAATTATCGTCAAAGAATATGGGTACGCACATATATATAAATATATTGCAATCCCTTATGTCCAGAAATAGGCGAATGCGTTTCTCATCTGATTTTGGTTGAAACAGATGAGTGTGGCAGAAGCAAGAGAAGTATGCCAACATTGGTGGATGAAGGAAGCTCTGAACAGATTAACCAATCGCCTCATTTCTCAGCAGCAGCTTTGTGGGGAAGGAGGTGCAGACTACAAGAACAAATTGAGCTTGTAAATAAAGTTTGTGTAGATGAGCGAGTAAAATTTTTGCAGCTTTGGTAGTTCCGGAAAAAATAACAATTTGGGAGTTAGGGGAATGTAATATGAACGACCACTGATGGTGATGGATGGGTTCACTGGTGTTACAAAAGTTTAGGTTGGATAAACGCCCAACGTGGCTTCATTTTGAATGCTGATGACGACGGTGGAGATCTAAAAGTCCCCACTTGTGTTACAAAAGTTTGTATTGGATAAACGCCCGACGTGGCTTCATTTTGAATGCTGATGATAACGGTCGAGAATTTTGTGTCCCCCCAGAGTTCTATGTAGTTCTGTTAAATGCTTTGGTAGTTTCTTTTTTACTGCAAATAAGTTCTTCACACATGGTCGGTCTTGTTACAAAAGAATTGCAATGTTTGAAATTTTTTCATAACAATTAAGTCATTTACTAATAACTACCTAAATTTGCACTATTATTCACCGTTGATAAAGAATGTGGTTTGGATAATATTTCTAGCACTATACAATCTTACTTTTAATTAATAGAGATTTGTTTTTAAACGATCATATAAAAAATAGAAAGATCGAAATGAGTTAATTAAAATAAATTAAATTTTAGCTAATTTTGTAATTATAACTCCAACTTAAAAACTGACAATTAAATATTTAAATATTTAATTTTAATTTATCGTTAATGTCTTTGTTAATTTTATTAGCGTGACTTATTACGTATTTAAAAAATTCTAATTATTAATATATGTTAAAATTAACCAAATAATAAAAATTAATAAAATGATACCATTTAATAACAAAATTATAACAATATCGTTAAAAAAAAAGAAATCCTTAAATCACTTTACGCCTCTCAACCCTTTGTTTTATCCCTTAGCTTGACGTCCCAAGCCACTCTTGCATCATTTTCTATTGATGTCCTAAGTCACTCTCGCACTAGCAAGCCTTCGTTTAATTCCTTAGCCTTTCGTTTTGAGTTTGTTCTTTGAATGCCCTAGGCCTCTCTCGTATTGCAGCATACCGACAAGTCGTTCATTTGGAGGGATTAAATGAAGGGCTTACTGGTGTCAAGGTAGCTTGAGAAGTCGAGTTGAGGAATTAAAACAAGGGTTGAAAAATTAAATAACGTAAAGTGATTTAGATATTTCATTTTTTAGAAACGACCCTATTTTAAGTTTTCATGATTAAATAATGTCGCTTTTTTAATCTTCATTATGTGGGTTAATTTTGATTGATGTGTATTAATAATTACGGTTTCTGGAATACATTAAAGTTAACGAAAATATTAACAACAAGTTATAATTAAAAAATTAAAACTTTAAAAATTTAATTATTACTCTTTCAAGTTTAAGCTATAATTGTAAAATTAATAAAAGTTTAAGATTATTTTTTAAGTAACCAAAAAATGAAAAATGATAATAAAGCCATATATTATGAACAATGGTTTTTAAAGTAAGGCGTAGCACTAAAATAATTATGAAACTTTAACTCTGTCTATGTTTTAAGGGAATGAAAAGGAAATTAATTAAATTTTGTTTGTATGGTTAATTAATTAATAAGAGAAAGGAAAGTAAAGAGAGGGAAATTAAACCTTAAAATTTTCCTTTTAATCAAAAAAAATTTTCCATCCAAAAGTAGATGGAAATGGAGGGAATTAAAAAAAATGAAACAATTTTATCAAAAATATCCTTTTAAAATGAAATTTTATAAAATCAAAATCTAAAAGCAACAAAGTTCAAGACTTCAAGTCTTTAATTCCAAAACTACCTCCCAACCCCAACTACGATAGCTTTTAATTTACATCATGAAAAAAGTTGGTCAAAAAATATAACCACATGTAAACGTGACAATATCAAACTAAATTAACATTATTTTAAGTTTCTAATTAGGTGTTAAATAGAGCTCAAATTTCATTTGAAAAAATAGCAAATTGGATTTGCATACTCTTAAAGACTTTGGATGTTCTAACCAAAAATTACATACGTGTCAATAAATATAAATTTTTACAAACAGTTATATGTATGGGCAGATTTGTCAAATTTATATATTATTACCTAATTTTCATTCTTTTCCATCTATATATTCAAACAATGGAAATTTTATTTCCTCTCACTTATTTTAAAAAATTATAATCTAAACGAAGAAAATTAAATTTTATTTCTTTTCTTTTTATTTCATTTCCTCATTTAAATTTACTTTAGTTTCTTTGACATCTTAGATTGTCGTATCCAGTGTAAGGGCTTTTTGGTATTTCCATGAAAGTGAAAGAAGAAGAACTCCCGCCCAAAATTCGAGTGATCCAAATCAAAATCCAAACCTCATCTCGGACTGAGACAGGGTGGGGGAGAGAGAGAGAGAACGACAGGGCCTGTTGTTGTTGGAACGAAGAAGAAGCAGAAGAAGAAGAGATGGAAGAAGAGAGGAAATTGTTAGATGAGAAAATAGCGAGAATTCTTGACGATGCAAAGACCAGCAACGCCACTCACCTCCGCAAAGCCAAAGACCTATCCTACTTAGTCTCCTCCGATTCTTTCCCGACCTCTTTCTTGAAAACCCTAACGCCTCTTTTCACCTTCAGACGCCGCACTGCTTCAGCTGAGCGCCTTGTCCGCTTCGTGTCTGCCTTCGCCGCAACCACAACCGCTCATCACTTTCTCCACCGCTTCCTGAAATTTCTCCTCCTCGCCGCCGTCGCCGCCAATAAGACCGCCCGCTTCAGGGCTTGTCAAATTATCTCCGAGGTACCTGATTACGACGTCTTATTCTGTTGGTTCTGGTCTTGGAGGTGTCGGTTTCTCACTAGTGTTCAATTTGCTCTCTAGATCATAATGCGATTGCCGGATGATGCTGAGGTTAGCGATGAGCTTTGGGATGAGGTGATAGAGTGTATGATGATACGAGTGAGAGACAAGGTTCCTGTTATTCGTAGCTTTGCAGTTAGAGCTCTTTCGCGCTTTGTAAATGATGCGGAGAACAGCGACCTACTCGATTTATTTCTTGAAGTGCTTCCTTTAGAGCAAAATGCGGTGAGAATGAAATATTGTCTCTTACAGAGGCCAATTGCACTACATATTTGTCATATTAGTGATCTGGACATGTACGAAAAGTTAAATCCCTAACTTTTGATGCGCTCATAGGAGGTTAGAAAGACTATCTTGTTGGCTTTGCCACCTTCAAATGCAACCTCTGATACCATTATTGACTGCACCTTGGATGTGAGTGAATCAGTACGCAAAGCTGCATACTGCGTAATAGCTAATAAATTTCCTCTTCAAAGTCTCAGGTAAATTTTTTGGGTACATCTATGAGTTTGGTTTTATTTAATTTTACTCTGCTTATGATTGGCTTCTCTTTGAGATAGAAAAGAAGGGTTAGGAGAAGAAGCTTGCGAAACCGTGGGTTGATACGCTTCTATTTTTCCTTTCAGAACCCTTTTTCTCTTCCCCATCCACCCAACCATAATCAATTTGTCTTATTTGTTGAGATGTAGCATCTGTAAAAAATCTGCATCTGGATTTGTACCCATCATATTTCGTCTGTGGTATAATAAATATGCATTTCATGTTTTCATGCAGTTTAGCAAAACATCCACCTTTAGATTGACTTGGTGGTTTCTTATTAAGCGGCATATATACATCGTTTCTTACGGGGCATATTTGTCTCCCTTATATTTTTCTAGTATAAAGCTGCGGACTGTAATCCTTCAGAGAGGACTTGCTGATCGTTCCGCAACTGTTTCACGGGAATGCCTAAAGTTACTGAAAGATGAGTGGCTTTCAAAGTGCTGCAGTGGTGACCCCGTAGAACTTCTCAAGTATCTTGATGTTGAAACATATGAATCAGTAGGGGAATCTGTGACGATAGCTTTGTTAAAAGATGGTTCAGTGCAATTAGGGGATGATCAAAGCATCCGCCGATATGTCCCCTTAACCTGCAGTGAGGATGAAGGTTGGTACTAACTTTTATTTGTTTGAATTTAAGTATGAAGAACCCTTCTTTTTATATATTTTTTTTCCTCATTCCCATTATTCCGTTCCACATATCTTTTCCTCAATATTTGATACCCCAGCTTTCAGCAAGGTAATGATGGAAATTATCCAATTCATGCCAGTGCAACAAGCAAGGAAAATTACTTTGGGATGAAATGCTAATGCTTATCAGTGTAATGAAAAGGAAACTTTGTGAAAAGAAAAACAATTTCTCGTGTTTTGTATTTTTTCCATTTTGGTTTTGCAGTGGTTTATATGCTCGTATGTGATTGGATGATGAGAATGTCTGTATCTCAACGTGTTATTCTACATCCACAAGTTTCATTTTGATTGTAAATTTTTTTCCAAGTAAAAACCTCAGTTAGTTATGTTTAGTGGAAGTATCTAATGTTTCTAATTTGATGTTCTTTGCTAATCAACTTGTATCAAACGACTATTGCAGTAAGCTTAAAATAAATGAATCCTTTTGAGGGATTCAGGTTAGTTGCCTGAGGATGAATCTACTAATGTTCTTGGTTTATAAGTTTGAGCTTCTAGATTATTGGATTGCTTTTTGTTCCCTAAGTTATTCTTCTATTCTTTGAAAGGCGAAGCTGCAGATTTTGCTTCTAACACTCAGCTGATGGAACCGGAACTTGCTCTTTACTGGAAGAATGTGTGCATGCACCTGGAGGCTGCAGCCCAAGTAAGCGCTTTTTTCATCCTTCATTCCCATTCATGATTGTTTCTTTATATTTAACTAGGTTCTTTTTCATTATCCTGATATCCAAGTTTGGAGAGAGTGAATGTCCATGGGAATGGAAAAGGGATAAATGTAAATAGTGGTTCCCTCCCAAACGATGCTGCATCATAGCAATCAACAAAAATTTTGTTTGCTTTAGAACAGAAGATTGCTAGAATAATTCTTTTTTGACTACTTTGAATCTTGGGGTAGTTTCAACTTGAATAATTGTGCATTTGGTATTCTTAATTAGTTTTTACTAAGGTGGAGTTCTAATTGTGGAATGTTAATAAGACTGTAGGAGTGCAGTTTCCACTCCATGAAATATGTCCCCGTATCTTTCTTGCATATTTTTATGCCTATGGTTTAATAAAGGAAATGTAACATGTAATATAGAGAGCACACATGGAAACCTGAAGAACTTTGTAAGTTATTGTTTGCATCATTTGCGTACATCTTTTACCTTATACCTGTCACAAAAATTAATTAGTCCATAGATTCTGAAATATAATACTGCGCCTTTAAATAGGCTGGTTAGAAGTGGCAGAAATTGTGTTTAAATGCTAGAAGCCTAGAACCTTTAAAATATAGAAACAGAAGCAATTCCAGGGGTTGCAGCACGCACAACACGGCAGCAGAAGAATAGCAGAGGGAGAAGATGCAGCTGGAAAATGAGGGTCTTTGTGTTTTCTTTTCATTAAACTTGATTTATATACAAACGTAACCATAGAAGGCAAAAATTAAGGCTACTTCAGTCCTAATCCCCTGCCTTTATTTAGACACAGCAGATAAGCAAAGACTATCATGTTTATTCTTACACCAACTTCCACAAACTTGTAACTAGTACTGTAACCAGCCATTGTATTATCTAAATCATTTCAACATGAATTAAACTCACTTACAAAGGTCGCACTGTGGCTGGATAAACTGGGAACTAGACTAAGGGCTTGGATTTTTGGACAAACCAGCGAAAGACTCAAAAACCAGCACTGTTCTATTCGATTTCAACAGCAGACCTGTGTTGCTCCATTCTCTTCAGGTTGCTTCTGATTGCACTTGACAATCAGGCCATCAACTTGGTCATCCACCTAGTTGGTAGTCAAAATAACTTGAATTCAAAATAGTTGCTGATGGACTAAGTAGCTTGGGATCTATGACTGCCTCTGTTCCTCATTGCAGCTTCTTCACAGCTACTGTAACTCTTTGCTTCATCAATTGTTTTGTAGCAACAATTTTTTACTGGTGTAACAAACTAATGACCAATTTGATTATGCTTGAAGTTTCAATTTGAAACGTCAATTCCAATAGGAACTAAGGTTTGCGAGGATTCTTCAAGTCCTCTTCACATTAGAAAGAGATAGTTGTCCTCAAAGTAGCAAGTGGTTCTGTAGGACAGTAGAATCAGTATATTGGTCCTACCAAAGCCAGTCAGTGATTCTCTAGGACATTAGAATCAGTATTGCTATCCTTCTAAAACATTCTCTGTGGTAATTCTGCACACATTTTTGGATACTCTTGTATATAACTGCCCTGGGCTCTGAAGTTAGGTTATAAAAGATTGTTCGGATTTTAGTTGCATCATGGATATTAGTTTTTTTCATGAAATTCTTGCTATTACTGTTTCCACCCCCTATCAAATGTGTTTGTTTAGGCCAAAGGCTCAAATGCTGCTGCTACAAAGGGCACGGAAGCTGCAGTATATGCAGCCGAAGCTTCTGACACCAATGACCTACTTGAGAGAATACTTCCCGCAACAGTAGCAGATTATGTAGCTTTGGTTCAATCTCATATTCGTGCTGGTAGGTCACAAACTGAAACACACACTTTTTCTGTTAATAATACTATTTCTGATATGTTCATTACTGTTTTCAGGAGCCAATCATCGCTTTGCAGCTCGACAGCTACTATTGCTCGGTACCATGCTAGATTTTTCAGACTTTACAAGCAGGAAAGTTGCTAGTGCATTTGTGCAGGATCTATTACTCAAATCTCTTGATTATGAAGTGGATGAGGAAGGGAATGCAGTTGTCATTGGTGATGGCATAAACCTTGGTGGTGACAGAGACTGGGCTCAAGCAGTGTCCAACTTGGCAAGGAAAGTCCATGCTGCTACTGGTGAATTTGAAGAGGTCATTATAGGGGTTATAGAAGGGCTTGCACAACCTTGCAGGGAGAGAACAGCCGACTTTATGCAGTGGATGCACTGTCTCGCTGTTACTGGTCTCCTCTTGGAAAGTGCAAAATCATTCCACTTGCTTCAAGGAAAGTCTATTGATCCAGTTGAACTTCTGCATTCTCTATTGCTTCCGGGGGTATGACCAATTACATACTACTGTTTTCATCTCCTACTTTTATTTTCTCCTTTCCTTATGGTTTTGAAAATTACTAAGGTTCAACTATAGTTCTTACAGTATTGAGCTTATAAATGGATAAAAAGTATGCTTCTTTCTTATGCTGGGGAGAAAGCACAGAGATATGCTGTAAATCAACATTCGATTCCACTTTGAGCAAGCATCACGCTTTATGGCCAACTCATGTAATGACTATGCCATATTTTACGGTTTATTTCAAGCTGTTAAGAACTGGACGACATTTTTATGCAGGCAAAACATGTTCACTTCGATGTGCAGAGGGTTACTATATGGTGTCTTGGCCTATATGGTTTGTTGGAGAAACAGCCAAGCAAAGAGCTGGTGAAGCAGTTAAGATTATCTTTTGCCAAGGGTCCCATTATGATTAGCATTATGGCGTGTAAGGCATTAATTGATCTACTTATGTGGCATGGTCCTCAAGAAATTAACAGGGTGCTAGGGCTCGAAAGCACTTATCAATTTTTGGATGAGAAGATGACAGTTAAATCTGTAGATTGCTTGGATACTGATGAGCTTTCGAGTATTGATTCAATCAAACTTTTATTTGCTGGTCTTGATCTTAAACGTTCAGATCAGCTTGAACCAAATGATGATAATGAGACAGTACAAGCTATTCTTGGTGAGGGTTTTTCTAAGGTTCTTCTCCTTAGTGAGAACTATCCAAGCATATCAACTTCTTTTCACCCTTTGCTCTTAGAAAAGCTCATTAATCTGTATTTCAGCGACGAAACAAAAGACCTGATAAGGTAAAATTCTCTCTGCTTGTTGCCTAGGTTGTTAGTACCCTCATGTTAATGATGACACTTTGAAGTTCTTCGCCAGGCTTAAACAATGCTTATCTGTTTTCTTTGACCATTACCCTTCCCTCTCGGAAAATCATAAGGTGGGTTTCTCTAACATGGCCGTTTCTTACTGGATGACTTTATTAAAATGCAACTTCAATAGTATTTTTTCGTTCTCTAAATGCAGAAATATCTGTCTAAGGCCTTCATTCCAATCATGCGTTCAATGTGGCCCAGTATCTATGGGAATGCTGGTGGATCTGCATTTGTGGTGTCTAACCTGCGAAAGCGTGCTGTCCAAGCATCTCGATTTATGGTGCAGATGATGCAGGCTCCTTTATATACTGCAAAGAATGGAAAACAGGATGAAAATGCAGACACAGACATGACAGAAATTGCAGACAACTCAATCCGACCTTCTCTTGAATGTGGGGAGGAGGGACTTGCAATACGCATAGCTGTAGAGGTGTGCTTTTGCTACTGAAACTTTTGTTCTAACATAGTATGGTTCCTGAAATGACGAATCTTAAATTTTTGTTTAATGACTTGGCTTATGTTATCATGTTCTCAAATTATCGACGTAACTATAGCTGTTAGTTTTTAGCTTTGGTCCTAGATTGGACATAGAATCACATGGGAATTGCAGAAGCAACGAGTTTGCTTGTAGTGGGTTGGCGAACATCTTAAGTTGCATGACTTAGACCATATGGACGTTTTGCCTTGTTCCACAAGGCATCATAGAGTTTGTGGTATAAAAATTTTTGACAAAAAAGCGGGAATCTGGTTGCTATTCTTTTGCATACAGGGTATGAGCTCAGGAATATAAAGCTAGTGTTAGGCAATCACAATAGACTAGTAATATTTGGATAATGAACTGTACTAAAGTGCAAAGGATTTGAAATCAGGAAGTATAGAACTAGCGTTTGGCATTCACTATTGACACAGTCTGGAGATGATGTAATCTGCTACATCACATCGAAACTGAATAGCCTACTGTCTTGTACAATGTAAGTAGAAGGGTGAGTGGCTTTGACACCGATTGATATGAATCTTTGTGGAGCCTTGTCTAACTGCTGGACCTCGAGACTGGAGATTCAAAAGACCACTCGGATCTCATATGAAAATCCATACTTATGCTACAGAATCCGTCTCTTACTTTCACTTGGGAAAACAATTTACCATTTCAAATTTATTATCCATGCTTTGGTTATTTAATCTGCTGATTGCATGTACTCTAAATTATTATTATCTTTACGTTTAAAGTAATCTCTGTTTCAAGGTTGCTGCATTCTTATTACTGTATGCATTGTGACGTAAAATGCTAGTATATGTCATATATTTATATGTGTATATGTATATGCTTCTTAGGTTGAGAAACCCAGTTTTGACTGATGTCATTTGGAAAGTATCATTTAATAGCATGTTACTCCTTTATATGTTGTCCTTGTGTTCTCATTTTCAGGTGGCAAGCTTCAATGGAAAGAAGACACCTGCGGAGAGGTCGTATATCATATCCCTCTGTAGAGTACTTGTCTTGCTTCATTTCAGATCTTCGGAACAAGGGGCAATAAAGTTGATGAGGAAGCTGTTAAATGCCGTGGCTGAATCTGTATCAGCAGATAAAGACCTTGCTAAGGAGTTAAAGCAGATGGCTGGACGACTTAAATTATTAGACATGCAACCTGATGAGGAGCTGTCGGAAGACCATGCTAATCGTATTCTGGGTATAGTTCTTTAGTAAGACAGATCTTTGACATGATATATAATTAGTGACGAGAATTTCTGATGCCTTGTTGAGAAAATAAAGTAGAAAAGCAGGTGGAAAAATATAAACAATAACTTCACGCACTGGATGGCCCATTTGGTCTGCTACTCCAATAATTATACATGAAATGTCAATGGTACAACTACATCCTATTGTTTCCTTTATATTGACCCTTCTTATACAATCACAGGGAGTTTGGAAATAGAATCAAACGTAGACCTTGCTAGTTCTGATGCAATCCAACAAACTCCTGTGATTCCTTCAAGGTCAACCAGGCCATCGCGTTCCAGGAGACGAGTTAGATGTTCAGAAGAGACCTCTTCTGATGAAGAGATCTCAACTACCAAATCTGTTTCAAGCATTCAAGGGACTACAGGAGCTCGCTCACAGAGGGCAAGCAAGACGGCAGCCCTGACAAAGATAACAGCTAGTAGAGCAGCTAGGATTGATGAAGTAGATGATGATACAGAGCAAGATGGCTCAGAATTGACATCAGAGGAGGATTCTGATGATTCTGACCACTTTGTTGAATAAACATGCTCTTGTCTTCTTGCAATAGGTTATGGGTGTGCTTCCTCGGCACTCTTAGCTGTTGTTGTAGTGTTTGCATTTTCCCTTCAAGTTCGCAAATTGTAAGAGGCAGCTCAATATGCAAATTGAAGAAATTTGCTCAAGTCTGCTTTATTCTATGCGCAACCTTCAAATTTCTGACAAAAGTTGACAAGCTGTATTTATTTATTTTTATATTTCTTGAGAAGCGCCTAAATGTGGATGTGAGGATTAATAAAAGGTCACAAATTAGAGAATGTACCTATCATGCTAATTGCAAAAAATAAAATGTTGTCTATTGAAATCAGGTTATATATATATATATAAATAGTTAAAAGGAAGTGATTTATATATAAGGATAAAGAATTTGAATTATATAGGTGAGTTGTTTGATACATATATGCATAGGCTAGTATAATCACTCTTCACAATATCTTTAAAAGTTAAAATCTCATCGGAATGATCCGTAAAATCCTTAATTTGGAGTTTGATTTGTGAGTTAACATGAATGAATGATGTTATCCTTGATTCTAACTTCTCATTTATAAAATGTGGATCAATCCTTTCATGACATTGACTGAAACTGGTTAATGAAGTTCTTGAGGATGACGACCTACCCCTTGGTCCCCCACTGGCCCTTCTTTTTTATTTTTCAAGCTGCAACAAGCATTTGATGAGACTGAAATCTTAAAGAAAGAAGAGTATGTATGGAAACAACTTCAACTTGCAAATAATAAGTTTAGTCTTGAAGATTTTAAGCATCTCCACATGACAATAACATTAATATCTGTTGGTTGGGTCGGCTGTGCTAGGCCCAGGCCCATCTCCACATGTCCACGGCCCGTTCGGCCCATCAGGTGATAGACTCCCATGCAAACACAATGATCGACGTAAAGACCTAAACCTAGTAGCATCCACAACATATATAAGGTACTATTCCTACCGGATTCAGGTATGAGATCATAACCCTAGTTTCTTCTCTACTCTCAGCAGCCAAAACTCTCTAAAA
>JANVCL010000002.1:14132142-14144797 GCA_026546855.1 Erythroxylum incrassatum | reverse complement strand
AACTCCCGGCCCGTCGTTATTTGTTTTGCAGGTATTTCGCAATCAGAATCACTCCGACCATGGATCAAAACAACAACGTTCAACCTCAGCAAGATCAGGCTGAACCATCTGTAAAACTTTTAATTCTTGTAATTAAGTATTGAAATTATTTTCAATTTATAAGTAAAAGTATTGTTTATATTAATAATAGAAAATTTAATATTCATAAAATTATTGTTAATATATATTCTAATTTAAATTTAATTATATATATTTTGTAAATATGAAGCCACGGTCCTTACGCGCAATTTATAAAACACTCCATTATTACAACTATGATAAAGAGAAAACTTAGTTTCGAGTAGAAGTGCATCAAAAGAAACCTAACCCACCCACATACGCAGGATTCCTCGCTTCCGTTTTGAGTGATACAGAATTAAGCGGCCTCAAGACACAATTGCGTCTCCAAATCTCCTTGCTGTAAGTTTCTATCCCGATTTTAATATCTTTATTGATTTTAGGGCTTTATTTTATTTTATTTTCTCTATTTAATTCAGTTCTTGTTATGCGTGTGAATTAATATTATGCTCCTACAAGTTAATCAACAAACTGTTGATGTTCATTTAGCTTCCTACTGATTCCTTTTAGGTAAATATGCGTGTGCATTAGAAACTCTATTGGGTTTGTAAAAGATTATGTTTTTTGTTGGGTGAGAGTCTGTTTGCCACTATGATTTTATTAGTACTGCCTGTGAATTTGATAAGGTAATGATTATCTCCCGAACATACGATATTGCTTGGAGCTTTTATGCTATTGTTGCCTGATTTTCTTCATTCTGAAATTGTGTACTGCTTTAGTGCCGTGTATTCTTATTGTCGTGCTTATTTGTGTGGTAATATGCTACTTTGGACTGAAAATGAGCTAAAATAAAGGTTAAAGTGCACTGATTACAAGTGTTTCATGATCTTATAGGGATTTATAGTAGTTGATTTTTAGGGAAAGAAGTTCCAGTGAAATTAAAAAATGACAGACTACGAGAGAGGAAGATATGAAGGAAATGGCTCTGATTTTGAAAATGGCGGTGGTGCCTCTCCCGTGCCTCCTGTTCACAGCCAGAACTATGCTGACATCGATGACCTCAGTGAACGCAAAGATCAGGTATACAAAAGCACCTTAATCTGTTGACAGTTCATAGCTAGGCGAACTGCAGCGATTGTATATTGTGTAATGTTTATTCCAGCTTGGCTGATTTTGACTTGTAAAACCACTATACTATAGTTTGTTTTCAATACATCAATTGTAGGTGTAGTGTATATTAGATTTATACCACTTTCTCAGATTGATCGAGTATTTCCTATTTTGTTTTTTAAAGATTCTGTTCAAATTTTCTACCTCATCTATAAGATGAGTTGGGTTATGAAGTGATTTTGTATCCATTGATTCAATAGATCAAGTTGTTATATACTAACTACTTATCTGTAGCTTTAAATTAGATTTTAGCAGTGTTATTTGTTATTTTGAGGATATTATGGAGTTTTTACTCTTTTCTTATCGAGTGTTTTGTGGATTTCATCCAGATTATTCATTTTATGCATTTTAGGTATTGTTTCTTATTTAATTTTTCAAATTCAACTATTGCAGCGTGGGTCTCGAGAATATGAAAGAGAGTCTTCAAAGAGTCGTGAGAGGGATAGAGAGAAGGCACGTGATAAGGAGAGGGACAGGGATAGGGAGAAAAGCAGGGGCAGGGACAGGGAAAGTGATAGAGATAGGGATAGGGATAGAGAAAGGGACCGGGACAAGGAAAGTGAGCGCCATCATAGAGATCGGGAACGTCATAGAGATCGAAGTGAGAGGAGGGAACGTGGTAGGGATAGAGGTGATGATGATTGTTACCGAAGTCATGACTATGACAGGTGATGAAGTTCACTTTTGTGTAGCTTTCTAGATACTTATAAACCTTTTACTGAACATAGTATTGTCATTCTATTGACTAATATCATTTGAAGACGAAGAGATCATGATAGAGATAGAGAAGAAAGGCACCGGCGTAGATCAAGATCCCGTTCCCGTGGTAGATCTGAACACCGATCAAGGTCTCGCTCCCGTTCACGCTCTAAGAGGTATGCAGGGAAGAGAAGATGTTAAGTAATTGTTATTATACTTCCATGCATATGTTTTTTTATCATTCATTGCTCCATCTCTACCTTTTCTTTGTGATTGTAATTCTATCTCCATACAGCAAAAGAATTAGTGGTTTTGATATGGCTCCTCCCCCTTCTGCAATGTTGGCTGGTGCAGCCGCTGTTGCTGCTACTGCAGGTACATAGATCATCTTTTTGTACTAAGCCTATCATGTTTATTTAATTGCTACCTGCTCTTATTTTTGCTTTATCTAGTGTGATATTCCTTCTTTCTTAATATAGTTTCTTTTAACTGAGATGTCTGAATGGTTTATATTGTGCTACTGTTATCATTATTTTGTGAAGTAATACTGGAACCTTGAGAATTTTGGTTACTTTGAATTGGTGTTTGTTTGTTTCCTTTTTGGAAATTTATTCTGTTTTATGAAGGCAATATTGGGCTGCTAGTCCCACTATGCTGACAGTGAGCGTGAATGACTTCTGTTGCTTTGATGTACAAGGAGGAATCCATGTGTGGGTTTGTGATTCTTTTTGGGTTCGTGATTCTTCTTCATCTTCAACTGGAAAATAAAATCTATTTTCATTTTTTTTTGTGAATTTTCTTTTTCCAGAGCTTGGATGTGTGATGCATTTGCATCATGTCTTTGGGTAAAGTTGTTTGTGAGAACATAGAACATAATACATCTTGTTATCTTGTGAGACGAAAGAACATAATACATCTTGCTATCTTGTGAGGGGATGGAACATAATACTTTCCTCTCTCCTACAGCAATTTCTTGGTAACTCAGCCGATGTACTTGAGATAAGAACTAATATTGTTTTCTGATTCTTATAACTGATTCATGATTTCAGGTCAGATTGCAGGAACAGCTCCTGCAATTCCAGGAATGTTTCCCAATATGTTTCCTATGGGGACAACTCAGGTATGATTTATTGCTATTAAAGATATCGTTTATTTTGCCTGTTGGTCAGCACTGAATATTTCGTTATTTGTTTTCTTGTAGCCGTTTAGTGCTCTTCCTGTTATGCCGGTTCAAGCCATGACCCAACAGGTTGGCAAGATCACCCATGGGTTTTGTTTATTGTGCGGAACAAGTTTCAATTCAATAATTCTAATTTTTCATTTAACCATAACTTCTGTTGTGTATTTAGGCTACAAGACATGCTCGGCGGGTGTATGTTGGGGGGCTTTCTCCTACAGCAAATGAACAGGTGATAAGCAACACCTTTACTCTTTCTAATTATCAACAAGTTTTGTACTCGCTTGCTCTATTACAACCTATAATAACATCTTTTAGCTGATTGTTAACTAGTTTTTCTACTCTCTTTCTTGTTCTTCCATAGTCTGTAGCAACATTTTTTAGCAAAGTTATGTCTGCAATTGGAGGAAACACTGCTGGCCCAGGTATGCTAATGTCTTGTTATTGAACTGGGTAACTCTTTGTGCAATGCCCTAATGGTTTATATCGTTCTTGCTGGATTGTTTGAAGGGGATGCTGTTGTAAATGTGTATATAAATCATGAAAAGAAGTTTGCATTTGTGGAGATGAGGTCTGTTGAGGAGGCAAGTAATGCAATGGCCTTGGATGGTATTATCTTTGAGGTAATATATATGATTCATGATTTTATGATTGATTGAACTTTTTACTGTATACTATCAGTCTTATATGGTCATGTTTGATTTCAGTTTTTTTTCCCCCTTTGTGCAAACTTGTATTATCAGGGAGCGCCCGTTAAGGTCAGGAGGCCTAGTGACTATAACCCATCTCTTGCAGCAACGCTTGGTCCAAGCCAGCCCAATCCCAATCTTAACCTGGCTGCTGTTGGGTTAACTCCTGGTTCTTCTGGTGGGCTTGAGGGTCCTGACCGAATTTTTGTTGGTGGACTCCCTTATTACTTCACAGAAGCCCAGGTTAGGGAGTTGTTGGAGTCTTTCGGGCCCTTGCGGGGTTTTGATTTGGTTAAGGACAGAGAAACAGGGAACTCTAAGGGTTATGCATTCTGTGTCTACCAAGACCTTACGGTTACTGACATAGCTTGTGCTGCACTTAATGGAATAAAGATGGGTGATAAAACTCTCACTGTAAGGCGCGCAAACCAGGGTGCCAACCAACCTAAACCTGAGCAGGAAACTGTTCTATTACATGCCCAGCAGCAGATTGCATTGCAGGTAAAACTTAAATTGCTTTGGCTTCTAAATGTCATTTCCACCTTTTCTGTTATTTATACTGGTTTCTATATACTCATACAGCGGCTAATGTTACAACCTCTACCAACCAAAGTTGTATGTCTAAGTCAAGTAGTTTCAGCTGATGAGCTTAAAGATGATGATGAATATGAAGATATTCTGGATGACATGAGGACAGAGGGTGCAAAGTTTGGTAAGATTTTTTATTCTAATGCTTGATTTCTTGATGCTCGTTTCTTTTACAAGCTTTTTGCATATTGATCGATTTTCTTTATTTTGTCTGTGTTATATGTTTGTTTTACAGCGTTTTGTAGTCCCACATTCCGCTATAAAGAATCAGGCCTAACATACACAGA
The DNA here is from genome assembly GCA_026546855.1 of Erythroxylum incrassatum. Taxonomy (NCBI): domain Eukaryota; kingdom Viridiplantae; phylum Streptophyta; class Magnoliopsida; order Malpighiales; family Erythroxylaceae; genus Erythroxylum; species Erythroxylum incrassatum. Next base: position 14,140,130 of record JANVCL010000002.1, on the reverse strand, counting down.
CAGAAGACTTCCTCTATTTATATTGGCTTGAGAATTTTTTTTTTGGTTTATGTAGCCTTGAATTTTTTTTTTTTTTTGCATATTTTCACATGCTATATGCAGGTACACTGGTGAATGTTGTCATCCCTCGTCCAAATCCAGATGGTAGTTCTGCACCAGGTGTAGGAAAGGTTTGTTGGTGTTCTTTTCCTCTTAAATGATGCTCTTATTTAAAATATGCAACACTTTGTTCTTTTCCTTCTCAAGTTGAGGTGCTAATTAAAAAATTTGGTTATTTGCAGGTGTTCTTGGAGTATGCAGATATCGAGGGTGCCATGAAAGCTCGAACAGGGATGAATGGAAGGAAATTCGGTGGCAATCAGGTTGTTGCCATCTTTTTCCCTGAAACTAAGTTTTCGCTGGGAGAATATGATGGCTAATTATTTGTCACCTGCGTCCTTTTAGTTGATCTAGTATTCAATGACGTTCTCGTCTTAGGCTCCTTTTAGCAGTATTAGGTTTGAGGAGATTTAGGTGGTTTAGCTTTAGTTTTACAGCTAATGAAAGTCTGGACTCTGCAGGTATAACATGCATTAAACTTGTTATGTTGTACTATATTTATCTACTTAGGTATTGCAATGGCGGACTTACACTTGGGCTTTTAGATACACACTGCAGTTGTTTCATCACGGTTTTGGGGATCGACTGACCTTTTGGACTTTGATTTGTTTCTCTCCTTTGGGCAAGCAGAAATTTGGTACGGTATATGAAATTTGAAAATATGGTACTTTTGCCTTTGTCATGACGTTAAGAAAGAAGTTAGTTAAAGAGGACTACTTTGTTTTAAATTACATGTAAGATTCAAAATTTCAGTGTAATTGATTTTGATGTGAATTTAGGATTAATGTTGCTGGATCTTGTAGTGACCAAGATTAACTCTTGAAGATTGTGAGCTATTGAGAGAAAAGAGATGCTATATATACGTTTTTTTATCACATAGAGTATGATTAAGAGCAATCCTATAAATGTCTCTCTCTCTTGTATGGAGAATTTATCTCACCTTAACGACCATTTTGAATGTACGTTGACGAGGCTTCTTGGCTCCTGTCGTAAATGCAAATAAAATCTAAATGAAATTTATTATAACGAAAATATACCAATAGCCTTTACATCTTGCATTACAATTCAAGCCTCGTATTCTGCTTGTGGACTTGCCTTCATGTTAGTCTTGCTCTTAATTTGGGCTGATTGGGTCGGGTTCAGCAGAATTAAATTTGTATTAGTAACTATCACTCTCCATTCACGAATGTCCTCCTTGGTGAGAATTGTGCAACCAAAACATAATTTTCCTTCTAAGATTCTGATAGTTTCCTATTACAAGCCTCCCTTTTCTTCTCAGCTCCTGATTACATCAGCTATATTTGGAGTGTGCAGTCCCATCAGCTTGAATTTTGCTACGATAGTTTTCATTGCACTATCCTCCTGTCATGCCTTTCGAATCATTTCCCATAATTCTGAATTTTCGGCAATGATACCAACTGTAAGAGCTCACTATGAGTGGCTCATGAGAGAACATTAGCCCTCTTATTTTCAACCCCCTTTTTATAGTAAATTTCAAAGTTAAAACCCAGTAGTTTATGTTCAAATAAAAACTTTATCAAAGATAGTGCAATATTTCAACGTTATTCATATAATATAATAATAATACCTCCAATCATGTTGTCCAAGTATTGCATGAGAAGAACTACAGCAACAAAGAATCTCTTGAAACCTTAAAACTCCAATACAAATTTCCAATTACTCAAAATTTTAGTTTAGCCTACTGTGTTTTTCTGTATTGTACGTCTTGATGGAAAATGTGCATTATTCATGTAGGCTAAAGACTCATATATATATATATAACTACCCACCCACCATCAAGGTAGTTATTTAACCGGCGAAAACATCTTTATTTTCTTTCTAACTCCTTCAACCATCATCCTTATCTTTTGCTATCCTATATCAATTAAATCACTTGGGTCACTTAACAGAAAGATAAGATTAATCGTAAACGATTTACATTCTCCTACTTGGTTCATGTCATTTAATATTATAACAAGAAAGCAAATGACAGAATTTGCAATCAATATTTATGGCCAAATAAATTGCACAAAATGAGAGAAATAATTATCTAAATGTATAGAAGTATGCAAAGAACTTCATGTAAAAGAAATCGATGAATAACATGAGAGAAATAACAATGATCATAATGCAATATCCAAGAAGATCAATCGCTAATTAGCCCCATATGCTTTACATGATCCTTAAATGACTCAACCGATATTCCTTTAGTCAAAGGATCAACAACCATTAGCTCTGTACTTATATGCTGAATAGACACTTTTTGACTCTTTATACGATCCCTAACTACAAGATACTTTATGTTGATGTGCTTGCTTCAACTCATATTATTCTTATTATTAGCAAAGGAAACTGTAGAGGTATTATCACAATATATCAACAATGATCTTGATACAATATCAACGACCTTTAACCTTGTGAATAAATTCCTCAACCATAATACCTGTGATGAACATTCATAGCAAGCAATATATTCAGTTTCTATAGTCGACGATGCAACTATTGACTGTTTCATACTCTTCCAAGATACATCACCTCTAGCAAGAAGAAAAGCATATCCTGAAGTATATTTATTTGTATTTTGACATCTAGCAAAATTTGAATTTGAATATCTGACGATCTTCAATTTATCAGAGTAACTATATGTGGTTTGAAATCCTTGGTTCCTTTTAGATATCTCATAACCCATTTAGCAGCTTTCCAATGTGTCAGACCTGGGTTACTTTGGTATCTTCCAAGCATTCCTACCGCAAATGCAAGATCAGGTCTTGTGTAAACAAGTGTGTACATAAGACTTCTAATTACTGAATCACATGGTTTATTTTCCATCTCCTTTTGTTCCATAATGCTTTTGAGACATTGAGTCAGATTGAATTTATCCTCTTTAACAATAAGTGATCCTTTCGGAGCACTTTCTTGCATATGAAACCTTTCTAAAACTTTTTCAATGTAGGTCTTTTGAGATAGTCCCAGAGTCTTTCGAGGTCTATCTCTGTGAATTTCTATTCCAACGACATAAGAAGTTTCACCTATATCCTTCATTTTAAAGTTTTGAGAAAGAAATTAGTTTGTCTCATGTAACAACTCAAATCACCACATGCAAGTACTATATCATCTACATAGAGGATTAAGAAAATAAATTTTCCCTCGATCAATTTGACATAAATACATTGATCCATAAAATTCTCAACAAAACCATATGAAACAATTACGTTATGGAACTTGATATGCCACTGACAAGAGGTCTGTTTCAATCCATATATAGATTTCTTAAGCTTGCAAACTAGTTGAGAACCATATTCCTCATTAAATCCCTTAGGTTGTTTCATATATACCTCTTTTTTAAGATCCCCATTCAGAAATGCCGTTTTCACATCTATTTGATGTAGCTTTAAATCAAAATGTGCTACTAATTCCATAATGATTCTAAAAGAATCTTTTTCAAAAACTAGAGAAAAAGTTTCATGATAATCATTACTATCCTTTTGAGTGAAACCTTTGGCTACAAGTCTAGCCTTATATCGTTCAATATTACCAGAGGAGTCTCGTTTCGTTTTATTACAGCCAACTAATGAGACCCCTTTTGGTAACTTAACGAGGCCCTATACTTGACTTTTAGCCATTGATTCCAACTCTTCCTTCATGACATTATATCATAAATTGGAATTTTCTCCATTCATAGCTTGTGAAAACAAATTATAATTATCCTTAAGTCCAATGTCAAAATTAGACTCTTGTATGCATACAACATAATCTCTAGAAATTGTTGGTCTTTTAAACCTTGAAGATCTCCTGAGTTCAAAAGATTCATCTAAGTTTTGAACAACAGGTTCTTCATGAGTTTGTCTTTCATGGGGTGCCTCTACATGAATTGGTTGTTCTTCTATAGTGTCCGAAGGATTTTGAAGAACAATCAACTCATTTCCTTTCACTGATGAATCAATTTCCTTCTTTTCCTCGAATTGTATATCGCAAGAAATTTCACTCCCTCTAATATCAAACTCCTCAAGGAATTTGACATTTCCAGATTCGACAATCTTAGGAGTGTACGAAGGACCATAAAACCTATATCCTTTTGAGTTAATTGCATAGCTAATAAATAAGCCACTTTGGTTTCTTGAATCCAATTTCTTTACTACACCATTAGCATTCGATTCCTCCTTTTAACTACACCATTTTGTTATGGTGTGCTTGACATTGTGTACTGTGCCATAATTCTTTCTTATTCGACAGATGTCACAAATGGACCAGGTATTTATCCTTGTTCAGTATATCGACCATAATATTCATCGCCCCTGTCTGATCGCACAATCTTTATTTTCCTTTATGTTTGTTTCTCTACTTTAGCTTTATAAGACTTGAAAGCATCAAATGCTTCAACCTTTTTATTTAATAAGTAGAGATGCATATATCTAGAAAAGTCATCAATGAATGAGATAAAATATATCTGACCATTCAAATAAGGAGTGGAAAATGATCCACAAATGTCAGTGTGTATGATTTCTAAAATTTGAGAAGTTCTTCTAGAACCATTATTGGTATTGTTAGGTTGTTTTCCTTTAATGTAATCTACAAAAGTACCAAAATCAGTAAAATTAAGGGTGTGTACAACCCCATCATTCACCAATCTTTTAATTCTCTCAATAAAGATGTAACGTAATCTCTTATGCCACAATCTAGAAGAATGATCATCAATAGTCATTCGTTTAGTACCAACATTCTCGACATGCATAGTTAAGAGGCTATTCTGAACGTCAGAATTCAAATATATTTTATATAGATTTTCAACAAGATTTTCATAACCAACACTCACTTTATTCTTTAATAATCTAAAAACAGAGTTGTAAAAATAAAATCCATAGCCCAAAGTGACTAATCTGGAAACTGAAATTAAATTTATATAAAAAAGAAGGAACATAAAATGTGTTTTCCAAATCCAAAACAAAACCAGATTTCAAAACAAGTCTATAAGTCCCAATAGCCTCCACTACTGAATGCATCCCATTTCTTGAATAGATGCCTTGTTCACTGCCTTTCGGCTTCCTTAGATTGAAAAAGCCTTGCATGTTATTAGCAATGTGAATTGAAGAGTCAGAATCAATCCACCAAGTGTTATTTGGTACTTGCACATAATAAGATTCATAACACACAAAGGTGAAGAGGTTACCTTTCTTTTCAAGCCAGTTCTAGTACTTTAGGCAATTTTTCTTTATATGCCCTTTCTTTTTACAAAAGAAGCACTTGTTTGGTTTGCCTTGTGCCTTCTTTGGTTGTTTTCTCTTTTGCTTGGAAAAAATAGAACTTGTGCCAGTTTTGGCATTTCCTTTATCATAAGTAGTCAAGTTTAAGCTTTCAAACATCTCATGCTTCAACTTTTCTTCCTCTTAAACGCACATGGTCAAAAGCTCATTAACAAACCATTTATCCTTATGTGTGTAGAGGAAACTTTGAAAGGACCATATGCCATTGGAAGAGAAGTAAGAATAAAATGCTTCAGAAATGATTAAGATATTTCAACCTCCAAAGATTTCAATTGTGCAGTAATGTCTCTCATTTGCATAATATACTCATGCACACTTTTCGAATCGTCAAATTTCATACTTGAGAGTTTCTGCATTAGGGTACTTGCCTTGGCTGTGCCAAAAGTCACAAACTACTCCTCAGTGGCCCTCATGAAGTCCTTGACTTTAGTGCATTGAGGGATAGAGCCTCTAATGCTTTTGCTTACATGAGTCTTAAAGAGCGCCAAACTCGAACGGTTTGATCGCTTCCACTTTTCATAAGAGGCTTTCTCAATTGGCGAACTTTCCTCCGTGGGAACATGAGGAGCTTCCTCACAAAGTGCCAAATTAAGATCTATGTACCCTAAGGTAAGAAGAACTCCATCTTTCCGATCGAAAAAGTTCTCACCAGTTAAAATTGGAATTGAGTTACTAGAAATAGTAGTAGGAATAATTGCACATCAAGATACACATATATTATTGCTATGTAATGTAAACTAAAATGAAATCAACCAATATCAAATTTCAATGTAGTAAATTTAACCCTCCTATACGTAAAGGTGCAACATTCATATAATTTACTATAAATTAATAATAAGACTAGTGAATAAAAATTTCAAAATATAATTTCCATATCTTTGGACTTAGGAACTAACAATATCTAAATTCACCATCTTGTTCCAATTAAGGCATAAAATAAAAACCTTCCTGTGGGTAAGAGTAATATTTTATCCAAACCTTTGCAATTTAACTATACATAGTCACACGACTATTAATAACCCTTTATTTGATGCCAAATTTTTCAAAGGATTAAGATGTTGTGCCTATTCTTAATCATGCATAGATTCTCGAGGACATCAAATCAAAGAAGATAGTGGAAAAAAATTGAAACAACACCGTGAAATTAGTGTGCAGAAAATCTTGTCTTTGTAATTTATATGTACAAACTATGTGTATGTCCATAAAAAACAACTTCCAATTTGTATAAAACACATGTATATATCCTTGTTTAGCTAAAACAAAAAACACACAACAATCCGTTTTTGTTTTTTTCCTTCTTTCTTCTCAGTGAATAACATGTATGTCCATCAAAAGATTTCTATAAAACACATGCATATCTTGTTCATGCCAAAACAAAAGCGCAAAACAAATAATGTTTTTTTCTTAATTGAAGGACATGTACGTCCACTAAAAGATTTTCAATCTGTCCATTAAAAAAATTTCAATATGGATAAAACACATGCACTATGTTCATGTCAAAACAAAAATGCACAACAAATAACATGGCTTTTGCCTTTTTTTTAATCGTTTGCAATCATTAAAACCAACATATAACATCATATTGAACAACATGCGCTCGAGATGTGGGCCCATAACCCAATATTAAAAAAAACTTTATCAAAGATAGTGCAATATTCCAACGTGATTCATATAATAATAATAATAATACCTCCAACCATGTTGTCCAAGTAATGTTTGAGAAGAACTATATCAACGAAGAATCTCCTTGTGACACCCCACTCCCACGTGACCCAAACCCGATATCATTGGTGATATCCGAGTTCGTGCCCCGCGAGGGTGGCGTACTACATCAGTCAATAAAACTCGGTATACATTTTTTTTTGAAAATACATTCCACGTTAAAAGGAAGCAGTTTCAGTCATTACACATTCACGCGGAATAAGCAGTAAACAGTAGTAAATCTTTGCAGTTATAGTTATTACTATCATTTAGCAATACTTTACAAGAACCATAAAATACAAATACAAATCAGTTTACAACGATTGCGGAATACAATTATGAGACACTAATGCAGACGCGAACTGATCCCGACCTCTATCCTTCACTTGCCTACAGTAGACATACTCCCGTGTCGAACGGGGTACTCTTCAAAGCCTGAAAAATAGATGCAAAATTTTGATGAGTTTTTGCGAACTCAGTGAGGAACCATCATCGATGGTTCTCCCAATTCATGCATCACATAAGCATGTTACAGTAATCATACAGTCACAAGGCTAATGATAATACAGTCATAGTAATAAGACAGTCACAGTCATAGAATACAGTCAATCACAGTAAGAATACAACAGTCACAATAGTCACACAGTAAGAATACAGTCACAGTAGTCATACAGTCATATACAGTCACAGTAGAGCAAAAGTCATTTCAGATATTCAGTCCAGTATGCAATGCACATGTGACTCTTTTTCCCAGTTTTACTTCAGTGTTGTGACCGAGCGCTTAAACAGTAATCAGTGATCAGTAGACGCGTCTAGGGAGGATTATCTCCCTTCGAGCTCTAGGCTCGTGTTCAGTATCAGTGGCGACTCGGTTCACAATTATTCTTTATCAGTTTATGCATCTGTGTATGAATGCACATGCCCAAT
>JANVCL010000002.1:14118455-14132042 GCA_026546855.1 Erythroxylum incrassatum | reverse complement strand
TCACTGTTTGCAAATACCAGTATGCATGAACAATTCCAAATCAGTCCTAATCACTCTTACCCCTAGCCAATTTACTAGTTTACCCTTCCCTTCAGGGGTGGGATGTTACACTCCTGCTTATCTAGCGATTACTGTCCCCATTTCTGCACTGCATATATATGATGGCCAATAACTCTCTTTCATTAGTGGATAATGCCATATGTCTGGGAGAAAGAGCTTTATTAATAAAGGAAATGGAATGCCCCCTTTGCACAAGAACTGCCCCTATACATATGCAGAAGCATCATCCTCAATGGTAAAAGTATCCTTAAAATCAAGTAATACTATCACAGATGAGTTAGACATGACTTGATTGTGGTGCTTAAAAGCCATCTCTACCTCTGAGTTCCAGCCAAATGCATCCTTTTTGAGAAGTTGAGTAAGGGGTTTGGCAAACTTCCCATAATCTTATATAAATCTTCTATAATGGTCAGTTAGCCCCAAAAAACCTCTTAGTTGCTTTAATTTTGTTGGTACTAGCCAATCTAGAATAGATTAAATTTTATTGGGATACGTGGCAATTCTTTTTAGGGAGATAATATACCCCAAATACTTGATAGTTGCCCCGTTTGTGATAGTGTTTTATCCATACTTTGCTGCCCAACAGTTCTACTCCTCCCCTAATAGCTCCCCTCAGTATTACCCTTTTGTCTTACACTAGGAAATCAATAACATGATTGATGAAGTCAAAATGGATACTCCCTAAAGATGTAAACCATTATACAATAACTACTACTTCACACCCCCTTAAAGGCATAAGGCACAGATCTAATGAGAAGGTAATGTGCTGCATCCTTCATTGAAAATTTTCCATCACTGAGTCATGTGCTGTTATGCCCCCAATAGGTACCCTTACCATCATAGGTTTTTTCTTAGAGATTTTACACCCTAACTTATGAGTGAGTTCTACATCAATAAAATTTTGTGTATTGCCTGTATCTAGTAGTATTTGTAGCCCTCTCGTCCCAAAATGTCTAGTAACCCAATTGTTTGGTAGTTTGTTATCCTGATCAGTGCATAAACTGAAATATGAGCCAATTCATTTTCCAAGTCTTTAGTCATTCTTTAACTTTTTCTTCCTCCACCAACTCTAGGTGATACAATTATGTTCACCTGCCCTTGCATTTATAGCCAATCTCATATTTGTCTTCACATGAGTAACAAAACCCATGACCTTCTTCTCTCAAATTTTACGGGGTTAATATCCTTCTCTGAGGATTTGGTTTGAAGAGAGCTCCATTGTTCCTATTCAAGTTGTTCTAAGGCTTTTGTGTTTGGGTTCTAAGCCTAGAGATTTTTTTTTAGTGTTAGGCTTTTTGTTGGTGTTGCTTTAGGTAGGAAGAATGGGGCCCTTGTTGGTGAATTTCACCTGGCCTCATGAATCTTCGTTAGGTTATATGCTTGTTGAGTGGTTTATGAATGGTACATTCTTACTAAATATCTCACCTCTTCTGCTAACCCAATAATAAAACAACTGAGGGCATATTCCGATGTCAAATTTAACTGCACTGTATGATGTTCCTTTGTACTCCCATTCTGTGTCAACTCCTTAAGCTCAAGCATATGGTCATCATGTGTCTTACCAAAGTGAGGTATAATTGCCAATGCATACTTCTCCCAGAAAGGTATTACATCACCCCTTTTGTCCATAAAAGCTTGTGCCAGTAGGGAGATGTGCTTTCTAGATGAATAGAAGCCAACGAAACCTTAGCTTGTTGACTGATATTGTCAAGCAAGAAAAATTGCTCTATCATATAGAGAAGACTTCAAATTCTCACCCCCCAAATTTTGGAAAGTCATTATAGTCAACGGTGAAGAGTATTGGTGAAGGTTGCCAATAATTTCATAGTTCTTATTTCCGTACCCCTGAATTCCAAATTTACCTACAATAGTAATTATCAATAGCAATAATGGTTTGGTCATCAATTACCACTACAAATGTTTTTCTCATTCCCTTGTACAAAGAGTCTCTCTTAATATAACGATCATCTTGGGTCAGTCTTCCTCTTAATTTGGGCTGAATGGGACGGGTTCAGGAGAATTAAATTTGCACCAAATTTCTATCACAGTTGAATAAATGGACCTTTTCCTAAACCTGAGAAGTAATGTGACGAGGCATTAATGTTGGTATTGAATTGGGACTGTGCGAGCCCCACAGGTGTAAATAACAATTTTAATTAAAATCCCTAGATGTATACCATCTCTTGACTAAACAGGTCTTCTTGTTGTGGAAAGAAGCTAAGCCAAGAGCGTGAGTGTGTTGATGCATTTGTATATTTCTAGGAGGAGTTGTTACAATGCATAGTCTGAGTTTTGATTTGTCAAAGTTTTGTTACTTTACTTACTAGTTACTCCTCTCTATGTATTTTGTTAATAAAATAAGTGATTTTGACTTTAACATCACAAAAGGCAAAAGCTCTCCCAAAACCAAATATTAATAAATGAGCCAGCTCAGGCTCAGTACAGGTTTTCTTTTATTTGTTTATTTATTGAAAACATATACTATAATAATGAATTGAATTCGAGCCTTCTTCACGCCTTTGATTCTGACTCTCTCTTCCTCTCGCTCTCACCAAAACGGTCGGACACACCTACGCTTTACCAACAGTTGGAAAAAACTAAGAAATACCCATTTAACTCAACTTCGTGTTTCCAAATCCCAATGGCACAAAAACTTCGTCTTCGTCTTCGTCTTCGTCAGTTTCAGTTTCAGTTTTGCTGCTAACACGGCAGCAACTCCAAGAAAACAGAAACCCACCATTGGAAAACCCAAAAGAGCAAGGGCAGAGCCAGAGCTATACTTAGCAGCCCAAAGTGAAGAAAATGAAGGCAGCCCGGGAGGCGCTGTTGTTTTTCTTTGTGGGTTGTTGTAACCTGTTCGGAGTTGTTGGGTCAGATCTTGCTTCAGACAGGGCTGCGTTGATAAGTATACGCGGAGCAGTTGGTGGAAGATCCCTACTTTGGAATCTCTCGACGAGTCCCTGCTTGTGGGTTGGCGTCACTTGCGTCTCCAACAGAGTTGTTGAGCTTCGCTTGCCTGGTATGGGGCTTTCTGGTCAGCTACCTCCTGATGCTCTTGGCAATCTTACTCAGCTCCTCACTCTGTCTCTTCGTTTCAACGCACTCAGAGGTTCCATTCCGCCTGACATCGCCAATCTTCGTTCTCTCCGCAATCTTTACTTGCAAGATAATATCTTTTCTGGAGAGATTCCTGGATTCTTGTTTGGTTTGCGGGACTTGGTAAGGCTCAACCTTGCTTCCAACAACTTCTCTGGTTCCATCCCTCCCGGTTTTAATAACTTGACGCGGCTGAGGACTCTTTATTTGGACCGCAACCAGCTTACTGGTTCTATTCCTGACCTCAATTTACCTGCGCTTGACCAATTCAATGTTTCTTTCAACAATTTGAATGGTTCTATTCCATCCAGGCTATCCGACAAACCAGTCATTGCCTTTGAGGGTAACTCCCTCTGTGGGAAACCCTTGGTATCTTGTGACAATAGCACTTCCAGTGGCAGTGGTAATAACAGTGACGATAACAAGTTGTCTGGTGGAGCAGTTGCTGGCATAGTCATTGGTTGTGTTACTGGATTTTTGTTGCTTTTAATGATTTTGATCTTCTTATGTCAAAGAAAGAGAGGTGAGAAACAAGGTTCTAATAAGAGTGTTGAGGGAGTGAAGAGGTATGAAGCTGACATCTCACGTCAGAAGCCTGTTGGTGACATTACTAGTGCAGGTAATGTAAGTTCAGGATCCACTGGGGCTGTAGCCAGGGTGGAGGCTAGGAGTGGCGGAGGAGGGTACAAGAGCTTGGTTTTCTTTGGAAACTCACCTAGGGCGTTTGATTTGGAGGATTTGTTGAGGGCTTCTGCTGAAGTTTTGGGGAAGGGGACTTTTGGGACAGCTTATAAGGCCACTTTAGACATGGGTTTGGTGGTGGCTGTCAAGAGATTGAAGGATGTCAGTGTTACGGAGAAGGAATTTCGTGAAAGGATTGAAACAGTTGGCAAAATCAATCATGAGAATTTGGTACCACTAAGGGCTTATTACTATAGTTCTGACGAAAAGCTTCTTGTTTATGATTACATGCCCATGGGAAGCTTATCTGCACTTTTGCACGGTGAGTACGTCTTGCTTTACTTAATGACATCTATTTTTCTTTATGATTGCTGTTCTTCGCTTTTGGTCATCTTGATAGATAGATTATTGTTATATACTAAATAGTTGTGTCAATTGGCTTACGTACTTGGAATACAAGTTCGTTTTAGTGGATTTGCATGTAGAAACTACTTCGGCTTTCTGTCAGTATTTGTTGAATGATGTACGCCATTCACTTACTCGGAGGTTGGAATTTCTCGAATTCTGAATAGAAACGGATAGAGTTTCAGAATTCATGTATTTCTTCTGTGAACAAAGAAGTTGTGAAGTTGCAGTGCACATGCTGAGATGGCCAGAATATGCTGGAACTATTTACAATGTTGAGATCAAGTGCCGTAGCAGCAGAGAAGATCAAAAATCTTTCTAGCTCTTTTTATCATGTTAGTTTGTTTAACTGCAGGAAACAGAGTGGCTGGTATGACTCCCTTGAATTGGGACACCAGGTCTGTCATTGCCCTTGGTGCTGTCAGAGGAATTGCATACCTTCATTCTCAAGGCCCTGCATACTCTCATGGAAACATCAAGTCATCAAATATCCTGCTTACTAATTCCTTTGAAGCCTGTGTATCGGATTTTGGCCTTGCTCATCTCGCTGGTCCCACACCTACCCCCAACCGCATTGATGGTTATCGAGCTCCGGAGGTGACAGATGCTCGTAAAGTATCCCAAAAGGCTGATGTTTACAGTTTTGGTGTTCTACTTTTGGAATTGCTTACAGGAAAGGCTCCTACACATTCTGTCTTAAATGATGACGGGGTAGACCTTCCAAGATGGGTCCAGTCTGTGGTTAAGGAAGAGTGGAATTCTGAGGTGTTTGATCCTGAGCTTCTACGGTATCAGAATGTAGAGGAGGACATGGTTAGGCTCTTGCAGCTTGCAATTGATTGCACTGCACAATATCCTGATAATCGCCCATCAATGGCTGAGGTAAAAGGCCAAATTGAGGAGCTATGTCAATCAAGCTCGCAAGAGCATGATACCATTGTTGATGATCAGGCCTCTCAACACACTTATTCAGTTGACTCAGGTGCTCCCACATTTACATAAAAGGGCTATACAGAAATCAGCAACTTGTCATTGTTTCTTCTTGAATTGGTTGTTCATTCTTTCAGAACCACGTATTTCTTATTTCTCTTGTACCCTTATTCCTTGATGTTTTCGTTATTAAGAGAAAACTTTTCCTGTCTTCCTATTCCCTTTTTCTTTTTTGTTCCTTTTCCTTTTTCTACATTTAGCTGAAGCAATCTGCATTTGGTTATGTAACTTTATCTTCAATGCTGTATTGGGAAAGGGATGCCATTATTAATATCAATGATTGGCTATTTGAAGTGTGAAAATCTTGAAATATTGCTACAGTCATCAGTTAGCGTTGTGCTTTGTTTCATCAGAATTTGGATCATGATGGATGATAAGATTCTCTTTTATTTATTAGACTTGGCATAATTTCCATCGAGACATTTGGTCAATAAACAGTAAATTTTCTTCTACTTGATTTCAAAGCATCTACTTGGACTTTTATTAGTGTCCAAGGGATGACTTGATCATGAGATGGTTTAGTTTTAATGCTGTGATACTCATAGTGTGAGGAGCAGGTGCCAAGTCGGCTTGAATAATTTATGTAGGGGTCTTGTCTAATTAAGGTTTAGACTATTATGAAATAGGACAGGGAAATCTTCGTTTGCTTCTTATTGTTATTGACCGAGACAGAATATTTATATTTATGGGAATTAACTCCTACGAAGGACTAATCTTCATAGTGAAACTTAGTTGGTATATCTTTACTAATTGAGACATGGGTCTATTACTTTTTGATTGATTCCATTCCAAGGCAAGATTTGAGCATAATAAAGAAAGGAGGAAAGAAGAAAACATATACTAAGAAAAGAAAAAGTTACTTATTCGCTGTTGGTCTTTGAACTTTCTTCTTTATGAGCGTTTTTCAATTTGAATTGAAACATGCATCAGTCACTTCTTTCACTTTCCCTTTAGAAGTTTCAGAGCATTATTCTTCTTTATATTGTGCTTTGCCATGGCCTGTTTTATGTTGGATGGACATAGATAGATGTATTATAATTGTGGTCTTGAGATGTTCTTGTAATAACCGTACTTTTTGCTTTGGTTAGAACTTTGGTTTGTTGAAACTGAGTTGTCTGAAGTAACCTACAAGCATCTTTGTCCCTATTGCTTCTTTCACAAATCCAATTTGTTAGAACTGAGCTGTATTGTTAGTTTCATTAATAGAGACAATAATGGTCTTGTGCAATCTCTTCATTTTCAAGTTTGGGTACACATCTTTGATTCAGAGAAGATCACTAAGTTAGTAAGGTACGATACTTGCAACAGAATTAGATAGTTAGGTAAAACATCTTGACCATTCAACCAAGAAAATAAAATCCTAGAGGATAGAAAAAGATATGGCGTAGAGGTCCAATGATACAAGAAAAAGCAAAAAAAAAAGGATACCAGCTTAAGCAAGTTTTGGAAGATTCATCCTCTTCCCTGGAGATTGTAATGAGAAATGGAGAGAAAATTGCAAGAGAAAAAGGACACATCCATACCTACAACCACTGTATATAGAGATACAGGTAAAGCTGGTCAGGGCTCTAGCTGCTGATTGATTGCAATTTTAATACGACAATGATTTGCATATGGACCTGTCTTAATACTATGCATTCAAACCAATTATGGAACCTTAAGAACCACTCAATAATTGGGGTTCTTCCTGTGCATCTGACGGAAATGACATGGCGTTACTTACCATTTTGTACTTCTTTTCTTTAATTTTTTCCCTTTTGAAAAGATGATTCTTTTTTTACATATCTCCAGGACAAACGCTGAAATGGGTGACAAATCAAGCGAGTTCTAACCAACCATTTATAGGATAATACACACCATTACTGATAATTGTGAAATAGAAATGTGGGTTGGTGGCAGCCATGACTCTTTGGCAGCAAATTGGAAGGTTCGTCACAGTTGGTACTTACTCTCTTAAAACATCGATGAGATCTCTAGTTGATCAATTTTCTGTGATTAAAATAATCTGATTGACAGGTCGTCAGGTTACATTCATGCTAGACATGTTTGTTTGCAACACACAAGTAGATAATTTTTAAGAGAGCCAAGAATTTGTGAAATCAGAAGATGGATTGAGAATTTAGATTCCCATGAGTTTTTGTGGCATTAAACAGCTCAAAACTCTTAGTAGTTAAGAGGAACCGAAGACCTCTTTAAGATATTTTATACCTAGAACTCCAACAACTCCATATCTGCTCTTAGGGCTTGACGAATCAAAACTTTGACAGATGAATCATATCTTTATTTTCCAAAAAGGATATAAATTGTGCTTATCTATTTATTTATGCATTTATGAGATTACACTTTTCTTTATGTATTTGTGGTACATACTATGTCATGCCATTAAGGTAGGATCAATCAACCTTTTGATATTTTGTAATTATTATTATGATGGAATTTCAAATCCCTAATTGGTAGCTTAACTGGACCTAAACTGAGGGTTGAATGTGAAGATTGACACATCTATATAAGGATGTTTAGAAAGTCCTAAATCGGTGATTGTTTGAAATTACTAGAGTAATTAAATTCTAATATTGATACCTTCAATGGTATAGGTTGGAATGTACTAAAGGCCTTCGATGCTCTAGGCGGTCTTCACTTGGTTAACTCTATAAGCTTGTAAGAAAATCCAATCATAACGCTCCAATAATTAAATCAGATTCAAGTTTGAGTATATTATTTTCAGGATATGAGTGATCTCTGTTATCATAAATCACACAACTAACTTGACAAACTATAGAGCCTACAGTTGATGATTGACCTTAAGAACTAAGTTGGTCCATCGAATATGTCAATATGTATCAACAAACATATTAGACTAGTGAGGTTGCATACTTTCATTTTAACTTATTCTCTGAAGAATGTGAACCATTTCTTTTTAAAAAAATCTATCAATTGAAATTCATTAGTACTAATTTAAGAAAAAAAGTTGATTGGTATCTCACTTATGATTTACAACTCAGAATTCTAATTATTATATTGAAGTCTTGTTCAAATAATTATGAGTGAAAATGCATAACAAAGAAAGACAAAGTATAGCTCTATATTAATAGAAAGGAGCAGACATGGTTGATCATGTCATCATATAATTTAGAGTGTATATCAAAACATTAGATTTTGCAAAAAATAGAACCTGAACAGAGGATTAGGTATTACACACCTTTCACTTTACATTGCCACATAATATATAGACATTACATATTTATATTCTAGGAAATTACAGTTGTACATGATAAGGTCCTGATTTGATTTAGCTAATTACAGTTGTACATGATATGATCACGATTTGATTTAGCTAACTTATTGGAATCAAATATTCATTAAGAATATCTCTCAACACTCCTCCTCAAGCTGGTCTAAAAATGTCTTGCATGCCCAGCTTGCCAACTAGATCGTTAAACTGCTTCTTAAGTAACCCTTTTGTGAGAATATCAGCCGCTTGTTGAGAAGTAGGAACATATGGAATGCAGATGGTGCCATTTTCAGTTTTCTCCTTAATAAAGTGTTGTTAACTTTTATATGTTTTGTCATGTAGCGTAGGGCAGGATTATTTGCAATTGAAATTGCAGCTTTATTATCACAATATACCTTCATAGGAATAGAATTACAAAGCTTCAGCTTCTCTAGTACCCTTTTTACCTATAAAGCTTCACAAATTCCACGAGTTAGAGACCTAAACTTAGCTTCAACACTACTTCTTGCTATAACTGTTTGTTTCTTGCTTCGTCAAGTTACCAAATTCCCTCTAACAAATCTACAGTAACCTGAGGTAGACCTTCTATCAATAGAGTTTCTTACCTAGTCAGCATCAGTGTATACTTTTACTTAGAGATTGTTCCTTTTTTGAAACATCAGGCCCTGTCCAAGAGTATCTTTTAATTTTCTTAGGATCCTATACACTGCATTAAAGTGTTCTTGACCTGGTGAATGCATAAATTGACTTATTAAACTCACAACAAATGCTATGTTAGGTCTGATATGAGACAAATATATCAATCTTCCAACAAGTCTTTAAAATAAGTCTTTATTAACAACTTCTTCAGGTTTAGCAAGAGTGAGTTTGACATTAGATTCAACTAGAGTTTCTGCTGGCCTACAGTCGAGTAGTCCAATCTCATTGAGAAGATCTAGAACATCCTTCCTTTGATTCACAAAAATGCCTTCCTTTGATCTGGAAAATTCTATACCTAGGAAGAATTTTAGAGGTCCTAGATCTTTAATTTCAAATTCTTGAGTCAGCTTCATCTTCAACATTTTAAGTTATTTAACATCATTTCCAATGAGAATTATATCATCCACATATATAATAAGAATAGAGAGTTTACCTTACTGAGATCTCTTGTAAAACATGGTGTGTTCTGCTTGACTTTGACAATAACCATAGCTTTTCACAGCCTTCCTAAATATGTCAAACCATGAACTTTGTGACTGCTTTAGGCCATATAAAGCTTTTCTTAGCTTGCACACCTTATTCTTCCAATAAGTCTCTTCAAATCCTGAAGGTAGGCTCATGAACACCTTTTCATCAAGGTCTCCATTTAAGAAGGCATTCTTGACATCAAGTTGATGCAATGCCTAGTCAAAATTCACACCCAAAGACAAGAGAATTTGTATAGTATTTACCTTGGCCACTGGAGCAAATATTTCTTGATAGTCAATACCATATGTTTGAGTGAAGCCTTTAGTAACCAGCCTCACCTTCAGTCTTTCGCACTTCCATCAGCCAAAAATTTTACTGAGAACAACCATTTGCATCCTACTAGCTTTGTCCCCTTAAGTACTTCAAGTAACTCCCTCGTTCCATTCTTTTCAAGGGGGATCCCTATCTCCTCCATAACAATTGATTTCCAATCCTGATCAGCGAGTGCCTCCTGAATGTTTCTTGGTACAAATAGGTTAGTAATTTTAGAAACTTATGAATTGTGATTTTTTGAGAATTTGCCACAGGAAATGTAATTTGACAAGGGATGATTAGTGTAAGATCCTTTTCCTTTCCTAAGAGTTATAGGAAGATTGAAATCAGCAAATAAATCATCATGAACATTAGTAACAACCGGGTCAGTAGGAAGAATGGATTGATTAGGTTTAGAGGCAACAAAAGGAAGGGTAGCAAATGGGTTACCTGTGTTGGATATGTTTTTAGGTTCCATCTCCGAGGAGTTTGAGAGGTTTGACATTTGTATTGTTGGAGTTAATGGTTCTCTACGATTTTGTTGATTCTTCTCTTAGTATAAACTTGAAACTCTTTGGTCTGTTCTTTAGGAACTAACTGTAGCATTTCCCCCTGTCTTAGAATCAGTATTGCTTGGTAGATCATGATCCATAATTACAGTAGGTAAAAGTATGAAATCCCTAAAATTCTATTCTTCACTCTAACTCTCCCCTTAAAGGAAGAATTTTTTATTTTCGAAGAATGTAACATCCATTGAAACTGCAATTTTCCTAGTCTGTGGATTATAGCACTTGTATCCTTTTTGAAAAGGAGCATAACCAACAAAGACACAAAGATCAAGTTTTGATTGGACCTTAGATATAGACACAAAAATAGTATACCCAAAAACTTTTGAAGGTAGAGCATAAAACAACTAATTGTCTGTAAATGATTTGAGAAACACATCAAGAGGAGAAACATAGTTTAAAACACTACTTGACATTCTGTTGATTAAGTAAGAAGCAGTTAACACTGCCTCACCCCACAAGTATTTAAGAACATTCATTCAAAATATCAAGGCACGGGAAATTTCAAGTAAATGTTTTTTTTCTTCTTAGCAATTTCATTTTGTTGAAGTGTGTCAACAAAAGTTGTTCGATGAACAATGCCTTTATCTTTCAAAAAAGTGCTAAGATTTGTTTTGAAATATTAAGTACCATTATCAGAACGAAATGTGCTAATTTTTGAGTGAAATTGTGTTTCAATCATGGTATAAAAAGTTTGAAATATTTGGGGAACTTCAGATTTTCTCTTAATAGGTACATCCAATAAAGTCTAATGTGATCATGTGTAAAGGTCACAAACCAGCTTTTGCCAGAGATTGTTTTAACACACAAAAGCCCCCAATCTTCCCTATAAATCAAATAAAAAGGTTTGGCAGGTTGATAAAAGTTTTAGAGGTATAAAAGTTTTATGGCTTTTTGATAAGATGCAATGTTCACACTAAAGTTTTAAGCAATCAACAACTTTAAACAAATGGGGCATCATTTTATTAAGATACAAGAAGTTAGGACGGCCTAATCTATTATGCCAAAGCAAAATTAGTTCTTTAATAGAGGAAGAACGAATACTATTGAGGCATTGAGCTTCTTTATGCGTGGAGTCTTCCTCAACAAAGTAGTAGAGACATATATAAGTTTAGCACTACTAATTATCCTCCTCATAGTCTGGTCCTGAAAAATGCAATAAGAATTAAGGAAAGTGACAGTACAAGTAGATTCCTGAGTAAGTTTACTAACGGATAGATGATTGCACCTAAGTTTAGGCACATAAATAACTGATTTAAGGCAAATATTAGGAGACAAATGAATCAAACCTTTTCCAGATATAGGGGAAAAAGACCCATTTGCTGTACGGATTTTTCCATGACCAGAACAGGGATTGTAAGTATGAAATAAATGAGAATGACTAGTCATATGATCAAAAACTCCTGAATCAATGATCTAAGGAGTGGAATAGTATAAGAAAGAACACAATAGAGCTTAAGAAGAATTAAGATTACTACCTATTTGTGCAACAGAGGCATTAGGGCACTTGTGGATTCAGATTTAGGTTTAAGCAACTTTTGGATTTGATTAATTTGCTCTTGGCTAAATGGACACCTCATTAGCAACAGAAGTTTTATGGAATTTACCCCCATGAGACCCCTTCCAATTGGTAGGCTTCCTATGGAGTTTTCGACATGTTTCTTAGGTGTGTTTTGCCTTATTACAATAGTCACACCAGACCCATGCTTTCTCTTCAGGTTTCTTGCCATGGCTACCAAAATTGTCTACTGCCAAGGTTTAAGTTTCAATACTAGGATTGGGAAGTCGTTTTCTAAGCATGACTTGGCATCTACTTTCTTCACGTCTCACCTCAATAAAGACTTCTCCAACAAGAGGGAGTGGTTGTCTCCTAATGATCGTGCCTCTCACCTCATCTACTCAACATTTAAACCGATTAGGAATTTAAAGATCCTGCTATCCTTAACAGTTTTCCAATAATGATTAAAATTATCAGGAGATTCCCACTCATAAATATTAAACATATCTAGATCCTGCCATACACGCTTTAAAGAATTAAAGTACTTTGTAACATTATTCTCACCTTGACTGTTTTGACCCAATTTCAGATGTCAACTCATATACTTGTGACTGATTTCCTAAATCAGAGTATATTTGATGGACATTGTCCTATAACTCCTTGGCCATATAGTAAGCACATATAATTAGAGCTGATGTCTTCCTCCATTAAGTTCACCAGCCATGTCATCACCATAGAGTTTTATACATTCTATATTGCATGTGCAGAATCATCTACAACAAGTTCTGTCTTGTCTCCATGTAGCCAATCTTACCTCTTCCACAAATGTACATTCATGCAAATTAAGACCAAGGACATTCGTACGAATTAAGACCAACGAAGAAAGTTTTCTCTATTCAACTGTATAGAAATAATCTGGATGGAGTGGGATTCAGAGGTAGGATTATGAGTAATAATAGGCTAAGTAGGGTGGTTGAAGGATTTTGTAATGTCAGACATAACTGTCTTAAGGGGGTGGCGGCTAAGTTTTATTCTTGTTAAGGGTGCTCTGACACCATATAGAAAATAGAACCTGAATAGGTATTACACGCCTTTCACTTTACATTTCTGCATAATATATAATCATTACAGATTTCTATTCTAAGAAATTACAACTGTACATGATAACGTCTGACTTGATTTAGAAAATTACAGTTGTACATGATATGATCACAATGTGATCTAGCTAGGTTAATTGGAATCAAATATTCACCAAGAATATCTCTCAACAGATTTTCTATGTTACTAGTTCTAAACCCCGTGTTTTGCACAGGTTGTTACAATATTAATAAGAATATTAGTTATGATTAATAAATGTATAATTTGAAAAGAATTTGCTTATTATTAGTCATAACTTTATCAATTCGTTATTGTTATGAAGGATAAAACTAATAAAAATTTGGAATTAAATTATATTATTTAATAGCATTAATCAAAACATATTTATTAATAAGAAGAATGATAGTAAGTGGAGAATTAATAATTAAAGCTCAATTTAAAAAGTTAAATTAATTACAATAATTAAAGAACCATAATAAATT
>JANVCL010000002.1:14097905-14111476 GCA_026546855.1 Erythroxylum incrassatum | reverse complement strand
TGATGTTTGAAGTGGATAAAATGTGTACTGAATTAATGAAGAATTGAGGTTAGAAACTTGATACATGCTGGAAATATGTTGATTGAACTTAGAAGTTTTCTATGCTTGCTTTTGGTGGATGAAAACCCTAGAATATAGATTGATTCATGGATGAATTAGGTCTAGATTTGAAGTATAATGAAGGTTTATTTATGCCAAAGAAAGATGTTAATTAGGTGTGCTTAAATTGAGAAATAATTAGGACTATATACATAATAATGTAATAGTTGTTTGATTTTTGACGCATAAAAGACAATGAGACGTGAGCTATCAATTGAATAATTTTGAATTGGAATCGGAGAGGATATTGATGAGGAATTGGAGTATGATTCAGGCCTAATAGAGGTATAATTGATGAACTATAAAGAGGTTGTTTTAACTTTGGTATAAAGTGTAAAACAAATATGGAAATGTGAAAGAAGAATTGTTGGAATATGTTAGTTGTAGTATTTTTTACTGAACATGAATCTGTATTTTAGCCATATCTTGATCTGTAGAAATCCAAATGGGATGATTTTAAGTTTATATTAAACTAGAGAGATATGGATATACTTTTTATGAAGGAATCAAATTTTACTTCTGTCTCTAAGAGTTTTAAATTTTGGCTTGAAGTTGAGTTTTTGGATTATGTCGTGGTTTGGGAACAGTCTGAAGTATTTTAGGTATAACTTGTAGAATACTGAACCAAACTGCATAAAATTAGTGTCATTAGAAACTTAAGACATATGGGAACATTTGTTTAGAGAATGTATTGCCTAAATACTTCATTTTTCTTATCATAATGACCATGAAAAATTGACCTGAAAATTTATTTTGAGAAAAGCTGGAATGATGCTTAAATAAGAGATTATCAGGTTCAGAAAGGGAATATCAGGAAGTTTCATGATTATGTACAAGCACGATTGTGATAGAGAGGAAACATCAGGAAGTGCACGATTGTGATAGTGAAGGTGTACAACTGTTTGACAACTTTCAACACTCTTTACTCTTTTGATTATAACTCTTTCTTTGGACCTCCGATTGACTTTAAATTTGAACCACAAGCTCCTTACATATTGTCCTTCCTCTCTACTAGAATTCATTGTCATCTGAATTCACTAGGAAAGGATTGATAAATGATTTATTGATGATGTTATAATAATCAAGTGTATTGAGCTATGAACCTTAGTGCATGATTGAGTGATGAAATTAAAATAAATTTGTATTATTGAGGTGTAAACCTAAGTTCAAATTAAACATATATGTGTTTTGAAGTATGAATGATCATGAGATGTGAAAAGGAAACATACCCGGAATAGTCATTGGGCATGCATTGAACATGACATATGTATATATGAGCACAAATGAATAAGTATTCGAATGATCGACTTTATAATGTGAATTATGTGTGAATTGTATGATTTTAGACGCTTTAGTTGGACACCATTCAGATATTGCCGGACCATATAGGCAATAACACAAATTGGAGCGTACTGTGAATCAACAAAGATGATCTTCCTAGGATTGATTTATTCTGTTTAACTTTCAATTATTGAACTGTTTGTGATTTATATGTGAATCCTGAACTTTAATTGTTTGAGGCGTTTGATATTCGGGAATGTATTGGAAGTGTTTTGTTTACATCTAAAATTTGAATGATATCTATTTGCAACTGAATTTTGAATGATTTTAGAATACTCAAAGGAAGTTGAATGTCAGACTGAGGTTCGATAAATATAAGATTATGTTTGTACATCATAAGTGAATGCTATTCATGGCATATTCTATTATTTGATGCATTTCATAAAATGCATATTTAGATAAAGGCGTTGTGATCAGAGTAGCCAGTCTGAAAGAGCTTTAAGCTCAGAATTTTGCACGTAGAGCTTTGTTCTGTAATTTCTATATCTGACTAAGCTCAATGAGTAAATATCTATATCTGTATCTGAAAGGCGCCCGGTTATAAGAAATAATAACGAATCTGGAGTCTCATATACATTTACATTTGTATATTTATGATTATGAAGCCTTTTTTAAAATTGTGATGATAAAGTGATGTGCTATGATAACGTGATTGATTGGGTTATATATGTTCTGAAAGAATGTATGTGAAATGTGTGTCATTCATTATGTCTTACTAAAATGGAAAATGTTTGTAAAAATTGTTGGTTGTGTGACATTTGTATATTTAACCTGAGTGAGATTATCAATGATGGTTCACTCATTGAGTTCGCAAAACTCATCAAAAATTGCAATGTGACTTTTCAGGTACGAGATAGGAGATTTAGTTCCTAAGATTTTCTAGAGGAACATTTTGGATTAAGATATGACTCAAAGGTCTGTCAGCTGACATAAAAGGAGTTATATATTGTATTTTGTAGTTTCTTTGACATATAGAACTTTTGTATAATGGATTGTAAACTTTCTCATATTTGGTAATGTAAATACTTGTTTTAATGACTACAGTGTAAACTTTTGTCAATGAATGAAATGAAATGTTAAGGTTTTAAGTATTGTATATTCTTTATGATGTCATTTAAGAGATTATGTTTGCTCTAACATACCATTGTCATAGGATATGTACTTAAATGTTTTCTGGATGTTCGGGTATGTACTCAACGATAGTTGGATGTTACAATTTTGGTATCAGAGCATGGTTTGGCATCCATAGGGACATATAAGAGTATTGAGACATGATAAATAATGAGAGACTCAGTTAGTGATCGCAACTATTTTTGTTATAGGTCAGCTGCTAGAGGAGATCAAGTTGTGGAGTCAATTGACATAGAGTTTGTTGGAGCCAACAGAGAGTCTCTTGTACTTGAGTTTGCACAAACACCTCTGATAATCCCAGATAGGAGGGAAAGGAGATATGATAAGCTTCGGAAGTAGGGGTTGTAGACTTCTACAGAAGCACATACCCTACTGAGGCAGAAAGTTGGCTAGAGAGAACTGAAAGAGTGTTTGATCAGATGGATTGTGAGTCACATGAGAGATTTGATTGTGCAATCTCACTTCTGCAAAGCCCAGCATATCAGTGGTGGAAGACTGTACCAGGCAGTGTCAGTAGACCTTGTAGTTTGACCTCGGAAGATTTTTTGAAGGTATTTAAAAAGAATTACATTCTGGAGATTTATCTAGACAAAAAGATGAAAGAATTTATGGATATGAAATAAGGAAGTCTCTTAGTGGCAGAGTATGAGATAAAATTTAATGAATTTAATGGGGCATGCAACTGCATTAATCCCAACTAAGGAGGACAAGTGTAGGAGTTTTAAGGATGGGTTAAATATGGAGATTAGAACGAGGCTAACCATTTCTAATTTATGTAGTTTTACGGAACTTCGAGCGTCCTCGATTAGAATTGAACAGTTGTTAAAGGTTGGTTAGGGAGAGTATAGATAGGAGTTTAGAGTGAAGAGATAGAGTGAATCTCAAGTTGATTCTGGTAGAAGCTTCAATAAACGCAGAATAAATCGTCTCGATTCCAGGCTAGATCAAGACAATCTAGGTTTTGATCAAGAGGTGGATTTGCTCAGATTGACAGAGGTAGAGGACAAGTGCCCTCTAGGTAGTCACAACAGATGCCTAATTATGAGCACTATGGTAAGAAGTATGGTGGTGAGTGTTGGAGGATATCGAGAGCTTATTTCCGATGTGGCTTTGTTGAGCATCAGATCAGAGATTGTCCTGATACTTTGGGACCACAGTCTGGAATGAGAGGAGGAACAGTGACTAAGACGACGGTCCAACAGAGTATAGCTATTGGATCAGTATAGAGGGATAGAGGTAGAGGTAGGAAACAATTAAAAGAGCCTAATGGCAAGACTGAAGTGCGGAGTAACCAGCTGCAGCCTGAGGCCAAGGTCTATGCCATCACCAGACAGGAGGCACAAAACTCTCTAGGTGTAGTAGCAAGTGTGTTGAATGTTTTTAATTTTGAAGCATTTGCATTGGTAGATTCAGGATCTGCACATTCATTCATTACACCGCATCTGACATCTAGATTGAATTGTGTGTGAGAGATACTAAAATGTGGTTTAGTAGTGAGTACTCCTGTAAGTAGTACTACAGTGATTGGGGAGATATGTAAGGAGTATATTATACGAATTGATCAGGCAGAGTTAAAGGCTGACCTGATAATACTACAATTGAAGGAGATAGATATTATTCTAGGCATGGATTGACTCACTGCTTATAGGATTGTGATGAACTACTATATTAAGGTGGTGATCATTGAATCCCCTAGTCAATCAAGGGAGAGTAGTGTTTCGAGGTATTAGTCAAGCAGTGCCAGCCAGGTTGATTTCTTCGATGAATGCCTTGAAGTTAATCCGAAGTGGATGTGAGGCTTATTTAGCCTACGTGACTGACACCCGTATTGGGCAGATAATTCAGGAAATTTCAGTTGTTAGGAATTTTTTGGATGTGTTTCCCAGTGAGTTACCAGGGTTACCCCCAGAAAGAGAAACGGAGTTCACAATTGACCTTGTTCCAGGCACCGCTTCTATATCGATTCCTCCATATAGGATGGCACCTATGGAACTGATGGAGTTCAAGGCCTAATTGTAAGATTTGTTGGCCAAGAGTTTCATCAAACCCATTGTGTCACCTTGGGGAGTCCCAATGTTATTTGTGAAGAAGAAAGATGGGACACTAAGGCTATGTATTGATTACAGGCAATTGAATCGGGTGACAATGAAGAATAAGTATCCTCTATCGAGGATAGATGACTTGCTTGATCAATTACAAAGAGCTCATGTGTTTACAAAGTTAGAATTGAGATGAGGGTACTATCAGTTGAAAATAGCAGAGGTTGATATATCGAAGAGTGCATTTAGAACGAGATATGGGCACTTCGAGTTTTTGGTGATGCCATTTGGGTTTACTAATGCCCCAGTAGCATTTATGACCTTGTTGAATAAGGTATTTCAACCTTATTTAGATCATTTTGTGATTGTATTTATTAATGACATTTTGGAGTATTCAAAGTGTAGAGAAGATCATTCTAAACATCTGAGATTGCTTCTACAAATAATGAGGGAGAAACAGTTGTATATCAAGTTTAATAAGTATAAATGTTGGCTTGATCAAGTAGTATTCTTAGGTCATGTTGTTTCTAGACAAGGCATACAGGTAGATCGAAGAAAATAGAAGCAGTGTTGAAATAGGAAGCTCCAAAAAATGTGACTGAGATTCAGAGTTTGCCTGGATTAGTTGGTTATTACAGAAGGATTGTTAAGGGGTTTTCACTTATCTCAACTTTTTTGACAAAACTTTTGAGGAAGAATGTGCCTTTCAGATGGAATGGTGATTGTCAGAGGAGTTTTGAGGAGCTAAAGCATTGGTTAACTACAACATCGGTATTAGCTATTCCATCTGGATCTGGAGGATATGTTGTGTACAATGATGCTTCAAACCAGGGTTTAAGATGTGTACTGTTGCAGTATGGCAAGGTGATAACATATGCATCCAGACAGTTGAGGTCTCACAAGTTTAATTACTTGGTACATGATTTAGAACTTGTTGTTGTAGTATTTGCTTTGAAGATTTGGAGATACTACCTGTATGGTGAAACTTTTTAGGTATTTATTGATCATAAAAGTTTAAAATATTTATTTAGTCAGAAGGAGTTGAATATAAGACAGAAAGATGGATAGAATTGTTGAAAGATTATATTGTACAAATGAGTATCATCCTGGCAAAGCTAATGTGGTAGTTGATGCATTAAGCAGGAAGTCCAATAGTAGTGTGGCTTAAGTACAGTTATCGAGGTTAGCGAGCCTAATTTAATTGAGAGCACTGAATGTTGAATTGAATTTGGGGAAAAATGAAGCATTGATAGTTACATTGAAGTTGAGACCCGTATTGCACGAAAGAATCAGAAAGGCTTAGAATAGAGATCTAGAATTGGTGAAGTTAGTTCAAAAGTTGAAAGTGAATGTGGATTCTGAATTTGAATTGAGAGATGATGCATTGTGGTTAAAAGCAAAGATTATTTGTGCCTGTTGTTGATGATTTGAGGAAAGAGATTCTAGAGGAAGCACATGTAGCAGCTTATGCTATGTATCCTAGTTTTTGGTGACTAGGGATGAAAAAGCAAGTGGCTGAATATGTGGCTTAGTGTTTGACTTATCAACAGATAAAAGTTGAGCCTTTGGCTCCAGTTGGTATGTTATAGTTCTTGCATTTTTCGGAGTAGAAATGGGAGAGAATCATAATGGATTTTATTATGGGTTTGTCGAGGACTCCGAGACAACATGATGCAATTTGGGTCATTGTTGATAGATTGATCAAGTCGGCTCACTTCTGGCTAGTGAGAGAGAATAATTCACAAGATCAGTTAGCTCGGAGATATGCGAATGAGGTAGTGAGGTTATATAGAGTTCCAGTATCCATTGTATTGGGCAAGGATCCTAGATTTACCTTGAGATTTTGGGGTAGTTTATAGACAGCATTAGGTACAAAGTTGACCTTCAGTACTACATTTCATCCATAGACAAATGGACAGAGTGAGAGAACGATTAAAACTGTTGAGGATATGCTAAGGGCTTGTCTATTGAAATTTCAAGGAACATGAGATCAGTATGTGGCTTTGATTGAATTTGCTTATAACAATCAATATCGTAGTAGCATTGGTATGGCACCGTATGAGGCATTATATGGCAAGAATTGTTGATCACCTTTATGTTGGGATGAAGAGGGTCTAAGAATTGTTGAAGGCCTAGAATTGATTCAGGATACTATGGATAAAGTGAAATTGATTCGAAGTAAAATTAAAATGACACAAGATAGACAAAAGAGTTATACAAATCAACACAAGAGGGACATGGAATATCAAAGTGGAGATAAAGTATTTCTAAGAGTATCCCCTTGGCGAGGTGTGCTGAGGTTCGGTAAAAAGGGCAAGTTAAGTCCTAGATACATTGGTCTTTATGAGATCATTGAGAGAGTTGGACCATTGGCTTATAAGTTAGCCTTACCGGATGAGATGTTTCAGATTCACAATGTGTTCCATGTCAGCATGCTTAGGAAATATTGATCTGATCCTACTCATGTGTTAACGGTTTAGGAAGTTGAAATTGCAACTAATATGAGTTATGTTGAAGAACCGATAAAGATAATTGGCTATCAGAATAAACACTTGAGGAACCAAGTGATTCCATTGGTGAAAGTCCTTTGGAAGAATTATTCAAGTGAGGAAGCCATATGGGAAACGAAGGAGCACATGAGAAATCAATACCCCTCCCTATTTGACCATTCAGGTAAGAATTTCGAGCAAGAAATTTCTTAAGGCCGCGGGGCGGGTGAGGGGGGGTGGAATTGTGGTATCCTATTTTCGGTATATGCTTAGTGTTTAACCCTAGATTAAGTATTGCATATACACGCATAACTTGAACATTCATACACGAATTTATATTTGAACGCATTACAAAGATAACATATGCACTTAATTGACTTTTTCCAGGGTATGAAAGAAGTTAAGCGAATATGATGTGAATTATGATTTAATATATCTTGAATTTTAGTATGTTTGGATTTCAATTAGTAAATTTGGGATTAAATGTTATTGATTGAGAGATTAATGAATTAAATGTACATTTGGTCTAGAAAAAATGCCAAGTGGTAAGAAAAATTAATATATGAAAATTAGGATGATTAAGCCTAAAATTGTGTGACAAATGGCTTGGCAAGAATGTGACAAATGGCATTGTTAATAAGTTGACAAATGGCCTAATGGAAGTGTTGCAATTGGCAGCATAATTAGAGGGAAAATGGGAGTCATGCATCGGAGACATGTGTCAATGCATAAATAAGACACTTAGTGGCTTAGGTGTTACGTTCTTGTAAGGAAGTCTCTGCAGCCCTCACTTTGTTTTCAATCTCTCCACTGAAATCATCCTTGCCCATGTTATCACCCGAAGTCCTTTGCCAAACTATTCATTAAGGGAGCTACTTCTTGTTATCCGTTATGTTGTTGTCTCTATGGTGTGAAGATCATCTTCGTTCCACCTTGATCTTGAAGTTAGGTTTGGTTGCTTGAAAGGGTTGATATAGTTAGATCTTTGGAGTTATTATCAGAAATCAAAAAGGTAAAGGAATACTAAACTTGGTATCATGTTAGAACATGTATTGTTTGATGTTATGAAGTGGATAAAATGTGTATTGAATTAATGAAGAATTGAGGTTAGAAACTCGATACATGGTGCCAATATATTGATTGAACTTAGAAGATTTCTATATTTGCTCTTGGTGGATGAAAAACCTAGGATATAGATTGATTCATGGCTGAATTAGGCCTGGATTTGAAGTATAATGAAGGTGGATTTATGTCAAACAAAGATGTTAATTTGGTGTGCTTGAATTAAGAAATAACTAGGACTATATGCATAATAATGTAATAGTTTCTAATGCATAATAACGTAATAGTTTCTAATTTGATTTTTGATGCATGAAAGACAATGAGTTGTGAGTTGTCAGTTGAATAATTTTGAACCGGAATAGTAAAGGTTATTGATTAGGAATTGGAGTATGATTTAAGCCTAATAGAGTTATAAATGATGAACTATAAAGAGGCTATTTTAACTCTCGTATAAAGTGTAAAAAAAATCTGGAAATGTAAAAGAAGAATAGCTGGAATATGTTAGTTGTTGTATTTTCCCTGAACATGTATATGCATTTTAGCCATATCTTCATCGGTAGACATCCAAATGAGATTATTTTATGTTTAGATTAAACAAGAGACATAGATATATTTTTCATAAAGAAATCTAATTTGAAGTCTGTCTTTAAGAGTTTCAAAATTTGGATTGAAGTTGAATTTTTGGATTCTGTCTTGGTTTGGGAATAGTCTACAATATTTTAGGTATAAATTGTAGAATATTGAACCAAACTTCATGAAATTGGTGTCATTAGAAACTTAAAACACATGGGAGCATTTTTTTAGGAGAATGTATTGCCTAAATACTTCATTTTCCCTATCAAAATGGCCATACAAAATTGACTCAAAAATTTGTTTTGAGAAAAACTGGAATGATGCTTAAATAAGGGACCATTAGGTACAGAAAGGGAATATCAAGGAGTTGCACGATCGTGCTCAAGCACGATCATGATAGAGAGGAAAGTGAAGGTGCACAACAGTTTGACAGCTTTCAACACTCTTCACTTTTTTGACTATAACTCCTTTTTCGGACCTTCGATTGACTTGAAATTTGAACCACAAGCTCCTCACACATTGTCCTTCCCCTCTACCAAAATTCATTGTCATATGAATTCAATAAGAAAGGATTGATAAATGATTGATTGATTATGTTATAATAATCAATTGTATTGAGCTATGAACCTTAGTGCATGATTGAGTGATGAACTTAGAATAAATTTGCATTCTTGAGGTGTAAGCCTAAGTTCAAATTAGACATATATGAGTTTTGAAGTATGAATGATCATGAGATGTGAATAAAGGAAACATACCCGGAATAGTAATTGGGCATGCATTGAATATGACATATATGCATATGTGCAAAAATGAATAAATATTTGATTGATTGACTTTGTAATGTGAATTATGTGTGAATTGTATGATTTTAGACGCTTAAGTCATATGCCATTCAGACATTACCAGACCATCCACACAATAGCATAAATTGGAGCGTACTATGAGTCAACCTAGAAGATCTTCCTAGGATTGCTTTATTCTGTTTAACTTTCAATTATTGAACTGTTTGTGATTTATATGTGAATTCCGGACTTTAATAGTCCTAGGCGTTTGATATTTGGGAATGTATTGGAAGTATTTTGTTTGCATCTGAAGTTTGAATGATGTTTGTTTGCAATTGAATTCTGAATGATTTTAGAATACTCAATATAAGTTGAATGCCGAACTGAGGTCCGATGAATATAAAATTTTGTCTGTGCATCATAAGTGAATGATATTCATAGCGTTGTGTATTTCATAAAATGCATTTTCAGATAAAGATCGTTGTGATCAAAGTAGCCAGTCTGAAAGTGCTTTAAGCTTAGAATTTTGCACGTAGAATTTTGCTCTGTGATTTCTATATCTGAAAGGCACTCTGTCATAACAAATAATAACGAATTTGGAGTCTCATATGCATTTGCATTTGTATAATTATGATTATGAAATATATGATTATGAAACCTTTTCTGAAATTGTGATGATAAGGTGATGTGCCATGATAATGTGATCGATTAGGTTATACATGTTCTGAAAGAATGTATGTGAAATGTGCGTCATTCATTATTTCTTATTGAAATGACAAATGTTTGTAAAAATGGTTGGTTATGTGACATTTGAGTATTTGACCTGAGTAAGATTATCAATGATGGTTCACTCATTGAGTTTGCAAAACTCATAAAAAAGTACAACATGACTTTTCAGGTACGAGACAGAAGACCTAGTTCCTAAGATTTTCTAGAGCATCAATTTGGATTAAGATTTGGCTCAAAGGTCTGTTAGTTGACATCAAAGGATTTATAGATTGTATTTTGTAGTTTCTTTGACATATAGAACTTTTGTATAAAGGATTGCAAACTTTCTCATGTTTGGTAATGTAAATACTAGTTTCAATGACTACAATGTAAACTTTTGTTGAATGCAATGAAGTGTTGAGGTTTTAATTATTGTATGATGCCATTTAAGAGATTATGTTAGCTCTAACATACCATTGTTATAGGATATATACTTAAATGTCCTCTGGATGTTCGGGTATATACTCTATGGTAGTGGGATGTTACAACAAGGAGCTAAGAATTTGATGATAAATGGTAGAATTCATATAAGTGGTTCATTATGAAAGTTATGATTTTTTTTAAAATTAAAAAGAATTCATTAATAGGCATGAAAGATTAGAACTAGAGGTTCCGCCCTTTTCTAATATAGTGAGAGTCAAATAAAATAAGATATAACAACATAGTTGATTTTAGGAAAGACTAGAACTAAAGGTTCCGCCCTTTTCTAATATGAGAGCTTAGTTGATCAATAACTTATGAGTTAGCAAAGTTTCCTTAATCAAGCAATGCAAATTATAAATAAGAGTGTACTTGTCAATTCTTCTGCTGGTGAGGTTTTTGATTTCTTTCTCTCCAGATTACATGAACTACACAATTGAAATTAAAACTTAAGTAGATTCTATCATTTTCCACATAAATATATTTTGCTTTGACCTATTCAAGAATATTGCTTCAATTGGATTGAAAGCAATATTGGCTTAGGGTGTGCTGAATGTTAGCCCAAATGGAGGCTGTGAATTTACATTTGAAGTATAAATGGGCTATACCTTCTTCTTCAATAATGCAGAATTCATGAAGAGGTTAATAGAGCCATGAATCTTACCTTTTGTCTTCAGTCTACCTTTAGCTGCTAGCCAAGTTGTGAATGAGGCTTTGGGCTTTAAGGATGCTTTCTATACTACATTGAACCATGATATATTCGAGGTAGGAGGTTTAATAACTTTAATGCAGAACGAATTTGAGAAAACCTTATTAGAACTTGAATTCCAAATATACTTGTCTGTGCTAGAACAATCAAGTTGATAGTTTGGTAGACAGGTATGGAGCCTTTCAAACCCTCCACCTTGAAATTGCCAAGAGTTGTTTTCAATGATGATATGAACTTTCGCATGTGATGAAATTCTTTTAAACAAGGTAGAAATATCATTTTTGAGGTGAAGAGGGCTAAAGGAGGTCTAATTATCAAACCAGAACCAAGTATCATTTCCATTTCCCACATGGACATTGATGAAGGAGTATACTAGATGTCATTTCCTTAAAATCCGAATGAAGAACCAAGAATGCTCTTTAATGTTAGAATTGCCATCACCGATGTTTCTTGGTTGTTAGACCTCGCTTGATTCCGGAGCCTAACCTCTTCCTAAATCATGAAACCTGAGCGTATCCCCATGAATCTCCTTGACCATCATAGATTTATCTTCTTGCTTTGATACCATCTCTATTAGACCCCGCTTGATTCCGGAGCCCAACCTCTTGTTAAATCACAAAACCTGAGCATATTCCCATGAATCTCCTTAACCATCATAGATTTATCTTCTTGCTTTGATACTATAACTGTTGGGTCCTGGATCTGAAACCCAACTCTTGCTCTGATACCACTAATGTTGGATCCCGCTTGTTTCCAGAGTCTAACGCTTGCTCTGATACCACATCTGTTGGATCCCACTTGATTTCAGAATCCAACTCTTACGAAAACATCAAACGTGACCGTGCATATTATAGTGAAGGGTTATTGCATTGAACCCTCATTAGCCATCATCAATTCATCTTCATTCTCATAACATCCCAAAAATTTCCTCACAATTTATTCAATGGCGTGCCCATACAAATCAGTCACCATACTCAAACTCATTTCTCCTATTTGCGGACAAAATTTGGAAATCTTCAAAACAAAATTTAAATTTGTCTTCTTAAAAGAAATTGTAGAAGCTCTATGTCTCTAGTTTGTATTGAAGCAAGAACCATCTTAATTGGAGCTCTATAGATCAAGATATGCTTAAAAATCCAACGCATGTTCATAACCCCGTTATTCTCTTCCAACTGATCCCTCAATTTATTTCCATTAAACTTTTCATAATCAATACCAAAAGATACCAATTTCCATGGAGAGATATAAAAATGTCTTATGAACCTATTGCTTCAAGAATCACCTCATTTGGAGGTCGGATGAGGAAGTTATGACCAAAAGAATCCAACATGTTTAAGTCCTCAATCATGCAGTTAACATGTCTTGGCGCAATTGTCATAACTTTCACCACAGATGTCTGATTGAGTTCATTCTTGGACTATTGGAAAGAGATATCGAGATATACAACTTTCATGAAGACCACAAAGTGAGATTCTACCTCTAAAAGGGTCAAAAATCTCGATTTACTGAAGTTGTCCTGTGTATGTCCATTTAACGGACATTCATATATGTTTAATGAACATTGTTGGGTCTAGGGGCTCATTTTCACTCAAGAAGGTCCGTTTAATGAACATAAAGTCTGTTTAACAGACATGGGCTAGGCTGGGGGTCCTTTTTAACCCGAGAAGGTCCATTTAAAAGACCTAAAGTTTGTCTAACAGACATAAGGGTTCCCCAAACCCCTCCAAAGCCTCTACAATGCTTCCTACATCTAATCTAACATCATATTCACTCATAATTTTCTCAAATTCAACTCTTATAGTGACAAATAACTTCATATCAATTCAAACACCAAATTTATCTCATAAAACTCTCAATTCTCAACCCATTTGGTTCATTAAAACCACACATTTTAATTAATATACCATAGATGTCCGATGCATACATTCCATGCAGCATCACATCTTGTAACAATCATATCTTTCCATTCTGATATCCAAAAATTACAAACTTTATATCGTTGGAAAGCTAAAAAGATCATTTACAACTTCCAAGAAGAAAATGTTGGCTAATTCTACCTAAATCGATACAGTTTTTCTATTGAATTCAGAACACAATTTTCCCTTATGAAAACTTGAAATTTGTCCTAAATTCACTTCCTTAACTAATGCAACATCAT
>JANVCL010000002.1:14081061-14093667 GCA_026546855.1 Erythroxylum incrassatum | reverse complement strand
ATTTGAATTCATTGAATGATTTGCAAAGCTGTGTGAATATTGTTATATGGTTGAACTGTGTATCTGAGAAATGATTTATCATCTGTGATAGTATTTAATACTTGTTAAGTGGAATTGAGCTGTATGATTACATGCTATAATTGATCTCGTTTTATGACATGAGTGAACCATCGAGGACGGTTACTCTACTGAGTTCGCAAAACTCATCAAAATTGCATCGTTGTATTTTAGGTTCGAGTGTGAGACGACCTAGCTTCTAAGACTCCGTATGTTATAGTCAAATTTGACTCTGAGGTCGGTCAACTGAGATTGAGGACTTAGTTATTTCTTTCATGTTTATTGTATTTGGTGTGTACTGAGTTGTTTAAGCTCATAGGATAATGTAGTAAAACATGGATAGTATTATATTGTATGAAACAATATAAATTATTGAATTTGCTTAATGTGATAACATTTTGAGTTTAGAAAATGCGTGGTTGATGGTTTAAGGTATGATGCCATGTTATGTACAAGAAAGGTGAGTTAATTAACATGTCATTTATATCAGGCATGTACACATGTATCCGATGGACGCACGTGCATATGTCAATTGGGAATGGGGTGTTACAACTTCCTTCATAAGAAAAAAACATAATATATGCTAGTCATATGTTTTATTAATGTCCAGTCTTAATATAAAAATGACTAGGAGCAATTTAGGGATAATACATAAATTTATTATGAATCTCATAATTATAATCTCCTTATAATTTCATTTGCAATGTACAATTATCCCATGAACTTTATCATATGCATCTAAACATGTACAAGATAAATAATGCCTAAATAATTTATCATTAAACTACAACCAAAGCGATTGGCTAGAGGGTATAAACTAACAATATCTCACTTGCACTAAGCCAATCATTTAAGTATCTCATACCATTTCACCATATGATGATTATTCTATTGCTAGAATAATGATTTAATAAGATAATTCAACAAGATTTTCTATAGTGAGCACTTATTTAAATCTTACAACTCCCATCTTAATATCATCATACTTAAGAACAATTGCCTCAATACATCATTGGATCTTTGATAAGACATTAGCTCCTTATGCATTCCCATTGTCTCTAATGTTCTACAATACATTACTATCTTAAACATTGTAAGGAACTATATCAAGTTCACTAAAGAACTTACTGATCTGATTAATCATTTCTACTAAATGAAAAATGTATTACGACTTAATTAGCATCCAATTGCTCCATTGGAACTTTTCCAATCTTAAAATGATATTGTTCTAAATAAAATAAACCTTAATTAGAACTGTTGTTCTTTGTGAACAATATGTCTCCACATACTCCCACTGACCTTTTTATAGATATGATAAATTCACAATCATCTTTAAAACAAACTCTTTGAATTCATTATGAAAGTGAATCTTTCAACATCTTGTACCTTTCAACTATACATCAAATGTATCAATAAAGGCAATAGTTGCAATTAGATATATTATCATGAAATTTGATCCTTTCAAATTTCATCTTACTCCCATTACTTATCTTAAGAACCATTCTCCTATAAGCATATATTGAAACAAACAATTTGTTCAATAGGTCTGTAAGATCATATCCAACCTTTTGGATATCTCATAACCCTTTTTTTATACCTATTTTAGTTCTAAACTTAATGGATTATATATACGCTTTAACTAAGTATCACATCCTTGAATCATTAGCTTTGAGTCTTTTAAACACTTAGCGTTTCATATTTAATATGAAATATTGCTAATTCATTCAATTAGAACTATAGAAGGTAAGTTATAGTACTAGACATAGCTATAGAAGAAATAATATTGCAGCCCATAATATCTCATATTGTAATTTTTTCTTTTACATAATAAATCCATACTCTTATAAATTTATTTGTGAAGGTATTCACCAAAGAATCTTATTCCCTATAAATAACCAAAAACTTAAAATTCACCATAACGATCTCATCAAAGTGCTTCAACATTTTCAATGCATAATTTCTACTTAGATTTAAATAATTTGAATTTTTCAAAATTTTAAATCAACATTTCATTTAATACATTTGACTATATCACATTAAGTTGTTAGTAATATAATGAAAATCACATGTATAAGATTTATCAATTCAATACCATCATCATCCTTTTACCAAAGGTTGACTTGGTTATTTTTCAACTTTACAAGTTTCACAAGTTCTATACAATTCATAATCACAAGGATACATATGTACTAGTATGTAACTTTATGATTCTCATTATGTTGATTTAACCAATATGACATAAAAGGATAATTTCGGTTATCCAACTTTTAATTCTTGCCACTTATGTTAAACATAAGTCTCCTTTGATCTAACACATACAAACTCTTTGTATAAAATTGGATAAACTTTTTTTACTTAATAATCTATTTCTAACCATACATTGAATATTACAATAATGTTGAATCTAAATTTAGTATTAAATACTCGTAAGCATAAATTAGAAATACATATGACCTCTATCATAGCATATTTAGGCAAGAAAAGTCATACAATCATTTTCTTCTTATGAAAAATATTATTATACTATAACTAGGTCTTTAATTATAGTCCATAATTTTGCTTTTAGTAGGCTAAATTAAGTGGAACAAGTGCAATAAGGTACTATCCCTTTCAGCTTTTTTCCTACAACCCTTTTCATTTTGCTATCCTGGTGTTGACATACATCTTACATCTTGTCATCAAAGTTTATGAGACATTAGTCAACTCAAAATGCCAATACATTTTGTCATCTATATGATTTTGGCATATCTCTAAAACTTTGCCATCGAATCCTCAACAAGGATTATAACGTAATAACATGATGGACATACAATTTTCTATCCAACTATTAAGAACTCTTCTCAAACATATCCTATGTCTAAGAAATTGGGTTTACTAACTTAGTATCAACTATACTAAACAAGGTAAATTCTACTCAGAACACAATATAATTGTAAGAAAAAGCAAGTAATTAATTATATGCCAGGCTACCAAATAAGATTAAGACTTTAATCATATATTTGGTTACACCCACTATTTTATTCTAAATAATAGCCCTTACTACTATTCAGAAAGATTACTCTACTCTTTCCCAATATAGTTGATCGTGAGTTTGCTCAATAGACCAACTAAACTTAAATTAGGTAGATAATAACTTTATCAGTTACATCTTATATGACTCTTAGATCCGTTAGGTGACAAATATTGCCAAAAAATATCTTATGTATTATTCTAACTTTGCCTATAAATTCATGTAATCACGAGTTTGCTCATCTAAATCACAAAAATTTAGTTTAAGTAGATCCCACCATCATAAGACTAAACATGTTCGGATTAAAGTGACCTTGAGTTTGCTCAACAACCTATAATAAACAGACTCTGGTTTATTCTTATAACAATGTAAGGTAACAATCACGTTCTTAACATGTACTTAATATTTTAACGAGAGATTTAAGTTCATTTGACTCATTAAACACAAATTACATTAAAATATTACTCATATAAAATGTATAATTTATCGTGCATCCAATACATATATCAACCATATAAATAAAGTATCCAACTTATGCACTTATAATCAAATTATATGTATAAAATGTCATACTTCGTTTCATTTTAGTTATTGATCTTTATAATCTAAAATAACATTTTCAACTCTGTTGAAATATAAGTGAGACTTTGTCCCACATTGAAAGAATATATGGCCTTGAGCATGCATATAAGCCTAATAAGTTACTCCTCCTAATACCAATTGGTTTTGGGATGAAACCTTATTAAGGCTTATAAGTGCTCAATTTATTTAGGTCCAATCATATACAAAATTTAACATGGTATCAGAGCAGGTTGCTCTTGAATTACTCGTCACCACCTCGTCACGATAAACTGTGGCACGTGTTGGGCCGTAAATTAGCTCACACGTGAGGGAGCGTGTTGAAATATAAGTGAGACTTTGTCCCACATTGAAAGGATATATAGCCTTGAGCATGCAAATAAGCCTAATAAGTTACTCCTCCTAATACCAATTGGTTTTGGGATGGAACCTTATTAAGGCTTATATGTGCTCAGTTTATTTAGGTCCAATCATATACAAAATTTATCAAACTCCTTGGAAAAATTAAATTAGATTAAAATCATTAATTCCTACATAAATTAAATTCCTATTCTAAATAGAAATTTAATTTGATTTGAAAACAATCTTCAAATCCAATTGGAAACTATCTCCAATTTATCTTGACTCATTTAATAAAATTAAATTGAAACAATTTTCAATAAATTGTACTTCTTACTTAGTATAATTTAGAAAAATTCTTTTTAAAAATTATATAAGTAACATATTCTAACCCAATCAGAAGACTATTTCTAATCTCATTAGAAATTATTTTGCCTTAATTAGAAAACTATTTTCTAAAATTAAAAGGAAATTACTTTAAAAATTAAATAAAACAATTTTCAAATTTAACTAAGAAAGTCCTCCATATTATTTATTTAGAGATTGCTTTCTTCATAAATTAGAAAAACTTTCTTTAATAAATAAGAAAACTATTTTTAAAAAAATATTGAAGAAAGTTCCTTTTCTTGATAAATAAATGAAAACACTTTTCAAATTTAATCAAGAAAATATCCTTTCTAATAAATCAATAAACTTATTATTAATTAATAAATAAACAATTTCTACATGAATTGAATAATAATTCTCTAAAAAATAAAGTTATAAATTAAATTTATCTCAATCAAATTGAAATAAATGAATTTAATTAAGAAACATATTTCTTGATTACTTAAGAATCAATTTTCTTAATTTTAAGGAGTCTAATTAATTAATTTCAATATATTTGAAACTAATTAATCTTATTTTAGAAACTAATTTTATAATTAATTAATTTCAATCTAATTGAAA
This sequence comes from Erythroxylum incrassatum, assembly GCA_026546855.1. Classification (NCBI taxonomy): domain Eukaryota; kingdom Viridiplantae; phylum Streptophyta; class Magnoliopsida; order Malpighiales; family Erythroxylaceae; genus Erythroxylum; species Erythroxylum incrassatum. The sequence goes on along the minus strand of JANVCL010000002.1, from coordinate 14,088,734 downwards.
CTAATTAATTCTAATTTTATAAACTACTTTTTCAAAATTAATTAGGAATATATAATTATTAATGTTAATCATATTAAAAAAATTAAGTACTTTAATTTTGTAATTAAATTTTAAATTTAAAACTTATTTTTAATTATATTTGGTTATGAGCTATTTTAGAACTAAATTACACCTAATTTAGGAACCAGACAAGTCCAAAACCAAGTTTGGAATACCTTATTCCAAAATCCACACAGTCCTTATTCTATTACTAGAATGGACTTATCCTTGTAACCAAACAAATCCAAACACTCTTAATGTTGAACATGTTTCCAAACATGCTTCTTCTTCATCTTATTCTCAAACCCTAATTTCATAAGATGAACCCTAGCCTCCAAGGATGCCGCTGTCAACTGCTGCCTTGCACTACCACATACATCTACTTCTGGCGTCCATGCCTTGCGTTGCGACCTGAAAATTGCACCTCCACCATCTCCATGGTTGGCCACGCTTCCTTGCCGCTTCGACAAGGGCGATTGTCACCCAACCATATGCAACTGTCACCCCTAGAAACTAATGGCGAGAACTGGTTCATGGTTGAACTAATGACGTTCACCGCTCATTTCAACCCACCAGATGTAAAAGCAACATGCAAGCACAAAATTCCAGATCCAAGAAAGATCAAGTAGATGTAATTCCAAAAGCATAAAGATAGCTTTTCAAGAATACAACACGTCCCTTATTTGCGTTTTCATTCACAAACAACATAAAGAAAAACACCAGAACACAACAACACAACCCTAATGCCTCCTCCGTTCAGCGATCTATTTTGTGACATCACCATGTCTTTTAACACGCAAAACCAATACACACAACCAAAGGTACCAGCACCCTTATTGTCTAATTCTAGGTTTCTTGTTTCGAGAAATCACGAACACCGTTGTTTTCCAGAAAACAAAAACCCATCCAGAAATCGAAACTGCAAGCAAACAACAGCCAAAGAACAAACAACAAAGAGTAGACGTGAAGGCATGAAGCATTAACTGATTTTTCTTTTAGGGTTCCTTCAAAAATCAGATCTGATCTGATTTTTCATTTCTAAATTTCGATCAATAACAATCAAACAAATTTAATCAAATTATAGAATTATAGGTGGCTCTAATACCACTGTTGGGAAACCGGATGGGTTAGGTTTTGATCTCAACTGCAACGAAATAATTGCAAAATTTTTTCGTATTTTGATTTCCCAAAAATTAAGATCACCTTAATTCTATAAAATGATTAACACATAATCATAATAATGCGTGAATCTAAATTCGTACCTTATTTCAAAGCTTGATCATATTCTTTTTGTATCTCTCGAACTGTTTCCGAAATCGATTTGTCTCAATCACCATAATCGCATAAATGTTCGGCCTCTAACAGTATTCACAAAATGAGTTGAGAGATCTCTGTAACTTTTATAGAGATGATTAAGCATGAAGTGCTAGCTCTATATAACTTAAGTCTATTTATAATAATCTTTGGACATTCTAGTAATTTAACTGAAATTAAATTCAATTTCAATTAAACTTAATTAGAATTACAAATAATTCTAATTAAATACAAATTATGCCTATATAAGATTCAATATCTTTTATTGATCCTTATTTAATAAATATCTCATATTTAATCATAAAGTTTCTCAAACTTTACAATCAAATCCAACTTGATTAAATTAACTTTACTCTCTTCAATATATTCTATATGTGAAACCCATTAGATTCCCAAATATGTTGACAATGATTATAAATTATAATTCTAATTTATAATTAGAATAAGATAAATTAAAAATCCTTTTAATTTATTTTTAATTCTCTAATTAAACAATTTATAATCATATGTTAAGATTGGTATCTAGCAACGTGTCATGACCACTCAAATATTTAGGAATATCAAAGTAGTTTTAATTAACCTTTCCGTATATGATTTTTTCATATAATTCAATCATTTGATCACTCAATATTCCGATTAGATATAGAGCATGAAATTAATGTCTACTATATTTTGAGTCTAATCATATTAGTTCTACACCATCAGCTATCAATTTAAATAATGACATTTGTAAACTATTTACAAAATGTCATTATGCCTTGACCAATGATTTCCTGAATCAATACTAATCGAGAACAAAATATTCTCCCTTAATTACTTTAGGGTGATGAATCCTATCTTGATCACACAACTGTCTCCATATAATTCATACTATATCCAATGACTATCGTTTGACCGACTCATGATTAAATAAGTCATAAATAGTATCGAAACATAGCAATCCCTATACAAGATAACTTTGGTGACCTAAAGTCAAAGGAGTACAAGTAATATTCCAAATGGATTTCTTATGTCGGGTCTATTCATGAACTTGTTATCTAATAAGCACTCACATGTTTATTTAAGTTTCTCCATACTTTAGTCTATGAGATTGACTACTTCCTTCATAAGGAAAAACATAACATGTGCTAGTCTATTTATGTTCTATTAATATCCAGTCTTAGTAGAATAATGACTAGGAACAATTTAGGGATAACACATAAATGTAATATGAATTTTATTATTATAATCTCATTTGTAATGGACAATTATCTCACGGACTTTATCATATACATCTAAACATGTACAAGATAAATAATATTTTTAAATAATTTATCACTAAACTACAACTAAAGTGATTGGTTGTATGGTATAAACCAATATTGTCATGGGTTGTTAAATTTGCCAGAGGTTAGGAAAGAGTTTGATGATGGTAGTAAGAACTTAGCAACGCTGCCAAGTGTGATATAATTGTCAAATAATTTTGAGTTATCCATTGTAATGATTTAGTCGTCATAATGTATGATTTTAGTTGTATCCACTAATTTGTTATGAATGCTTTGATTTTGAGAGTGAAATTGTTTGCGAGAGCTTTGACTTCATTTTTTTGGCTTCAAATTTCCACCACGACCATTGATGTAGCTTTGTCGTGTTGGTGAGCCAGTGGAGTGAAAAAAAAAAGGGTTGATACGTAATACAAGCAGGGTAATGATTACAGGGGTTGTGATGCGTTGTAATTATTGTTTGAAGCTTAAGGTCAAAATTACAATTGTCGTGTAAAGTTAGCACTATGATAGAAATGGCTAACTTAGCTGCCCATGGCTAGCTTACAAACTAAGAAGAATCTTACACGCTGATTTTCATCTTTGAAATTAGTGTAGTTTTAACAAAAAATTTTATGGCCTTGTCTATTTTTGAAAAATTAAAAGGATATAGGTTGTCTCTCGTAAAACTCAAAACATATTTTAGAATCTGAATCCATTCCTTTAAAAAAATGCATTATAAATAATATACACATAATATTTTTCAAATTGGAATGACCATCAAAATATATCACTAAAACAAAGTCATTCAGCAATCTCTTTTTCAGTTTAAAAAACATAATCTTAGGTTGTACCGAGTGAAAATCACATTTAAATTTAAGGTGACTGCACTCCTACCAATATAATATGTTTTCAGTCGTGTACTCCACTGGTACAAAAATGTTTTGATACATGTTATAATTTTTGTTTTGATATATGTTATACTTTACAATGGTTTTTTTAAGAATATATACTACATATATTTTAACCATTTATATGAAATTGAAGTGATATATCCTTTTATAATAATTTTAATATCTATTTGTGTTATTTTATAATTTGTATATAATGTAATCGAGCATGTTCTACAAATTTAAAGAATAACTTGTGAGCTTGATCATATGCCATACACATAAATGTAAAATAAAATATAAATAGGATAATAAAATAATTAAAATATATAAGAAGGATAATATAAACTGGTCTCTATGTGTTATAATTAAAGTACAAAAGTAGATTTGTCTTGTTTAAATAATATGAAACCTTACTAAAAGATAACTTGTAAATTATATTTGTCCTCTTTAAATTTCTCCTTTTTTTTATTTCAATTCTCTAATTAATAAATATTCTAATTCAATCTTTGAATTATTAGATATTACAAAGCATTTACAAAATTCAAGTTAGATATTAACATGTAAGTGACGTGCATGTTATCGTGGGGACTTTTAAAAGTACAACAAAATTAGAGTAAATTTATCAAAGTCTTCGTGTAATATTCGAATTTAAGTCTCAAAGTTTAACTCAATATGTTTTCATAATCATCAACCAACAAGTTCGTTAGCTTTTAAATGTCTCATGTCACTCGTGTTTAAGCGTTTCACTCACATTCTCAATATACAAGTATTTGACACAACTTAATCAAATGGACAAATAAGAGAGATATGTTAAAAATCAAACTTTTAATGACATATTCACAATAATTAATACAAAAAGGCTTAAGTGACTTCCTTCTTGAAACACTTTATAATAATACCACTCAAAGAACTCTTTACTCGAAACTCTCGCTAGCAACTTTTCTACAAAACTCTCCTTTCTTACAAATGATTAAATGTACATTAAGTTCCTCAAATAAAGTACAATTGATGCTTTGATATAGGTTTATAAGAACTTAAAGATCAAGTAAGCTAAAACTATCCACTTTCTCCACTAACCCACCAAATTAGTGGGGAGTTGTCACTTCTTCCCCTAACTCCATCAAGTTAATGGAGAGTTGTCTACTTAGGCCACTAACTCATCTTTTTCATATAGAATAATTGTTTGGAAGATATTAATCCATTGCCATGTCATCTGACCCACTTTCCTACAATTTAAAGAAGTACTCTCACTTTGTTAGGTAGTGTTCCTAATTTCTTTGGCCATTACTTTCATGTTCTTGCAATGTATCATCACATCATTGCATCTTAAAGCCAGATGCCCTGATAAGTCTTCAATCTAGCCATCCTAAGCCATTTTTGTGCATGGTTTATCCAAGCACATCAATGGTGTAATCTTATTGTTATATGACCTAAGTTAGCATCAACATGAGTCATCATATAACAAATCTTGCATGTTTATGTACCTTTTGATCTCTTAGTCGAAGTTAAGTACCTTCGTGTACCGTTATACTTAGCACAACTTAGTTGTGCCATCATTTTCAATTTCACAATCAAATCTCATCTTTAATTGAAGATTACTGTTAATGTACACCATTGCATGCTAACGCTCTCCTACTCTTGAACTTTCATCAATAATGCCTATTATAGCTTGCCTACTTTTGGGACTATGCCCCTGTTTCATCGTCAACATGTCACCTCTATGTCAAACTAAGTGTCAAGCATTAGCCAAGGATCACCAATACTTACATGAGTTTGTAAGATAAATTTAAAGGTAATAAACTACTCTCACTAGAAAAACTCAACACTCTCATCAAAATAATGTATAGATACTCATCCATGAGTGATTCCTTAGAATACTCCGTAGTCAAAGTTTGAATATAAGAGTTATTCTTCATATTCATAAACACATCATCTATGTACTATTTTTCCTCTTCATCAAGTTTTTATACTTTTGTTTAAATGCTCATTTGCAATGTCCACTATGCCTAAAAGAACATCATTTATGAGATAGAATTCTCCCATAGATTCCTTACCTCCTTTTCATTGATCCTTCACGACCATTGATTTGCTCCTTACACATCTTCCATTTTAAGCATTCACAAGAAAAATATGATCCCTCACAAATGAAACAAGAAATAACTCATTTTTATTGTTTCTTTGACTTACGATAAAAGTTTCACATACCTCATCTTTGCCTTTTTGTAAGCCATTTCATGTTCGATGATTCTTCGAACTTGATAAGTAGTGATTTAGTCATAATGTAGTTTGCTTATTTATCCAAGTATATTTATTAATTTTGGTACTTAAGTTGTTTATATTTTATTTCTATGTCTAACTTACTCGCTTAGATAAAAAAGGAATAAATTCAAACAAGTTTGGAGGAACTTTTTATATGAATTTAGACTTATTTTGATTGAGTTATGGAGTGCAGGGTGGTGCATATGATCATACAGGAGAGTTTATAGGCATGTTGAATATTTCATATGTAAAATGCATGTGTTGGTTGGGAACATGCCTATGTTAAGTAGCAAGGAGGCCATGTTAATGGTACATGGTTATGTTTGTGAACATATTAGTTGTAAAAATTATCACACGTCTATTTGACAAATGGGACCATCAACACGCCCTATATTGATGCTCGTAAATCTCATTGTATTCGAATTTCAATATTAAAAAGATAAGATTAAGTAAAAAAAAGGAAGGAGGAAGAGTAAAATACGAGGGAAGAAACCCTAGAACAGTGAAAAAGGAGAAGAAACAAGCAAAGAAACCCCTTTGGAGCAGATTTTCATCAATCATTAGTGAAGTTTTTGAGATTCTAAGGATTTTAATCATATTTTCTTGGATTTACAGTTTTCTCTTTAGTTTTGATGTTTTATTTTTTGTTATCATGAGTTAAATACCTTTTAGTATCTAAATTAGATGAACCCCAGAATAGATCTTATAATGACTGTATTTTGATTTAATTTATCCTTTAATTTTATTAATATTCAGTTATGTATTCATTTTTTTCTCAAATTGATATTGTCAACATATTATTTCATGCGTGATTTTATGCAGTTGAGATTGAGAAATGTAATATAGGAATAGATTTAGCATAATTGAAAGAAGTTACATGCAAACCAAGAGATAGGTCGAAATAGATCTTCTAGATTATGATCAAACCTAATAGTAAATTTACTGATCAATTAATATAATATTAAGGGTTTTAATTAGAAAGAAATTTTAATTAATCAAATTAGAATGATGTGTTAATAGTCTTGAGAAATATATTAGTATAATTTAAGAATTTTCACGATCCATTGAACTTCAGAATGCATTGAACAGTAAAATCATGATTGAATGAGAAGTCCTATAAGGGATTCAAAGTCCAGGTACCATTGTTTTATTGGTTGATTTCTCACTCTTTTCCTATTTTAGTTCCTTTTATTATGTTTATTTTATTTTATTTTAAATCTAAATTATTGTCATCACCTTAATTATTAGTTAAATAATAGGAAATGAGCCATTAGTACTAGTACTTATAGTCTCTGTGGAATCGACACTTGGTATTAATAGCCTTACATTATAGAACAATAGGCGCCCTTACCTTGGATAGTCTATAGATTGAAGGAATTGAGTTAAATATATTGAATGTGAAAGTTTACCAAATTTTTGGCACCATTTTCGGGGAGTAACATATTTGTAAATTTCGATTGCTATTAATCTAACAATTTATTTTCTTTGCATTTATTCCATTCCTTTCGATATTTTAGTTTTGATAATTAATATTTATATCTCTTATTGAATTTTTAAGAGCTAAATTTGTTTATGATATGAAGCAATCCATCGAAATTAGTCCCCAAAGCTGAAAAAAAATCTCTTTAAAATCCCAGAACAAGACTTAGATAAATGGAAGAAAAGTGAGAGCAAGAATTTGAGAGCACACAACTAGAAAATATGGGGTACAACAAAGAACTATGTTTGAGTATGTGAGGCCATCGCTAAATGGAACTAAGTCTAGTATTATTAGACTAACTGCTACGGTTAATGTTATAGATATCGTACCAATTTTGGTATTGAATTACGAATACCAGTTAATACGAGGTACCTTTTTGAGTAATTTTTTAAAATTATAAAATAATCTCTGAATTTTTTAAAATTACAAAATATTCCCTCAACATAT
>JANVCL010000002.1:14044026-14058481 GCA_026546855.1 Erythroxylum incrassatum | reverse complement strand
GTCTGACCTACGTGGAACGGCGAGCACGTACCATGCATGCGCCCATCCGGGCCGTCCACATGCATGTCCGGTCGGGCACGCGTGGCATGCGGCCACACGCACCGACGTCATTGCTGACGTCGGCGGCTGACGTCAACCGTACAGACAGACACTGTTTGCAAAAAAAACCCCTAAGAATTCAAAATTTCTCGTAAGGAACCCCGGGGTGTTTCGGGTCAGTTTTCGAGTTCGGGAAATTTATAAAGTAACCTTTTTCTATTTTTCTGGATTTATTACATTAGTAATAAATTAAGGTTTAACTCCAGAAAAAGGAATTAAGGTATTTTGAATCCGATTTTGATTGAATTTTCATACTTCGAACTTCGTATGAGGGGAGATACATGAGGTCTCCTGTCTCGTCTCTCATTTTCAGTGTTCGGGATTGCATGATAATCCATCGGAAATGGGAATTAAGACATTCTGAAGCCATTTTTTAGTGAATTTTTGTGTAACGAACTTGCCGTAAGGGAGATACATGAGGTTCCCATGTCTTAGGAGGTCAGTTCAATATCCGGTGATGCACGATAATCACTCTACTGAGATTTTTCTTTTAAGAAGGTGTCAAATAAAGTTTTCGAAGAATGTGTTCAACACGTGTGTGTGACAATGAGATTGTGTATTCGGAGTTTTGCATTTCTTGAAATTACATTGTTATATACGGTATGCCCATAAAGGATGTGAGGATGACATAAAGATGTATCCCTTATGTTGGCGGACTTTTTGGTTGCTGATGAGAATATAATCACCAGAGTGGCCTTTCAAGTTAGTATTTTGAATTGTTTTGCTTACATGTTGGGGGATGTCTCTGGTTTTATGTTTGGTTATTCTACCCAGAAGTGTTGGCCTTACATAAAATTTTGAAATGTGCATAAGGCATTAGATAGAGGAAGACTGTGCTCAACTGATCTATTCATCCAAAGGTGGTAGTGTTAGGAGGGTTGATAGTTTGTACTCCGATCACTTTTATGTGTGAAAGTCCAATTGCATATATTATGTATTCAGCCCAAAGTTGTTTCATAATACGTGTGATCGGATTTTCAGGAAAGATATTATTAATGGCTTTAGTATCGCTGTTGTCCTACATTAGTGCTGAATTAAAGATTATAATCTAGTAGTCATCTTTCCAGTTAACCAAATTAGTGTCATTATTGAAACCCTTGCTAGTTCAATATAAGGAATTAGACAAAGAATTGGACGGAGGATGTTCTGAAGGTTATGGAGATAGTTGTAGTTAGTGATTTAAAAATCGGAGCAGACCGGACTGGTTCGACCGGTGACCGGTCGACTATCCGATCCGGTTAACCCTAAAAAATCGATCTTGAATTGAATCAGTTCGAATCGGTGAAAACCGGTCTGGTCAGAAATTTTTTTATTTTTTTATTTTTTGGTATTTTTTAATAATTATATAATTAAATATAATTATTGCATAATTATGACATCACATCGGTTCGACCGTCGGTCGAACCGGTCAAATCGGTGACCAGTAAGGCCTCCGGTTCGAAGACCAGTCCGGGTTTCAAAACACTGGCTGTAGTTCAAATGGCCATACGGACGGATAAACCATCTCCACTTACATCCATGAGCTTGACAGCTCATAAAATAGCCTATTAAGCCTAGGATCGGTCTAACAAATTACATCTGATGACCATTAAGAAATCCGTACCTAACCATATGCAAAGTGGACTTCCGGACGTAGACATAGCGAAGGAGTTTCTTGATAATGTCTCCCAGAGGTACGCTGTCTCATCTGGTGTCGAGACAAGTACCTTATTGATAGTATTGTTCTCCATAAAGTATACAAAGGAAAAGGGGAGCAATGGAATACTTATCAAGAATAGTTTATCTTCACAGTAGGTGAAGATATTGAGACTTCAACACTTTGATATCTCGTTGTGTTGCTAAGGTGGAGAAACTCAAGTTGTTACTCCTACAGTCTTCGAAGCAACTTGAGGGAAGACAAAGATGAAGCCCGTTAAGTTCAAAGGTAGAAGTTCAAATCTTCTCCATATGCTGACGCTGGTCAGACCAGTTCTGGTAAAAGTCCCTTGGACATGAGGAAACCATAAATATGAGGTTTAAAAGGAAGACTGAGATCATCAGGTTATTCTTTGGTTTATCAATTATGAATTTAATTTGCGATAGTCGCGTTAAGTATAGGTGACTATTTAGTAGAACATCTGATCAAGGTGGTTCCACAATGCAGTAATTCATATCCAGGATAAAGCCAAATAAAGGGAATAAGGAACTGATGGTTCACAGTAATAAAGAGATGGAAGTAATACCTATAAGGGGAGTATGTATTGAACTTTACTGTAAGGTTCATAAGGTTTATTCGACACATTTTATATGTGATCTTTTGATCAATTAAGGACACTGAAGGTTAACGTTTTGCATTGAATACTTCTGTTATACAGTTGCTGTTTAATGCAAAACATAAAGGTGCAACTTTCTTGTCATATGGTGTGTATAGGATGTGTCTTATCCCGAATTAGATATATACTTCTTCGTATCATGCTAAACAAGGTATGAAGGACCTGATGAATAAGAAGTCATACATAATGTGACATAAAAGTTTAAGCCACAATTCTAAAGCTAAGGTTACGAGATTGATCAAGGTAACCATTTCTCGATTCTAGATTAAGGTGTGATCTTGAACAGGTAGTGACGATCACAGGGGTAAGTTGACTAATAAGGACACTAGGTTCAACTCATACTTCTCACTTGTTGATTTTGATACATAAAGATTTCGGTAGACCTCATACAATTGCATTTTGTAATTCTGAAAGAATTTTGACATTTCTTGTTGATTATTTCCATCAAAGTCATGTGTTCTTGCTTAAAGATTGAAGGTTGAGAACCAGCTGAAACAAATCATCAAAATATTCAGATTTGACTGTGGAGGAGAATATCATGGCAGACATGATGTTTCAAGACTTTCAAAGGTCTATTTTCCAGATATATGAAGTTAGTTGGAATAGTGACTTAGTTCACTATGCCGAAGTAGTTCTGAGCAAAATGATGTGCTGCCGAAAGGCTAATTGCACTCTAAAGGACTTAAAGAAGTCAATGCAGAGCAGAACTGATCTATCTATCTAGAAATTAAAGAACTCAGCCTTGCGCACAATTGTGTTAAGGGCTACCCTACCTCAGTAGGATCTCGGTAGGATAATCCTTATAAAGAAATATTGCATACTCGTTTTCTTCATTGCTATCTGGTAAAAGATCCTATCCACTTTAAGTCTACATATTTTACTGTGGATAAGGAGGGACCAGAGTAGTAGAATCACAAATAGCCAAGTTTCTGGAATACCATGTCTATGACGATGATGGGTCTTTTGACCTTTCAGATGATAGCAAGGTGGATACCAAAGTTATCCCATATCTACTACTCATACAGTTAGATCTAGCGAATATAGATTTTTGTACCGTACCTGTACAGGAACAGGAACCCATACCTGTGCACAGAAGGATTCCTGGGGTACAAGATCAAATAAGTTTAAGTAAATCCACTAGAGTGAGACGACCTACTATCCCATCTGACAATATAATCTGTCAAGTGTACTGGACTATGTTATTAGACATATTACAGATTCAGTTACTATTGCAGAAGCTTTTTCTAGACTCAATGCGGATGTGTGGTAGGATGCGATGAATGACAAAATGCAAGACATGAAGCATAGTAAGGTCAGGGGAGCAGTTGATTTGCATCAGGAACTGCAAACTTGCAGTTATAAAGTTGAGACCTAAAGAATTTCAGGATAAAGGTCAATGGTTTACAATTGCCTAAGGGTCACTCAGGGAAAAGACTGAATTTGTGTTACCTTTTCTCTTGTATCCTCGTAGGATACATTTTGAGTGATAAAAGCAATTGTAACTTATGATGATACAGGATTACATCAGAAGGTTATCATAACCATCTTCCTGATTAAGAACCTTTATAAAGTGGTCTATATGGTACAATCTATAGGGTCCCAGGATCCAGACAGTACTGATATGGTTTGTTAGTTATGCAGATCAATATATGGTTTACAACAACCTCCTAAAGGTGATACCTTACTTTTGATGAGGTTATGGCCTCTTCAGACTTCTTGGAAAATAAAGTTAAAGGATGCCTGTACTATGAAGTTAAGCGGAGCAAGTTATCTTCCTATTATTGCATAAGGATGGTAAAGTGCTCACATGAAGTCACTTGATCATGTTGTATGAGGATAAGCAACTTTTGATCAAGAACCTTGACATAAGGATCTTAGTATAACATCTTCTGTCCTAGGTATTTGGATTCACCAGGACGTATCACAACACTCACCAAATCTCTTAAAGAATGCATACATTAAGGATGTGTTATAAAGGTTTAATCCGGTGAACAGTAAACCTATTGTAACACCTATCTCTCACAGTGAGAGATAATCTTTGATAAAGTATCCAAAGAATAAAGTGAAGAGAGAGATTATGAGGAATGCTCCGTATTCTAGTATGGCAGATAGCCTGATGTATGTTGGGCTATGTACTAGATAGGACATTGCATTTATTGTTTGGTCAATATCTGGTTAATCCAGTTATAGACTTTTGGAATCAAGGATTATATGTTGACATATAGTAAAGTCAATAGACTGAACCTAGTAGGGAATTCAGGTTTAAAGTAGGCTAGGTGTTCGGATGATCGAAAGTTCACTTAAGGTTACAGTTCAAATTTGCAGATGGTACATAGTTGTAGAAGTGTGTCGAAGAGACACGTGTAACTTCCTCAACTAAGCACGCAAAATGCATGTTAAGGGGCTGCTTTACAGACGGTTTAACTCAGAAATTTGATTTCTGAGTGGTCTGTGGTCCATTCAGAGGCTAGACCCATTTGGTTTTACTGTAGTATTCTTCTTACAGTGTTGTTTAAGGACAACGAAGAATATCACAGGGTCATAGCAGTTAAAGATCAATTAGTTGGTCATAAAGATGTTGACACGAAAAAATGACATAAAAGGGAGTGTTTAAAGAACTGAGGAATTGCGAGTTGATCCTGTAACTAAAGGGCTTCACCCACTTGTGTTTATAACGCAAGTATACAGTATAGGTGTATTGATGTCGTTAGACACTGCTAGTTAGGGGATCGTTATGATTGCTCCATGTACATTTATACAATTTTAAAGTATTATGATAGTATGATGGTTATTAATAAAGATGATCATTATTTAGCCTCAGTATTAAGTGTCATCATACATTGTCATAGTACGTATGAAAGTCTTAAGATTTGTGTCAATTTTAAGCATTTGAAGGTCACTAGGAATATATACAGATTGACCTTGTGCCTATGTCATTTAGACGTATACAGTTTAATACAGCTAGCTATAAAGTTTGACATGACATAGGGGGATATAAGTTTTTAATCCCGTAAGGGTTCTCTAATGCAGTCTAGCATTCTGTTGGAGAACATAAAGGTTTTCTTTAATGCTGCTTAGCATTTGGTGAGAGAAATAGAATTTCTCTAATGCAGTTTAGCACATGCAGTTTAGTATAAAGCTGAAAAAATTGAGAGACCTACAAACGAAGATGATACAATTTAGATAATAAAGGTATCATCGTAGTTTGCCACACTCCATTTTCCCATTCATGTTAATGGGGTATTTGGTATTCGTGATTGTATTGGATCTGTGTCAAATAGGACATATGTATTTGATGCTTTTCGGTACTGAAAGCCTTGCGGGACAGAATGATGGACTTTCGTATCTTTGGATTAAATGTTTTGTTTTCAAAACTTAGACATCTAATACAGTAGTGTGGCTTAACCGAATTTTAAAGTTGTTTTTAAACTAAAGTTTACTGCAATTAATGATAGCCCAAAAGGGAGATTGTTAGACATTTTTGTCCTTAGGGGCAATTTTGTCAATGTCTTATAAAGTTGGACTAACATTAATTGCAATTTTGGTTTTAAATAAATTACCGGTTAAGTTACACCATGTGATCCAGATAAAGATAATTAAGTGACCCAATAAATGATCTAAATCAATGGGCCAAAGTATGGGTAAAAAATGAGTCCCAATTAGTGTGAACCGGGTCCATATCGACCTTGTGATGGGGAAGCCCGATATGGAAGCTATATAAAGGTAAGGTCTTCTGTAGTTACTTAGAAGCCGTTCGCGAGCATAAGGTTCCTGACCCATTAAGGAAGCTCGAAACTTGAGGAAACTGTAGAAAGGCCTTGCCCGTGAGCCGGTGAGTACTTTCTGCTAAAGGACCCGGGAGAATTGGAGGCGTTTGGAGCTCGGAATCAGCATCAGAATTAGAGATGGAACCGAATTCAAGTATTTCGCATTACCTTCGTTGTTAATCCTTTCACGGGACCCTGGGATACGTAATAAGGTCTCCTCTACGTACTAACATTAGTTGCTTCAAATCAAATCATTAACCCATCCAATGTGGTATGTCAACTAGCTAGGCAACATGGACCAACTAAATAATAACGTATATTTTGTCATTTATAATTTTAATAAAATATTTTCTCATTTTACAATATTTTTAATTATTAAAATTGTTAAAATATTTATTAATATTGTTATTAAAGAATTCTTTTTAATCGTCTTTAATTATTCATCTTGTTAATTCACCAATTGTTGGCCCATGTTGCTCCTTCTCAGTTTGCTTTCTCGTTGCTTTCTATTGTTTTCTCCATAAGCAATTTCTAGGTACTAGTTACCTTCTTTATTGCAACTTTTCAGTTGGTTTTGTTGTCTTCTTTGACAACTTTTATTGACGACCTCATTGTTTCCTCAGTCATGCTCTTTCTTGCCTCAACACTACATTGCTAAAAAAACCCGCAAACAATCTAAAATATTGCTAGAAAACTCATAAATAACCTACAACATTGACCAAAAAACTTAAAAACAACCTTTTGTTTACCAAAAATCCTAAAAGTAAAAATAACTTTTCAAAAAACTCTTAAAAGTAGCATTTTATTTATCTAGAAATTATGGATGCAATTTTCAATCCGCCCAAAAATCCCAGAGGCAACCTTTTGTTTATTCTTATATCCTTAAAAAGTACCCGTTTGTTGTCTAGAACCCACTATAAGAACTAAAATCTTACCTTATTTCAAGAACCACAACCCTTGATTAGTTTTGCTGGGGTCTTCTTATTGGCATTTTGTGTGTGTTTAGGACTAATTTATTTTTAGTTGATTAATAAATATTAATATTTTTAATAATCGAGCATTATAATAATGAGAAAATATTTGATAAAATTTTGAATTAAAAAAGCTCATATAAGCATTTCACAAGTTCACACTATCCACCTGACATGTTATATAAGATAGGTTAACATCTCAGTTATGATCAACTAACAAAAACCAAATAGAATTAAGTTTTACGATGTAAATAGTATTATCATCTAATTGTTAAATTGAAAAATGGTATCATAGAAAACAAAATGAACTAACTTAGACTATTTTTTAAATATTAAGGAGAGATTTACCTCTGGCCTATTCAATATACTCTAGAATAAGTGAATAACTAAAGAATCTCTTTAGTTACTAAAAGTATCAATAATATGATATTGTATATAGAATCATTCCTTACAAAATAATTAAAAACAAACTCAATTCACAATTAATGTCTCTCAATTTAAGTCTTATTAGATCTAGATTTATTTGATTCACTTTTATACCCTACCTTGATTCTCTTCTCCTTTTTAATTTTCTTACCTAAAATAACATGTAACAAGGTAATATATATCAAATAGGAAAAGAATAAATGAATAAAAATATAATACTATTTGATTTTTATATGCATAAATCTTACCATCCATTCCTATTTTACACAACATCTATGTCCAAGGTATTTTTTAGGTAAATTAACATGTAATGTACATTTTTCATAAAGAAAACAACATAAAATGCATCACATGAATGGTTCTATATCATATAATACTGTATACATACCCTAGGTAGGCATAAGTTTACTCAACCTAGATAACGAATTTGTACACGCCTAGACCTAAAATCAAATCCTACTAACTAAATTAAACAACAATAATAAATTAGTTATTATACCTTCACTATTCTCACCTTACCTAAGATCGTGTCAAACCCTAAACTTGAAGCTCTGATACCACTTTATCGCTCTCTAAGTCTAACCCAGTCTTATTAACCCTGTGGTATATCATCACCTAATAATAAGGTCTAACCATTCAAATTTCACATTTTGGTTAAGGCTAACTACCTTGCACAAACTCACAATAATCTATATACTTTAAATAATTAAAAGGAATCTCTTTATTAACTAAAATATTAATCATTAGTCTCATAAATAAAATAAACCCTTATAAAAATAAATAAGGTTTAATCACAAAAATTCCAAACATTTCACAAGATTTTAATTATAGTTCAAACTTTAAAAGTGAATTAAATGTTTGAACTTTCAAATTTTCTCAAATATAGCCTGATGTTAGTATTTATGTTGAAGTTAACATGGTAAACCACTTCAAACATGTTGAATAACACATAAGATGCTAGGTGTTATGGATTTACGGGTTATAATTTTGTATATTATTACTATTAATAACTAAAACAATTAAAAAGATGAAATAAAAATCCTAACTCATATGTTTTTGGCCACCCATCGCAGAAGTAAACCAACTATGGTCAACTTCTATTCACTCACCAGCTTGCACACTACTCACTCACCACCTTGCTCACTGTTTGCGAACCCACTTGCCCATCATCTCATTACTAACTAGCTCCTCTTTGCAAACTCATCTCGCCATTGTTTAAAAACTTTTGCTCCTTTTCATGCACAATTAATTGGTATATCTTCTCTCTCTCTTTTTGATAATTTTTCTTTGTTTCAACTTTGATTTATGGTTCGTGGCCAACTATTGTAGGAGTAAGCCATCTTTTGCCAACTTTTGTTCACTCACCAACTTGCCCAATGTTTGCAAACCCACTTGATCACCATTTGCGAATCCACTTGCCCACGATCTCCTTACTAACTAGCTCCTCTTTACATACTGATCTGACCATCCTTTAATAACATTTTCCTCCTTTTCACACACAATTAAACTTGTTTCATTTCTTCGTTAGAACAATATGTCTTCTCTTTATTTTCATTAATTTAGGATTTTGCTCCTTAATAGGACTAATAATATAGGATTAGAGGAATTTATATTACAAATAGTTGCAAATGTGGACTCTACAACATATTATGCTCATTTTGTATATCAATTGGGTGCTAAGAGCTAATATGCTACTGTAGGAAGCTTTGATGAACATATAAGAATCTGGAGTATGCTACCAAAATGAACTGTAACTATACTTAAACTTATAGAGTTCATTATCGGATTGATGATTTTGTATTGCTAAAATGCAGTAGTCTCAATAAGTTGTTTATATTGCTAGGTGTATTGCTATGCAGAACATGGTTGCAAATTTCGTACCGTACTAGATGGTACGTCGGAAAACGGTACCAATATGGGTGTTGTTGGCATCGGAGAAAAATTTCGGTCGGTACTGGCTGTTTTTGGTTGGTACCGACAATACTGGATAATTCTGGACGGTTTTGTAAAAAATAAAAAGGTTAGGGATCAATTTGCAAATTAAAAATTTTCTAACCCTAAAACTAAAATCCTCCTAGACTACATTCGCTACTGCTTCTCTCATCTCTCTTCTCTCTGTCGCGCCACTTGCTCTCATCGTCTCTCTCTGTAACATCCTAGATCATCTGCTTACAGATATTGCCCGCTTTGGGCCTTGGCCCAGTTAAGCCCTCACGATTTTGCTTTTTCCGAGGCCTTACCAGGAGGTCACCCATCTTGGAACTACTATCACCCAAGCACATTTAACTTCAGAGTTCCGATGGGATCTAGTGCATTAGGCCATGGAAAATGCGTTTATAAAGGAGAGGTATCCGTACTGTTATAAGGCGTACTTCGTTCCTTTCTCAAACCGATATGGGATCTCACACTCTCCACCCTCCTTAGGACCCAGCCCTCTTTAGGGTCCAGCTTAGCTGACATAACGGTTTGGGTACCGGCTCTGATACCACTTGTAACATCCCAGATCACCCGCTTACAGATATTGTCCGCTTTGGGCCTTGATCCAGTTAAGCCCTCACGGTTTTGCTTTTCTCGAGGCCTTCCTAGGAGATCACCCATCCCAGAACTACTCTCACCCAAGTACATTTAAGCGGGTGATCTGGGATGTTACACTCTCTCTGACTCTCAGCGTTGACGCCGCCTCAGCCTCGTCCTCCCTAGGCTCCTCCTCTCCTCCTCTGTCGTGGCCTCAGGCTTGCCTCGCCATCTTCATCAGCTCATCTTCAACCTTCGTCCATGCCGCCCGAAGACGCCACCGCCCACTACAGTCTTCACCGTTACAGCTGAGGTCCACCGCACATCGCACCACCGCCCCACCAGTTGCACCACCGAAGGGTTTTTTGGGTGTGTGTTTTTCTGTCGTTTATCGTGTTTTTACTACTTGATTTAATTTTTTATTGTGTTGGATGATGGATTTCTGAAAGTTGGGTGATGAATTTGTGATTATTATTGTTGAATGCCAATGGTATTGCCTTACTGGGATTGCTTGTGTTTCTGAATTGGTTGTATTTTTGTCGGTATTGAGTTGAAAATTGAAGTTAAAATTGGGTATGCCATATGCAGATGTGTTGACCTGATTGGAAGGAAGTTGAAGTTGAAGCTGCTTGAAGGGTTTTGTGCTGTGAATTTGTGATTGACGAAGACTTAAAGTGAATTCTGTCGAAGGTGTATTGTTGAAGAATTGAAGTTGAAGTTACAATTCTATATTTGTGATTTGGAATTTAGAAATGGGTATATTGGTACTGGTAGTCTGGTATAGTAATATAGTATAGTTGTTGATTATGAAAAACTGAAAATTGGAAATAAAAGTATGTTGTTTTGTAAGTTGTGTTTGGTATTGGATTTGGATTTTGGACCATTGTTATCAATTGAAACTTTTATGTTATAATTATAAATAGTTATCTTGTTAGAACTTAGAACTTTAAAAGTTAAATGCAATTGGTATATGTAAAACTAGTAAAGTATACAGTATAACTGTACAATATATTAATGGATTATTTTGTAAAATTTAAAAATTTTAGGACTATTTTATAAATTTAAAAATTACCCGAAATGGTACCCGATATTAACTAGTACCGGTACAGTTCCGTTCCAGAACTCAATCTGGTACCGATCCCAGTATGGTATTCATAACTATGATGCAGAAGCCTTACAAAAGAAATTTGTCTTTTTGAATCATATAGTAAATATCGCCACGAAATTATAATAATTTATTTATATTACTAGGTCCATTATTGTGCTGAACCCTTAAATTTTTGTTTTGGAAAGCATTGTCTTATCTTATAAAGTAGTTTATGTTATAGCCATGTTGTAGTAGTTGAGTTTAGTTATGTGATATCCATGTTGAAGTGTTATCTATTATTAGTCATCCAATTGTTTCTCTTGGAAAGATCTTTTTTTATTTTATTTTATTCTAATCAACTAAATTTCTCACTCTAAATGCTTTACATTAGGCATCCATCATTAATGAAGTTGAGGTTCCTCAGTTAAACAGATAAGTTAGGCATTATCCATTGATGGTGGGTAAATAGTTCAAAGCATATTTTAATGGTTCAAAACATATCTTAAGTTAGGCATCCACCATTAATGAATGGTTATACAATTCTTATGCTTTTCACGTAATTCATAATGGTTGACTGAGTTATCAAGATAAGATTTTCTAGCACTCTTTGTCACCCATGTTATGATGTTAGGTAATATGATCAAGATTATCATGATATAAATTGAAGTTTTTTTAAAGTTATCTTATTCATCTATTTAGTTTTTATTAATTACACTCACCACATATGGGTCATTTGGCTTCCATTACTTCAAATTTGAATCTTTTCTAATTTATAATGTTTAATTAAACAATAATGATATAATTATTTATTCTACAAATATTGGTCAATTTTGAATTTAATTATAGTGGGGTGTTAGAAAGACACGATAATAAATATGTTGGGGGTAAGATTAAAACGAAAAAGGATACGAGTTTTGATGAACTTAGGATACTAGTCCTTAAAGGAGTGTCTTAAAGGACACAGATTAATATCTATGTTTTACAAATATTCCAATGAGTCTATGAGAAGCTTGAAGGAGTTAAGCTTGTAACATGATAAGGAAATATTGGCAATGCTTAATTGTATGGAATAATTAAACTTCCACAACGTTAAAGTCGACTACAAAAATGGTTATGAGCATCTCGCAACAGATGGTGAAGAATCTTATTATGATTGACAATGACTTTGATGCTAATATATAGTAGAATATAAGTATAAATGATGAGGGGGTTGTTCGAAGATGAAGTCAAACAAGGTGATGATTTTATTGTTATATAGATAAGTGAATCTGGAGATGATGCAATTGATGGATGAGTTATTTACAACTAATGATGAAGAATATGTTACTGTGAGAACAAATGAAAAGAGATGTGCCAAGATTGTGCATAATGGGTTTGAATGTGACAATGTTGTAAATAAGGTTGGAGGTACTAGAAAGAATTGCAATAAAGATGGTTGATTATTTCAAAGATATACAAAGACAAGAAGCAAGTTCATATGGTTGGTGTAGTGAATAAGAGGAGAGTGATATTGAAGTTCAATCACCAGTTTTTAGTGATGATGAAGCATCTATTCTAAAAAAGAAATACATTGTCATTAATGAAAAAGTGGAAATGAAAGATTTTAAGTTTGATATTGGTATGAAGTTTAAGGAAGAGAAGTAGTTGAGGGAAGGAATAAGAAACTATGCAATTACTAACAGATATGATGTTTCAGTAATGAGATCTGGTGTGAGAATGGAGGCTAGCTGGATTGGAAATGAAAAAACATTTCCCATTAAAGATAATAGAAAACAAGCATAATTGTAGGAAAATGAAAAGAAATAAGCAAGTTAGCAGGAAATGGATAGCAAATGAATTTTTACACAAGTTCAGAAAGAACCCAAATTAGCCAATCATGAAAATGATGGATGATCTTCAAGGAAAATATACATTGCAGGTGACTAAATCCAAATGTTATAGGGATAAATGGGAAGTTATTATCATGCTATGAGGATCTATGGAATATTATTATGCCAAGTTATGATTTTATGGGCAAAAGTAACGTCTAGTTGACAAAAATGGACAATTTATTATTCAAACTGAACTTGATGAACAATCTAGATAGTCAACGTTTACAAGGTTCTATATGGGAATTAATGGTTTGAAGTATGATTTTCTCGATGGATGTAGGAAAATAATTAGGCTAGATGGGTGCTGTTGGCCCAGTTAAGCATGATCTAAAATAATTATGAGGTTTGGATAGGTAAGTTTTTGGGAGTTAATTTTTTTATGTCTATGTTAGTATAATTTATTTCATGCGTTAGTTAAATTAAAAGTGGTAAGAATGCATAAAGGGGTATCTTTGGAAGATCACTTAAGGTTAAAAAGGACATAAGGTATAAAGGAAGGGTAAAGTGGACTTGTAGCATTCATTAAAGGTAAAATGGGAAGAAAGAAGTGTTGTCTTCTTCCTAAAGAAGGGGAAAACAAAAATAGGAGAGAAAGAAGTGAAATAACAAATCAAAGATTCAATTTTGACCCTCTAGATGATAGAATCTATCATTAGTGTATTCATGAAAGTTGTAGATCTAGAAATCCTCTTTCAAACTGTCTAAGAATGACCTTAATCTAATATCTATAGGAAAAGTTATGCCAATTGTCCCGAGACAGGTTCAATATGATTAAGGACAAAACCTTGTTTAATTCTTTCAACCATAATTAGGGATGGCAGTGGGTTTTCAACCCGCTTAATATCCGTACTACCCGACCCTAAAAAATAGATATGGAGGCTAAAAAATGTATTTTAAATGGATGTTGAAAAATGGATGTAGATATGGATTTGGATATGGGTCTAGTAATAACTCGAACCGATGGATACCTATACCCGATCCGTTTTTATTAACTCTTTGTTTTCAATACATATATAATATCTCACTTTACTGATTTACTCTTATATAATTTACTAATTACTAGCCAACATATTAATTGGTAAAAGAAATGTAACTACTAACTACGTAATCGACTAACGTTCCAAAACCGAACAAAAAAACGTAACTACGTAGACTGTAGTCGATCCAAGTTCCTTCAAAAGCAACCTCAAACGTTTCCACGCAAAGAGCCGCTCACTGCCATCTCAGACTCTCAAACTACAATTTGCTCCTCACATGCACAAGCCCGTTGGTCGCAAGTCGCAATCGTCAGTCGTCACTCATCACTCGTCGAACGCACAAGCCCACTTGCGGAGCTATACTCGTTGGTCGCATGGTGTGAACTGTGAATGGCAGTGTGACGGCACTCCTCGCACTCGCATCTTGTCTT
>JANVCL010000002.1:13990654-14010174 GCA_026546855.1 Erythroxylum incrassatum | reverse complement strand
ATATTACATAAAGTCTATTCCCTAGACATCAAAAATCTCACATACCAAGATGTTAGTAAGTGGCTTCCCTGGACATGGAGATGGTCTATGGATATATCACTGACATTAAAGGTTATTTGTTTGACCTCTTTTAGTCATTTTGATTTCAAAAACTCAATAGCCTATTAAGGTAGAGAATTAATTCTTTAAACTCTGTGTGTAATTAAGAAATAGTGAACTAAAAGTAATTACTCTAAAAATATTTCAAGATAGAAAATTTGTTCCACTTAATTTGTCTTTAATTTAATTTTCTCTACAATTTTTTTATTAAAGTAAACTTTTTGTCGAAACATAATTTAGCTAAATATGTAATTTATTGCAAGATAATGATTCTTAGTATATCTTAAAATGAACTCACTTATATTTTTTAAGGAATAATATATTCAAAAGTTCTTACCCTTTTAAGATTTTTTTAATTCAATGCTTAAGCTTTTAAAGTTTTCAATTAATTTTAACTATTTAGTTTAAATGTTATTTTTGATGATGTACCATATCTATTAAACGTCACATAGATGTCTATCTATTAGTTGTATAAGTAAAAACTAACGTTTTGAACTAAATTGTTAATGTTTCAAAAGATTGATCCCTCAACTTAAAAAATTTTAAACTTTGGACATTAAATTAAAAAAAATCTCAAAAGGTTAAGTACTTTAAGATAAGAAATTTTATTCATATTTAAGATTAAAATTAAGTCAGGTATATTGAATAAGTATTTGAAGCAACACCTTGAGCTTCAAATTAGTTTATAAGAAATAAACTTTTAACAAAAGTTGAAAATCTTTGTAAATATATTTTCCATTAAATTAGTTTGCAGGAAAATATGTTTTTCACAAGTACTTTCCATCATAAGAAATTATACTTTTCAATGAATCAGTTTTCTAAACGATATATTTTTAAGATTTTGAAAGAAAGTATATTTTCAATGAAAATTTAAAAATCCACTTTACAAAAAATGTTAAAAGTCTTGGAAAACATATTATTATCAAATTAAGTTCTTGAAAAATACACTTCCATAAGGGGATCGATCCCCGGTAAGCCATGCATGCTCCCTGGGTTGGGAGGAACAACGATTCAACGTCCATTACGAATTTGTATTCTTAGGTTTGACAGGATCAGTGCAATACTACCAGCTACCTTTAGGATCATAAAAATAAATTCACATACTTGGATGACAAAATCTTGGATTTGCCAATCGACTGGGTTGGACATCTTTGGGGCAGATAGTCGCTGCAAAAACACTCCTATACGTGGAAAGAGAAACAAAGGACACTTGCAGAATGGTAGCTAGCTTCTTCAACATGTACTGCATTCCAATAAACAACCACTACGCAGCCTCTAGGGTAGAGTTACACGTTGCAGAGAAAAAGTGTGAGACATGCCTTACAAAGGTTGTTCAATAGAAGGGTCCAAGAAACCTATATTTACAAGTATCTTTCAACAGAAAAGGATATATTACTGTCTACTCGTTTATAGTGCACGGATCCTATTTTTCACCTCCTGAAACTCAACCTCTTAATCAGGCTGTAACCAATTTCCTCACTAAACCAGGTCTCCAATTTCTCCAATCTAATTTCCCGATTGATCTGTTTCTCAAGTTGACTATGTCTCTGAAGTCAATAACTTTCTTTAGGTAATTGTTTCCTTGCTTGGTTTCAGTCTCCCCGGTAGTTTCATCCTCAACTTCTTCCGTTTCATTAATAACCTCGGTGTCACCCTCATCTTGAATCAAAGTCTCATTAATGATGTTTTCCAGGATCTCCACCACATCAGTCATTTTGGGGCGTGACTTGGGCTGTTTCCTTAAACACTTGTTCGCTAGTCCGGCTAGCTTCCGAGCTGATTTCATGCAATACTGTCCATCAAGTCGAGGGTCTACAATGAGGTGGAACTTCTTCCAGTCTGATACATATGGTCTTACCCATTCCAAAAGTTTCTGCTCACCACGAGGTAGGTTTCTTTCCAGTGCTCGTCTTCCTGTGATGATCTCATAAAGAACCACACCAAAGCTCCAAACATCGCTTTTTGCAGTCAGCCTGCCAGTTTGAACATACTCTGGAGCCGCATATCCCACTGTGCCCACAACCTTTAAGAATGTAATGGGCAAATAAAAATACAGTAACTTGAGCTGCACAACCACAGAATTATGGATTTGTAATCCAAACGAAGGCTAGCAGTGATCATGAACCATCTGTTCTCTTATTTTAGCAGGAACTAAGATTGATAAAACAAAAGAAGTATTGATAATCTCATCCAAAAAGCTATTTATATGTATATTTTTGTGTGTGTAACTTTATAACAGTAGCAATTACCAATAACAAAAATGATATTGTTTGTTTGACAAACCGTTCCATACAACTTTATAAGTTTAGGTTGCATGAATAAAACAGCTTACTGTTGTAGAAACATGGCCAAATCCTTCAGGAGGTCCCTGCCTAGCAAGTCCAAAGTCTGAAAGCTTTGCATTGAAGTCTTCATCAAGCAGAACATTGGACGCCTTAAAATCTCGGAATATTAACTGCACCACCGGATATACAAGTTTAAGAGGCAGAAACATATACTGATATAAATTACAAACTAAATCCCACACAAATTAAAGTGACCCGGACCTGAAAATCCATCTGCTCGTGGAGATAGGCCAATCCACGAGCTGCATCAAGAGCAATCTTTAACCTGGTCATCCAGGGTAAAGCAGTAGGCATACGAGCCAGAAGATGATCATCGAGGCTCTTATTATGCATAAGCTCATACACCAAAAGTCTTTGCATTCCTCTTTCATCATCTTCAGCACAGTAGCCCACTAACTTCACTAGATTTGGGTGTTTAACTACCCCTAACAAGTTCACTTCATTAATCCACTCCTTATGCCCCTGAAAATTAGACAAAAAGATGAATTTGGGCACAACAAATTAAAGACCAATTGAATTACTATCACTCGCTATTATTATTAACCAACAATAACAACAACAAGGACAAATGAAGTTATGCCTGCAAACCCTGTCGATTTAACTGCTTAATGGCAACGTGCATCTTGTCATTTTGATCTTTAACAACGCCTCTATAAACACACCCAAACCCTCCCTCCCCAATCAGCAAACCCCTGTTGAAGCCTCTGGTTGCCGATTTAAGCTCCGCGAAGGTGAAGACTCGCAGATCATTCCCTCTTCGCTGGCTCAGAAACTCGTAGAACCCCAACGAGTCCGACAAGTCCCGCGACGAGGGGCAATCGGAGTCAAAGTCGAAGCGCCGCGTGTCGTTTGTGCTGCTCGATGCAACGCTTAACGACCTGGCCCAAGACACCCTGGAGACTCTGGAAATGACGCTGCCGCCACCGGCGTCGTCGTCCCTGCGCTCCCCGTTGGTAAAGTGGAAACACTTCATTATTTTGCCGTTGGTTAGAACACCATTCAAGACTACACAAAGAACAAAGGATAGAAGACTATAGAGAGATTTTTGAAAAAACTCGTTTCTCCCGTTCAACTACTAAAACTAATTCCTTAGTCTGACATGTGATATCATCTTAAACTAATAATATTTAACAATGCTCGTTACTCTGGTCTTTATTTTAAGTCCATGTCATTTGTCTAATTTTACTCTTTTTTATTCTATCTTATGAAATCTTAGCCATTTATTTTGCAGGTTCTACACGAGTCTCATATGAGATCCACATAAATAAATAGCTGAAATTTATTAGATACAATAAGATACCATAATATTAGACAGAAGATCCGAACATCTTCATTTTAGATATAAATGCCCCAGTCCCACTTGGTCTCCTTTTTTTTTTTCTTTTCAAATTCTGAATTGTCAATACTTGAAGGCTTTTGGGCGTCCGCCGTCCAGTTATAATATTTTCCTAGGCTAAAATGATTTCCTACATTTTTTTTGGAATGTTGAATATGCCTGCACATTTATTTACAATTTTGTATTATCATCCTACCGTTTTATATATAGGTATATCGGAAATAACTTTTTTATTATATAAGAGTAAAATTAGATACTATCGTCAGATCCAATAATTGTTAAATATTAAAAATAAATTTTATTAAATTATTTTTAATATAATTTATTATTAAAATTAGGCGAAGAATAATCATATAAATTATTTTGATACTTTTAATAAAAATATTTAAATTTAAAAAATTCTTTTAGCTTTGAAACTTGACCAATTAAACTTGATTGATTAAATTTGCCACCAACCCTAATTTTGTGTCATAGCCAATAGTATTTATCTAATTTTGCCTCCAAAAGGGTGGCCGAGTTGGTAAAGTAGAAGACATAAGATCAAAAGATTTTATGTTCAAATCCTCCTATTTACATTCTCTTAATCGAATTTGTTGTACAAAATTTGTCTAATATGAAATACCCGATTGGCGTGCTATTGCATCAAAGTTTCAATAGTGAAAATTCTTTGTTGGGGAATATGACAATTCAACACCTCATTCGATACGAGGACAATTCATAAACGCAAAAATCAGCACTGGAAAATTGGGACATATAGGCTGTTAAAATCAACGGTCATGTAGTTTTCTTAAGTGGTCCATACGTAAGAAATAGGGTGAATTAAAAAGAAATACAGCGACAGTCCAAATTGCACGGCAAAAAAAACACACACACTCATTATTCTTATCCTAACTTTGACGTCAACAACACCTTGTGCGTTAGAAAAACATAATGCAATGCAATGACTCCGTCAAGAGATGGCTTCAATACACGAAAGTAACTTGACTTGACTTGTAAATTAAGCAAACAACCTATAATTACCACATCTCCGTTAAATAAGTGTAAAAAAGGTTGGCTGTTATATTATACCACTTACCGATACAAAGAACATGAGAGAATGTTGCCTTTATCCAGAATGTCACATCCGCGAATTCACTTTTATGTTCACTATTGGTCATGTCATCTTGTTTCAGTTTTGTTGAACCAACTTGAGCTAATATGATCAAATTATGTACAGTCCCTGTTAAGTTCAGAAAAATTACCCTATAAAGGATTGCTCATCAACTCCAACTGCTTCTCCAACGCTTGATCTTATTGTGGTTTAGTTATACCAATCGTTATTTATCTAACATATAATTCCCACTTACTATTTAGACCAGAGGAACAGCAACTTTACTTCTGAATTCATCCATTGATAGGTATTTACATATTAAGACCCTAATTCTTAATCACTTCAAGAAATTAACAGAAAACTCTGCTCATACTAACTTTGGTCGGGTCGGTTGTGCCAGGCCCAGGCCCGTTTCCACATGTCCACGGCCCGTCAGGAGTTAGTCTCCCATGCAAACACAAAGACCTAAACCTAGCATCCACGTCGTATATAAGGTACTATTCTACCATGATACAGGTACGAGATTACAATCCTGGTTTCTACTTTGTTCTCAGCAACCGAAACTCTCTCAAACTACTAACTTGAGCGTTGGAGGGGCCTTCCGGGAACCAATCCCTGGCGTGCCTTTGTTTGTTTTGCAGGTATTCAATAGTCGAGATCACGCAAGATTATGGATCAAAGCAATGATGTTCCGATCCGGCAAAATCCGATTGAACCAAACCTTAACCTACTTAGAATGGGATCGAGCTACTTAGAGGGGGGTCGAGTCAGCCTGAGCTTAGCTTGTTGCCATCCTTACCTAACCCCCATTTTGTTTAATAATGTAGCAGATGTACAGTGTTAGGTTGGTGAACAATCCAACCTATATACAATGCCAAATAGTAATTTTCAAGTTCTTCCAAGATTTAATATACAACTTCTTTGGAAAAAATTAAATTCAAAACTAATTTAAAAGCTTTCTAAATATTATTTTAAGATTAAAAGGCTTTCTTTAAGGTTCAAAACAAATTTTCTTTTGACTGTGCAAATACTTATGCATAATTCAAACAATATGTAGTATTCATGCAATTTTGATCCCCTAGAATGTTAAAATGATTGAGATATGGCTAAAGAAACATCATAAGGATTTATTACATATAGAACGACTCTATTCTTTCTTACTCTTAGTCCACTTAACTTGAATTGCCTTAAAGTTCTTTTGAATTATACTCAGTACTCTACTTTGCTTATTTTGATCATTTGATCACCCAATCCTTCTATTTAACTTGATCTTTCACCTTTTGCTTCAATCTTTAAAAATTACCTTATTAATATCTTTAAAGATGAAAAATATTAGAGTAATTTATTTTGCTATTACTAAAAATATAAATTAAAAAACCTCACTTAGTCTAACAATGTCTTCCTTTTCCACGATAACCAAACATTTGGTGATGTTGGAGTAAATAAAAGATGATGAATGCACTTCTTTTACATTAAAGCAGTATGTAATGTATGGTTACCTTAATTCATGCACCAATTATTTATATAGGTTAAGTTTCAATATCACCATTCTCTCTCCTTCTTTTTCAACATTAAAGAGGATACTGTATATCCAAATTGCACGTATAAAGTGCTTATAAAAAAATGAATGGTTTATCAAGAGCTCATATGCTATATTAAAGATCAATCTATCTTTCAACCTATAAGCACATGTAATAATGTTTTCTCTCCCTAATTACGTATGCCAAGTCAATATGTTTTAATTTTATCAATATAAAAGTAAATGAATACCTCCTTTTATATATCACCAACGGTTACCTAATTTTCTTCCTAAACTTGAGTTAATAATTGGTCTTTTAATACATTCTTTACTTAGTTAGTATAAGGGTTCTTAATGATTTTATTTTGAAATATTATAGTTGTTACATATTTGAGTTCAGTGAAAGTGGCATCAATTATTGATATTTATTTTATATCCTTTGATATTGACCTTCAAAGCAAAGAAATTAATATTTTCTAGATACCCACACAAACTTGAGTCTTTGGTGGTTAGCTCTTCATTCTCTTTCACCCTATACTTTCTTGGGGATTTTCTTGCATGATAGTAAGTCATAATAATTAAGTTTACAAAAGATATGTTCTTCTAATAGAAAAATTGTTTATGAGAATTATGAACATGTGCCATCTTCATTGATGAGACTGAGGCCTATAATGATACTAAGCTGAAGTCAAACCTTTTTTCATAAATATAGGCATCAAAATGACAATAAATTTGTGTCATATCTTTTTACTGTAGCTGAGGCCTATGAAAATTTTTCTTATTTTCCTTTAAAGCTATGCCCTATAAGTATAGTATATGAACAACACATTTGAATGCATATGACTTCTTTTTTTGCGGATGATGATGCATGAACATTAAAGTTTTCATGTATAATATTGACATTGAATGAAGCACTTTCATATTTGTAACAAGTTCTATGTCTATCCTTTGACCTCTTTTAAGTTCTAAGCATGTTATTAGAAATTTTACTACCCTTGGTGAACATAGACAAAGAATCTTCGAGATCGTTAATCTCTTTCTTTAATGCCTCATTCTCATGCAACAAATCATTCACTTCATCATTATCAACAACCACTCTTAGCATCTAACATATTATGCACTTCATATTTCAATTTTTCATTCTCATTTATGTATGTTTCTATAATTTCCTCCTTTTAAGCTTATTATTTATGAATATATAACAAGTTCTTTATAGGACAAATCATTATCATTATCATTAATATTTTTTAAACTAGAGGATACTTCACTACTTGTTAATAAAGCATATACTTACCACCTTAATTTCACATTCTTCAGTCTCCTAATTGATTATAGTGTCCAGTTTGGCCTTTGATTCCTTCTTTATCTTATGATCCTCTTTCTCATTCTCCTCACAGTTTCCTTTCTCGGTCACTACATTTCTTTATTCAATAGTTAATCATTTATAAGTTAAAGTCTCTTATAAAAATCATAAGCTTTTAATATGTTTGGATACTGTCTAATACATTCTATCAAATGAACTAAGAAGAATATGCATAGCCTAATTGTCTAAAGTATTAAATCTCTCATTATTGATATCCCACTCATTTTTATGTATAGGGTCCCTTAATTTAAAATCTTTGACCATAGAAAATAATCCATCCTATTTTTCAAACACATGTAGTCATTTTTGTTAAAGAATAGAACAATAATAATATCTTGTCCCTCTATGTTAAAAAAACGATGAAAATTATGCAATAATTATCTTAAGTCAAATTTCATTAGAAATTCTTATACAATGAATGATATTTATCATAAGATAAATTATCGATCCCTGAATGACATATGAAAGAGAGTTGAATTGTGTGTGAGTGAATTTTATTCCCTTTTAGAACTTAATGAACTAATTGCATATACTAATATATATGGATATGCAAAAAGAAAGACAATCATAAAACAATCATCACAATAATAAAAGAGTACAGGGCGAGGGACATAAAATTGATTTATAGTAGTTTAACTAGACAATCAGTGGCCTATGTCTACTCTCTGTGCTCTATTTGAGAATTTACGACTATCTTCTTCACTAGGTGAGAAGAATCTTTTGTACATATGCTTTCCTAAAGGTGAGAAATACTTTTAAAAAGACAAATTTTCAAGTAAGCAACCCTTACATATTTTTCTTTCTTATCGTGAAGAGGAACGATTTTACACATTTTATTTGCTATGGATGAATGTAAGCCTTAAAAGTTCAATTACCCTTTTAATTGATATTTTAATCACTCCAAATATAAATCGAGAATTTCGCTCTTAATCAATTACCCTTATAATTGATATTTTAATCAAAAATTTTAAATAGTATATGTGATGAAGTTTTTTACCCTCAACATTTAAACAGTTAATTATACACACAATATGCAATATTTATACAACTTTGAGTCTTTAGAATATTAAAAGTGACCAAGATTAGTTAACAAGGAAGATTACAATGATTTATTATACATATAATTATGCGTGAAAACAAATCAATCCCATCAGCGACTGGCCCAACTCGATCGCTTGGGGTGTAGTTTTGATTAGCGTATAGCTTAACCGAAGGGCGTTTTACCTAGCATATAGATATATAATACGGATCGATTGTCGCTACATGAGGCATAAGCACCCGTACAAATGTCTCCTGGCGTACGTTTTCACGTGGGACTTTTCTACAGGACACATTTTGTTCATCCGTTATGGGCTTTCCTATAATTGTTATCTGCTAAGCCGAATTGGACCAGGTTTTATCAATTCAACCCACTTAAGGGAATCTGGTTTTCTGTTAGGATTTTGGTATTGAAGCCGGATTTCATCAATTAATTAGTAATGTTAAATAAAAGGATGAATGTAACCTTATTCCCCATTGCATCATTAAACTCATTGGTCCGAATGAAGTTTGGTGGGACCATGTAACTCGATATTTGGGGGGTTCATATATACCAGCAGCCTCTTTCTAAGTGGATCCTAAGTCCTAGCCAATCTGCCCTTAACACACACGCCTTACTTTGGTAATAAATAATAATCAACAAAAACAATTAAACAGCCTGACATAGGCATTTAGGGTTGTCCTAAATGATTATGACCATTAGCTTTTAAATTGTATACGTTATCTTCCTAATTTATTAGGACTTAATCTAGTGGTGGCAGGGAGGGGGGTTGTTGAGAAATACTAGGAAACTGTCGGTAATTAACTACCGGTAACTAAAACAAAAGAGTGTCCTATTATTACCTTGTGTAATGTGTAGGAAAGTCATGGATAGTCACGAAAGAGAACTGACTGCTTCCTCTTATTCTCTTCTTTCTTGAGAGGTAGACTGCTCGGTTTGTTTTATATAACAGTGCCTCTTTTCTATCAGAGGCACATGAATTGGATACGCATGTCGACGTTGGATTGGCTAAACACGAACCCACGTCACATTTTATTAACCTAAGCCTTTGGAAGTAGTAATATTCGACAAACATATGTTTTGGGTCGCTAATGGCCTATAATTATAGGCATGGCGTGGCTATGCATGGAGCTAGTATATAGCTAGTAAACAATATGGAAGTATCTGTTTACTTTAGGATTCCTCTGGCATTGTAGCAGATATAGTTTAATGAAGTTTGATTCTCTTATGCCTCAAGTATAAACTAATTAGTGCCCTTCGATGAAACAATCAGTAAGCCTGCTTAATTTTTGTATGGAACAATTTAATTTTGACTTTTGATTCAATAAAATAAGTTCTATATATGATTAATGTGTTTACAACCCAATTTTACTCTTTACATTACAATTTAGATGCATCCTATACTTTCCTTTATTCTTTTGTATGTATCTTCTTTCTTATAATAAATTTTAAATTATTAAATATATGATAAGGGATTAGTGAATTGTAGGGCTCATTGTTAAAAGAAAAAGGAGTTGATTGAACCTTAGTTCTCGGTCAATCTAATATTTCTTAGTTGAAAGACTTATCTTTATCAATCAATACTGACTAACCATCTAATATATAAATATTTGGCTTAGATGTTAGCATAACTATCTTTAATAAATGTATAATCCAAATGAAACATTACTTTAAAAATTAATATAAAAGTTTCAATAAAGAACTGAAACTATCAAACAAGAAGTTAAACTAGATAGAAGTCTAAAGTTTCATAACAACACTATCAATGCGCAAGGCAAACCCTAAAATTAAAGCTTCACGATGAAGTGTTCTAAGCTCCATTAGGATAAGGAAATAAAACAAAGCGAAAAGAGTATATTTATATTTAAATGACTAAAATTGGTATGCAATTTTCAAACCGAAAATTTGGATTCAAAATCTTTACTAACTTATTGAGTAAAGTGTTTGCTTTTAACGGATGATGAGAAATGGACGGGAGGCACATCTGGAGGTTTCTCTAACTGTGTGATGTACTACAAATTCCGTGATTTTTGCCTGTAATAATCAACGAATAAATACGTACAATATTCTTTGAATGAAAGCTTACTGTAAAGTTGTGATAAAATCAAAACAAAAGATCACATATCCACGTCAATGCTACTTTATATCTACCACCACCCTTCAAAAAGAGTCTTTAGTTGACAATATATATACATTGGACCTTTATCTAAATCTCATAGCATTTTCAACCGGTCCCTTTGCACGGCTAAGAACAAGAACAAATAATTTCAAAATTATTTGTACTCAAAAAATTATCTAACATGTACACTTATTATATCAATTTTAGAAAATAAATCCTACTTACAGTCAAAATTGCATTAAATGCTTTACTAAGATTGAGCTGCAAGGTATTGAAATTTTCATTGGCACTTTGTTCAATACACAGTATATTATGATAAGAAATTTACATTCAAGAAGCTAACTGACTTGATTTGTGTTAAATTCTACCAACTTTTTTCTCCGGAGTGCTTCTAGATTTTAGTTTCACAAGTGGTGCATGCTATGGCCGTTTGTAGACTAGGGCTAGGCTTCTGATACAAGATTCAAGTGCATGCCATAATGAAACTAATATCAATTCATCATCCCACTCTTAAAAGTAGCTCCCAGCACTGGAATTATAGAAAATACTATCGTGGACAGGAGGATGCTCCTCAAGAATAATAGAAAATACAATTATATGGTATCAACTTGCATAAAGGAAAGAATAATGGAGTTTTAAAATCCTTCAAAGGTAGATGTGACTTTTGATTTTTGTTTTGTGGGGAAGATTGAATATGTAAATAAAAACATTTGCACAATAAATACTAAGCTGCCATGGAATTATTTGCATGTCTTTCCCCGTGTACAGATGAATATAGGTGTCCTGGATATATATGAAGGTTAATTAAGGGAAATAGTTAGCAGATAAGCTTCTGGACATGCACAACAAAGTGATGAATCTTATGAACGAGAGTGTAAGAGCTGACCCCATGCAGTCTGTTTGAGTCATCTCCAAACGCTTTTTAGGAGTGGAGAGAAAGAGAGAATCTTTGGTGGGACTCATGAATAAAACATCTTTCCGGTTGTTTTGCTTTATGTCTTTTTGATCCTTGTTTCTATAGATATATTCTTATCTCAGTTCAGTTCATATTTCTGTTGACAGTACTTTGAATGAGTGTGTGAGCAGTTGTCTGTCGTTAGAAGTTGCGCAAAACAAACCAAGTACACTCGCCAGTTTAGAACCTGAGATTTGAAAGTGTGTTTATGTCAATACATCATGTCCCTTTTTATTTGGTTATTTTGTTAAATCACTCATCACTCATCACCTCCATTTTTCTTTTCTGTTTTTTTTTTATTTAAAATTTTTGCATCCCATTCCCACCGCTGTCTCCTCCACTCTTCCCTTACTATTGCTTTCTCATAATTTAACACTAATACCCACCAAATATCTCCCCTTTCTTTGTCTACCTTCCTCTCTGTCATCGTCTTTCTACAGTTACGTTGCAAAAACTAACAGAGCCACCATCCTGTTTTGTGTGTTGATAATCAAAAATACCAAGAAGAGCACTACTGAGGCAGACCTCTCAAAGTTTCTAAGCTCTCTCTCTTTTTGTCCGCGTATCCACAACCTAGTCTGGTACTGACCACTTGCCACTTGCTGCGGAGGAGGGTACGAGCCTGTATACTAAAACTTTCTGCTTTCACTTCTTCCTTTGGTCATTTTTCTGTTTGTGATTTCTTAAAGAGCAACCGACTGATCAATGGAGATTGGTGTTGTTATATCAATTGTGCTTTCCCTTTTTGCCTCTCTGCATGTATGTTTGTGGATTTTACTATGTGGGTTTCTTTTGGGTTGCTTTGGTATGTGCTGAAGGTCAAACTTACTCCAATTGACTTATGAATATGATTGTTGTCACCTGAACTGTGCGCTCGTTGATGTCTCCACATCACCTCGCTGATTTGCATATCTTTTATGTATTTCAACACGTGTTGGTCATACATACTAGATTAAGACCTTCAAAAATAGGCAGAAAGCTGCTCTTTCCGTAGTTCTCTGTTCTAAGCCGCTTCCCTACTATTCTGTCTTTCCTTTTCAAAATTATGTATAAGTTGAGTTCTGAGTTAATCTTTGTTTTTTGGATCAAAGGAATTTTTTTTGACTGAATTGAGTTGGTCAATTTTTACTGTAGTTTGTTTTACTAAAAATTTGTATAAACTTCGAGTCTCAGCTTTTGGCCTTTAGGTACTTCTCGAAGGTATTATTTATGTATTTATTTATTTACCTTAGCATCCCAATCTTGCATAACTTTGAACGAGTGTAGGACTTGTCCCTTTTCCCCTTCTTTTCTAGATCCAGGACTAGGATACCTATGCTTGTTGTGTGTAAATTATATGGCTCCCTTTCTTTAACATTGCTTTGCCAATAACTGTCTCCTGCATAAAAGATTCTTGGGAAATACTTTTCTTCTAGTTCTGCAGATCTTTTGATAAGAACTCACAAAACATGAAACTCTAGCTCTTCATTGGATAACCAATTTTCTAAGCCAAGTTGATGGCAATTAGTTTCTGTTAGCAAAGTTTTGAGAACTGATGAAACCCAAGACATTAGATGAAAAAGATAAGTTCTTACACTAAGTGCCATTATCCTGTCTAAATTTTAAACGCTCTAGTCGTTAATTGTCAATACACGTTAAGAAAGGAAATTATTATGCACGTGAAAAAACATCTTGTTTCATTCTGAACCCACTGCTGCCAGAACTCTGCCCTCTGTTGCCTCATATCTTCCTCTTTTATCACCAGCAATCCCTATATTGAACTCATGCAGGGCTGAGGAGGAACACGGAGGCAAGTTTATGGTTTGAATGCCTTTTGTCTTTAGTTGAAATTTCAACATCTTAAAAGAATAGCTAAGCCTGAAACATTGTACTGTTAATGAGGTCCCTTGATTTGATCTGTCTTTATCTTCATAGTGGAATCGTGATTTTGGAAAATCCTTGATTATCAGCGATTCTGGAAAGAGTAAAACAGGCTTCTCAAATTCTATTGAGTAAATCTGCCCATTCCCTGTTTGATACTCCTTCATTCCTTGGTTTCAGGTTTTGAAATTATCATGCTCTACAATGGAAATAAAACGTGAATCGCCCCATGTTCTTTGGTTAGCGCACCTTTTTTCTGTGTATCATTCTCTACACTGTAGATTTCTTAGTATCTTTTGTTTATTTTGTCTTTTCACAGAGGTATTGTTAGTTGAAGTAAAATCAATTATGAAGTACTAAACTTAACATGCAAAATTAACAGGTAAGGATCAAGTAGTTTCACAGATGGTGGTTTAGACTGATCTCAATCTTGGTATTTCTATGCAAGCTACTGAAGTGAATATGAAACTGAACATTGATCTCAAAGTTGAGGCTTCCTCGGAAAATGATTCAGAAGTGAGCAGTCAAGTTGCTTCAAACTTATCCATCCTAGAAGCACCAGTAGGTCACTCCAATGACAGTCTGATAAACTCCTCCCTTATGAAAGACGTCATAGTAACTCAGTCTGGTTCTCAACCAGTTTCTTTGGACTTAACACTTAGCTACTATAATGATGAGATAGGGGGAAGGGATTCCGTAGGCTTCTCAATGTCAAGCACAAGCGAAAGTAGCAATGAACCACCACTGCATACTACTGCAGCGGCAACACCGCGGGTATTTTCTTGCAATTACTGTCAGCGAAAGTTCTTCAGCTCACAGGCACTTGGTGGTCACCAAAATGCGCATAAAAGAGAGAGGACATTGGCAAAGCGAGCAATGAGAATGAGCATCTTTTCAGAGAGGTATGCTAGTCTTGCTTCTTTGCCTCTGCATGGATCTGCGTTTAGGTCCCTAGGAATCAAAGCACATTCTTCAGTGCACAACAGCTTCATGCCACCAGATAATAGAAGCCGTGCAAGGTTTGATCATGGTTCTCTGGGCCTGCCAGTCTTCGTGGAGGATGATGAGGCAGAACTTCTGTGGCCAGGTAGTTTCCGTCAGGTTGCTGACGCTCATGATAGTGCTCCAAGTTTTGTACTCACAGCCAGTTCAAACATAAATTTATCGGCTGAAACTCCTCCAGTGGGCTTGGAAAATTCTGCACCGGATCTCACACTGAAGCTTTGAGTCTGTCAGAACTGTCTTCAATGTCTATGCTCCAATATTCACCTTTGTATAGCAGGATGTGCGGGGGTAATCAAATAATACATACCTTCTTGATCTTTACTTCAGTGTTGTAATTTTGTATGTTAAGAGTAAAAGATCATTTTGGAGATTATGTGCTTGTATTGATCTGAATTAGTTCTTTGTTTTGTTGTTATCATTCCAAATTGTTCACTTGAATGAGGCTTGGGGATTTAATTTGTTATGGAAGCTCACTGCTCTTTTGCTTGTACTTGAATATTTTTCAAGATCACAGAATTATTACTATTTGAGAGCTTAGTCATTCTTCAAGCCGTCAAAAGCCCTTCGGTCCCGTGACAGTGACAAAGTCGCAAACAATGAAGCGAGTGAAGCTCATTGGTGGTTGGACATTCTTTTGGAGTAAAAACTAAAGACACCAAGCCAAGCGGCGTTACTTAGGCTGAAGAGGACCAATTATTAAAACAATGCAACAACTAGGGTGGATAAAAAAATCCAAGTTCGGTCTAGCACAACTCGAAGTGAATAAATAAAACTACATTTTTTTTTGGTTTGATTACAAAGGAAAAACACACAAAGACAAACTAGGCAACGAAACGAGGAAACGAAAGTCCAGCAATATCCTCAATTAGGATATGAAGACAACCCAACGGAGGGATTTGAAAAGCAATGTAACCAATCCCAAAATAATAGACTTAAAATCGGCTAGTTTGGCTGCACATAATGCGAGACTGCCCCAGAGTGTGCAGTCTGTGGCTAACCTTCCCTCTGCGCACCGTCACTTCAAAAATTTTTACTCTAAATGCCCATGACTGGATACACATGAATCTTCAACGGCACAGACTGGTCTGCTAGCTCGATTGGTCTATTATCTTCGGCACCGTTTGTTGGTTCTTGTGGTCTTAGAGGAATAGGGCATTCTCTGACATCCAAGCATCCTGGTCGACTTCCCTGGCTGACAGTATACTAGCCTATGTCATAAGATACAACAAGCTTCGGTTTGGCAAAGCAGAATAATTCCTGGCTACCGACCCTGACATGAGCAACTTATTAACGGGAATAAACCAACTCCTGAATGGGTGAAACTAAACACGGACAGAGCGTGTAAAAGCTCACCTAACTCGGTCTCAACAGGAGGTCTTATTTGTGAGAGCGGCGGTGTGTGGCTAGGAGGCTTTGTTCAGAACCTAGGATGGTGTAATTCCTCCTTAGCCGTGGAACTATGGGGCATCCTCTCCAGTCTGACTCTAAACTGAGACCTCGGTTATCATAGAGTGAAATTAGAATTGGAGTCTCAAGTCGTGTAGAATATTCTTTTTGATTCTGCTAACTGCACAATATCCCTTAATCCTATCATATTAGGCATCAACGAACTCCTTGATCACAATTGGGTAGTCCTTTCTTGCCATACTTATAGGGAAAGAAATAGGAGTGCAGACTCGCTAATTTTGTAATTAATTTTGATTTAAAG
This sequence comes from Erythroxylum incrassatum, assembly GCA_026546855.1. Taxonomy (NCBI): domain Eukaryota; kingdom Viridiplantae; phylum Streptophyta; class Magnoliopsida; order Malpighiales; family Erythroxylaceae; genus Erythroxylum; species Erythroxylum incrassatum. The sequence goes on along the minus strand of JANVCL010000002.1, from coordinate 13,993,736 downwards.
ATTACCACTTTTGTATATACCCCCTTAGGATATTTCTCGATCCTCTTTGAGGATATAGCTGAGATTAGTCTTCTTAGACTAGTCATGTAATTGTACTGCCTTTTTTCTGATTAATAAAAAAAAAATCGGCTAGTTTGATCAAGAGTTTGAAACTCGATTTTTGTCCAAATCTAAACAGGCCCAAGCCTTTAAAAATATTCAAACTTGTGTCAAAGCCATGGTTGGCTAATAATAATCCCGATCAAGGAATGTTGTGTATAACTCGTACATATGAACTTGCAATCTTGGAGTTTCGAGAAGAAAACGAGTGTCTCTTAAAAGTTTTTTGGGTGAAGATGGCTTGGGACACAAGCATGGGTTCGGGTGTGCTCTTTTTTGGAAATCAGAGGTGAGGACACGAGGTAAAAAGACACAGGTGTGTTCACGTGACAAAGGTGTTTTTGTGAAAGATATGATTTGATATACAACCAATGTTTGCCCATGGGTAAGGTAGAAAGATCCACAATGGTATTCTGAGTCACGTCTAAATGTGTAAAGAAGTAGAAGGATCAACGTCTCGAGACATGGACTTGATAGATATTTTGGAAGGAGATGGTAAAATCCATGATCTAGACAATGGCTTGTTAGCGTTCGTGTCATATTTTGAAAAAAAGACAATGACATCTATATCCAAAGACATCGTAGTATCCCAAATCGTGTCAATCAATGATTAAAAAATATAAAAAATTTGGTTGATTCAACCGTAAAAATCTTATACCATTCAACGTTTTTGTTTAATTTTTAACTTGCCGATCGATTTGCTCTAATAACTCTTGTTGTTAAAAACTGATCAGTTTGTTAATTAACCGGTCAATTTTTATAAATTAATAAATTCTTATAAATCAATAGTTTTTATTTAACAATATTTTTTAATTAAACTTCAAATTTTTTTATGAATAAGGACAATCTCTTTCAATCATATTTCAAATTCTTTAATTTTATTTAATCTTTAGTCAGTTTTATGATGGCTTAATACCAGTTGAACTTTTTAAACCTTAAACCTCTTATCTTACCGGTTTAACTTATGGTTTGGTTTTTAAAATATTAGTGTCAGTTATAGTCAACCTTATCTAGGAACATATTTTTGATGAATTTCAAACTTTGAAAGGATTTGACCTATTATAATCATGTTTAGACTAGGTAAGGTTTATTAAGAGGTTATTTGAGTAAAATTATATCAACTAAGATTTGCTTATAACTATATGGTTATAAACTTATTATTGTAACAACGTTATAATTATTCAATAGTTACTTTTGACTTTTGAAGTTGTCGGTGCACCCAAATAGACAAACTTTATTAAAAATCTTCTTGTGTTTTTGTTATTTATTTATTTCTATTATATTCTTGATGTGTATTATTTATTAATAGGTAGAAGTAAAGCATCATTGAGGTAATTATGATTTTGATTGTAAAGTTTGACGTAGAGATGTTCAATGGAATTAAGAATTTTTTTCCTATGATAAAAAAGAGTGAAGGATCTGTTAGGGCAACATTGCATATTGAAGGGCTTGCGAGATAATAAGTTAGAAGATAAAAGTAAGCTCGATAAGGAAGGGTTATAGATGCGAATAACTAGAATTGAATGACTTTGTCTAGTAGACGAAGTCATGTATTAAGCTTTAGATATTACATCCCTTGTGGAAATATGAAACAAGTTAGAGAGTTGATACATGTCAAAGTCTCTTATAAATAAGTTATATCTGAAGCAAAGATTATGCAGTCTTGATAACTACTTCATGTTTAGCTCAAAGTTTTAAAATTAATTGAAGTTGTTAACTGCAAGTATATGACTCGTATAAAATATTATAGCAAGGTATTGCTGCTTCAAGGATTGGTTATTAACCTTGTAATTCAAATTGACTTTTGTTTGAGTAACCAAATAAATAGATATTGAAATTACAAAAATTCATAATTTAAAGGTTTGCAAACACACTTCAAAATGTCACAAAAATAAGAACATAATTTTGGTTTAGAGAATCAAATTATAAAGGTTAGTGTCATTCTCTCCATATCATATAATCCCTCACTTTAGCATGTAATGATGCTTAGTCCTAGGCATTCTAATGTATTGGCCCTTTCTCTCTCAATAATTGAACCAATTAAGCCCAAATTAACTGTTAAATTATGATATGTGATCTTTTAATCTATACACTTTATTTAATCATTAAGTGGATATGAAGTAACCTATTGTGCAACCATCAAAACATCCAAGATCCCTCTTTAAATGTCATGTCAGCTTGATGTGTGAAGTGTTCTCAAGGCTTCCCACTCTCATGGTACATCTAAACTAATTTCTAAACTCCATTTCTCAATGTAAGCAAGGCATATAAAGTTCACACATCATAAGCATTAAAGCAAACCATGCATTAAACCAAAGTAAGTATTTACATATTTATGGTAAGAACAACCCTAAAATCTACTTAGAAATCTATTACAATCATCAACATCATCCTCAAAACAAGTCCATACATCTTCTCCATACAATAACTAAACAAAAACAAATGAGATAAGAGGGAATAACATGCTTATGAGTTGAAGAAAAAAGTTGGAACTAGGTGAGTTAGCTTTGAGATCTCTTAAAATCACTTGACTCTCCTTGAAAATCCACCCAAAAATGTGTCTATGTTACTTATTTTTATGTACTACACGATCCTCCTTTCTTTCTATCGCTTAAAATGGGGGTTTTAATACCCTTTTGGGTACTTAAACCGATTTAGGATGGATGTGGTGCAAGCTAGAATTGCCACATGGGAAATTGGAAAATTCCAACTTCGGCCTAGGAAATTCCAACTTTCTCAATTTTTTTTTTAAAATCCAACTTTCTCTTTTGATAGCTATAACAAGTCTACATGCAAGTAAGTTGATAATCAACTGAAATAAGGTCCAAATTCTGCCCAAATATTGACATACAACCATGCAAGATGTATATACATCAAAACACATGAAAAGCATGCAAAACCTAAGCTTAAAAACCTTCATTTATAACCTAACATGCAATTTATCATATACAATCACATACATATGCAAGTTATATGAAAATAG
>JANVCL010000002.1:13961280-13972369 GCA_026546855.1 Erythroxylum incrassatum | reverse complement strand
TATATATTTTTAAGAATCAGTATTACTTGCTTATTTAATGTTTATAATATCTCATAAATATCTAAGCTAATATATGTACCTTGAAAAACCAAAATTGTAGGATTTCTTAATAAATGTGTTTTACACTTATTAATTTCTTTAATTAATCTCTAAATGATTATGTTATTTTAGTCAATGAATTTTTTATTAATAGTTTAATACTTCGATTAATAACTTTGACACATATTAAATACTATTTGAAGTAGAAGTATTGAGTGTTATGTATTAGTTGTTACATATAATAGCAATGTTCAAGATTAACATTTAATAACATAGAATTAAAGTAGTTTTTTTTCCTTTTCTTCTTTTTTTTTTCACTCAAGAATTAATATAGTAAATACTAGTGAATTTATTATTATTATTATCCTATTAAATTGTATCTAAATATATGATAGGTTTTTTTTGGTATTTTAGGTTTAGGTTTAAACCTAAACTTATAAATCAGGTTCGGTTCGGTTAACTACTATAGGTGCGGTTAACCTAGAACTGTAAGTTAGAAACCTGAACCTGAACTGTGAACCTGATTTTTCAGGTTCGGTTCATGCGGTTTAGGTTTGGTTAACCTAGAACTGCAAGTTAGAAACCTAAACCTGAACCGTGAACCTGATTTTTCAGGTTCGGTTCGGTTAACCTAGAACTGCAAGTTAGAAACCTGAACCTAAATCGTGAACCTGATTTTTCAGGTTTGGTTCGAACCGAACCTAAACTCATGTTTGGTTAACCTTATTTACAGGTTCAGTTCATGAGGTTTAGGTCCAGTTTACAGGTTCGCGGGTTTTCTTGAACACCCCTATGCATTTATGATGCCAAGTAGAAAGAAATGAATGTGAATGTTAATACAAAATTTATACCTTTAGCCAATGAATGCTAATGCAAGTCTTATACTCTTTAGATATTAAATTTCATTTTATTAATTGATTAAATCAATAATTTGAGTAATTTATTCTCTCTGCTCACGTTATTGTTAGGCTATAAAATAAGGAAAATTAACTTACTAAACTTTTGAGTCTTTGTCATGGTCAAAAATCTTTGCAACTGCTTCCTCTGTCATTGAACAATATTACGACTCATCAACTTGACTGTTAAATGTTTATCAAAGTGTACATATACAAGTAGATGTTCATGAATAACTTAAGTAGTCGTATATATTGATTGTTTCAAGTGGATGAGCATATTAGTGTAAAAGGAGACATGGATTCATGCATCATATGCACGATAAAGTAGTGGAAGTGTCAAAATCTAAATTTCGATCCCATGACATCCCAAAAAGCTAGAATCTCAAATGCATGCATAAACATATTATATGAACATGGTATAACAGTACATGTACCTTTTGATTCTCCTCATTTCTCGATTCTTCTCCATGTTTGGGTTGTTACAAGCATCAAACCCTTCCTTGATCACTCAAGAACACGTAAAGATGAAGAAGAAACAATATGTAAGGGTGGTTAGAGCACCAAACTAGATGAGTTCAAGTAGATGCTCTAATGGAAAGAAAGATCAAGACTATGTTGCATGCAATTTGATTCATGCAACAATTGCATAAATTACATAAACAAGACTCAAGACACTTCTCTCTAACTCTAGAACTCTTCTAAATACCTTATTCTCTCACTTAAGTGTGTTTTTGACTAGTTAGATCTTCTATACATAAGTGAAGAACTCACTTATGTACATTTGTCTAACCTTCGGTCACAATTGTGGGCCTATGAGCTACGATCATAGCCTACTTAATTGACAACCTTGAGGTAGCTTAAGTGGAAGGTGAATCATATGGATTGATTGAAGTAGTTGTACAAACCCAGTCAATAATTTGATACTTGAGTGATTAAGTAATGTATAAAATTTTGATGGATTTTCACATAAGCACGTGTGAGGTTTTGAGCCTACATGACTGCATTTTATATTCATTTCATTGTTTTCTGCTGGGTGTGATGATCCCCTAAGAAGATTGCCTCTAGAAGTTGCATTGAAACAGTTTGAAACTACGAGATGCATGCTTTATGGAAATGATTAAGGCATTCTTTGTTTTAAACCCATTAGCTTAAATGACTCACTTTATACATTATCCCTTGCAACCCCTTTTGAACCTTTACCTTTTTGATTGCAAAATAAAACTAAAAAAAACCCAAAACTCCATTAGCTTTGCCCAATCACAAGTATAATGAAGTGCTAAGTGATCATTTGGTCTATAGTTTGGGACTTTTAAGTTTACTTGTTATTCTGAGATGTTTATAGAGGTACTCCTACTTATATTTTATTGATTCATGCTACTTTTGTTTCTCTTGTTTTTAGTTTAAAAAAAAGAGAGAGAAAGAAGAAAGAAAAAGAAAAAGAAAAAGAAAAAGAAAAAGAAAAAGAAAAAGAAAAAGAAAAAGAATCAAACATAGTAGTATAAGTTAGTGATAAGTAGTAGTAGTCCCATGTTTCATTTGCTTATCTCAGACTTTGTATGTAGTTGTCCCTTTTACTTAGTGCATTGTTAATACTTGTGAGTTAACTCGTAACCTTTTTATCCTACCTTAACCCAAACCCCATATTGGGGTGTATTTTATATGGTAGAGATTTGGTGAATATGCAAACCTATGGTAGTGTGGTCTTTTAGAAGGACTATTGAGTGAAACACTAACCCTAAACACTTGAGTGATTTGAGTGAAAACGTGAGGAAAATCCATCTGAATTTTATATGTGCCTTTGATCAATAGTGTTTGCCTTTGACCTTGTTTATGTGCATTGGTGAAAAATATATATGATATGTATAGTAGCTCAAAGCTTGTGTTTACTGAAGTTTGAATGAATGCACACACTCGATTTTCTTTGAAAACGAATTGATAAATTTTTTTAATTGTGTTTAAATTTCTTGAGGACAAGCAATAATTCAAGTGTGGGGATATTTGATAGAAAAATTGATAGGCTTTTATTTGTATAGAGGGTAGATATTTGCTAAATTACTGTTTTTATATTATGTTTGGATGTTAGGAGTTGTTTTCGAGAAAAAAAAGCCAAAAGTGGTTAAATTAGAGAAGATGTCAGCATCAGCCAAAAGAAAATACAATAAAATAGTAAAAGAAACACAAGACTAATGGACAAAATGCAGAGTAGAACAATGCAAAACGCAGCAGGGGGCAACGCAAAAAAGAGAGAAAACACTCAACCTCCACCAAACAAAAACGCAAGACGCAGACTCCACTCACGGGATTGAAAAAAAAGGCAGCCTCCATTCACTATAATGCAAGCAACCTCCACCAGACAAAAACGCAAGACGCAACCTCCACTCCACCCCACTCACAGACACAGCCTTCAACAACATAACCTCCACTCACCAACGCATCCTCCACTCACACACGCAAGAGAACAAAGCCTCCAACAACGTAGCCTCCACCAGAACAAAGCACATAGCCTCCACAAAAAGAACGCAACCTTTAGACAAAGAATTAGCTTCCAACAGAACCAAGAATGCAGACTCCACTCATGCACGCACCCTCCAACAATGTAACCTCCAGACGAAAAATCAATGCAACTATGCAAAGGAGAAAGGAGAGCACGTTGATTTCTACAACAGTTTGCAGCTGTGTTCTTTATTTATATTTGATTTCTTCATGAGTTTGTCTAGGGTTTATGCTTTTGGATTGCTTGGTATGATGATTTGTGGCTAGAACCTTAATTTCTCTTAGGGATTTGATGTTTTGGTAATGCTTTAACATTTAACATTGTTGGAATTCATGACTGAATATATGTTCATGACTGAATATTCATATACTTGTTGATTTTTCTTGGGTTTATTTATTCTTACTTTGGATCATTGGAAGTTTGCTTGGTATAAATTCACCTTTGAAAAAAGGGGGTTTTGTTGGAAGATTGAAGGAATTTCAACTAGGATTTTCATGTGAGTTAAGAGACCCAAGAAACTTAGGAGGTGAAAATAGAAGGTTTGGGTTTGGAACTTAAGAAACTCTTGGAAGAACTTAAGTAAGAGATTACTGAGTGATGTCTAGAGTGGATAGATTAAGTCACCTTTTGGAGAAGGGGATCAATTACTCTTAAAATTCACATACAAGATTAGGATTTTTCATTTGTGGAGGATAGCTAATTCAATATTAAGGTTGACAAAAATATCATTCCCTAAGAGAAAGTCATTCCCCATTGAAATTAATACTTTTAATTAGTCAATTACTTTTCTTAATTAGTTATTGTATAGATATGTCACATTCATAGTTATTTTGGTTGCATTGAATTGGGTAGTTGCTTAGAAATTCATCTAAGTTTTTAATAATTCTTCACATTGCTTTTAATTTCAAAAAAAAATCACCCAACTCAATTCCAAACACTGTTAACTAGCTTAGATTTAAACTTTCTCACAATCTCTGTGGACACAACTCGGTTCTTACCGATTTATTACTCACTTCGACAACTGTGCACTTACGGTTCACAAATAAGTTTTTGGCACCATTGTTGGGGATTCCTTCTATGAATGTGACATATCTATGCAATAACTAATTAAGAAAAGAGTGCAGCAATTGACTAATTAAAAGTATTAACTTCAATGGGGAATGACTTTCTCTTAGGGAATGATATTTTTGCCAACCTTAATATTGAATTAGCTATCCTCTACAAAGGAAAAAGCCTAACCTTGTATATAAATTTTAAGAGTAATTAATCCTCTTATCCTAAAGGTGACTTAATCTATCCACTCTAGATATCACTCAATAATCCCTTACTTAAGTTCTTCTTAGAGTTTCTTAAGTTCCAAACTCAAACCTTCTATTTTCACCTCCTAAGTTTCTTAGGTCTCCCTACTCATAAGAAAATACTAGCTAAAATTCCTTCAATCTTCCAGCAAAACTCCCTTTTTTCAAAGCTGAAGTTATACCAAGCAAAATTCTGATGACCCAAAGTAAGAACAAATAAACCCAAGGAAAATCAATAAGTATATGAATATTCAGTCATGAATTCCCACAAGTAAGAACAAATAAACCCAAGGAAAATCAACAAGTATATGAATATTCAGTCATGAATTCCCACAATGGTCAATGTTAAAGCATCACCAAAACATCAAATCCCTAAGAGAAATTAAGGTTTTAGCCATAAATCATCATGCCAAGCAATCCAAAAGCATAAACCCTAGACAAACTCATGAAGGAATCAAATATAAACGAAGAACAAAGCTCCAAACTACTGCAGAAATCAGCATGCTCTCCCCTCTCCTTTACGTGGCTACGCTCATTTTACGTATGGAGGTTGCGTTGTTAGAGGCTGCGTGCGTGAGTGGAGCCTGTGTTCTTGGTTATGATGGAAGCTAATTCTTTGTTTGAAGGCTGCGTTCTTTTTGTGGAGGCTATGTGCTTTGTTCTGGTGGAGACTGTGTTGTTGAAGGCTTTGTTCTCTTGTGTTGGTGAGTGGAGGTTGTGTTGTTGAAGGATGTGTCCATTAGTAGGGTGGAGAGAAGGCTGTGTCTTGAGTTTTTGTCTAGTAGAGACTGCTTGCTTTGCAGTGAATGGAGGCTACACTTTTTTTAAATCCCGTGAGTGGAGGCTGCATCTTGTGTTTTTGTCTGGTGGAGACTGCTTGCTTTGCAATGAATGGAGGCTGCCCTCTGCTTCGTTTTGCTTTGTTCTACTCTGCGTTTTGTCCATTGGTTGTGTTTTTTTTACTATTTTATTGTATTTTCTTTTAGTTGATGCTAATATCTTCTATAATTTAGCCACTTTTGACTTCTTTTCTCCAAAACAACTCCTAACATCCAAATATGATATAAAAATAGTAATTTAGCAAATATCTACCCTAAAGCACTACACAATTCCCCTACATTAATGCATCAAATAAAAGCCTATCAGTATTTCTATCACTCACCTTTAGTCATGATCGTGGCCTATGAGTCACGATTGTGGCCTACTTAAAAACAACCATACACACTTTGTTTTTGTTCTGATCTTTTAAGTAATTTTAAACAAAATAATAGTAATAAAGTAAAAAAATTAAAATAAGACAAATTTGATACGATTTAGTTTTGTTCATGTTCATGGAAGAAGGAAAACAGAAATTTTCACTATAATAATTTTGGTAAAGTATGTGATATATTGAGTATGACTTAGTTCTCAATTTCACTAAGTCATATATGTTTAAAAACATCATTATGGCGAATTCAGTAATTTAATTTGTTTTCTTTCCTTCTTTAGTTATAATTAAATTTTTTTTAAAATTTATTGATTTCAAACATTGGAACTAATGATTATTTATAACAAATAAATAAATATGTCATTAGTCACTATGTGAATAGTAAAAATATAAAACTATTATTCATTGGCACTATCTAAATAGTAAAAAAAAATCATATAACAATTCATAACTTTTCTCTTTAACTTAGATTGTAAATTTTAATATGGCTCCACCTTCTCTAAAAATTTCATAAATTTCCACCTTAACTTGAATTTTAAATTTTAATATGACTTCACCTACACCAAATTAATATATCTTAAAAAAACATCTCAAATATTGTAAATACTAACCAAGTCTATAAAGTGCTCGAATTTTGAAATAGCAAGAGATTTAATCATAAGAAATAATATATATCTCTTATTTTATGTACAATAATATCGCCATAAAAAATATCTAAAAAATAAAACCTATTGTTAATGTGCTTAATCCTCTTATGAAACAATTTAATTCTTAGCTAAATATGTAGCATATAAATTGTCATAATAAGTTGTAATAACCTTATAATTTAACTAAATTAAGTAAACAAGTCTCTTAATTAAATAGCTTCTTTGAAAACTTTTACATTAGTCTTACACTCAACTTATGTAGTAGACAACACAAATGATGCTTACAAAGTTGCACTTTTGACAATTTGTAATGTCATCTCTCTAACAATGTTATATTCATGTGCTAAGCATCACCATTATGTTAAAAAGTTCATGCAACTATATAAACTTAAGCAATACCTTGACTTTTATATAATTCATCATCTTTCAGAAAAGTAATTAATTTTCCAGTTTGCTTTCCAATCAAAGTCTTCCATTGTTTAAATATAACAAAGAGATCACTTTTATATTTGTGAAAAAAAAATCCTAAAGTAGTCATCAATGAAATTACGTACTAGGTTCCACCTCTTGTAGGAACTTGAGTTGGTCCTTAAAGATCCAAATGGATTTAATTAAGATTCCTTTAGTTTTGTGAGTGGTTGAATTGAAGTGCTCACAGGAATCTAATTTTAATATATGTTGCCCTCCTAGAAATCCTCTTATACTCAAGAAGGTTATACCTTTGAAACTCTTATGTCTTAGACTTATAAGTCACAACTTGGTGGCATCAAAATCTCTTAAGAAGATGTAGTTACTAAAATAATGCTTGTAATAGGAGTTCTATCATGAACATATAAAGTATCAATATTGTTCTCTTTCATTAAGACCATAATACCCCTTTTACGACTTTTAGAACTCCACTTTCCACTAGCGTAACTATAATAATTGGCATCGAGGGTATTTAAGGAAATTCAATTTGTTTCAAAATTTGGAATGTGTTAGACGTCTGTCAGATTTTTCAGCACACTGTCATGCATCTTGATTAGGAATGTTCACATGTCACCAACATGAAAAAACTAATTATTTTCCATTAAGAAAATTCCACTTAGGACAACTTGATAAATGAGGAACCATTTCTTATTTAGACATGTTAAAAGAACAAGTAAGATCTAAAATTCACTTGTGATACGATATTTTTTTTCTGTCACTAAAAGAATATCTATTATAAGCTTGTAAGAGATAACATATTCACCTTTATTTTTAGGATAACATATTCAAAAGTTTCTAACATTTTAAGACTTTTTCAATTTAGCGCTCAAGCTTTCAAATTTTTCAATCGAGTGACTAACCTTTTAAAACTTTAACAATTAAAATCAAAATTTTATTTTTAATGATTTTTTTGTTTTTGTTTAGTCAAAACAAAAAGTATAGATTAGAATTCTAATTCTATAAGGTTTAGCATATAGAAAACTGCCAATTAAAATGCATCCCAAGCTGAAATATCACAATTACCACATCGTCTCGAACCATCGCAAGGAAAACTATAACCAAAACCTGGCATTTCTGTTAAATGTCACATAGATGTTCATCTATTAGTCACATTAGTAAAAACTAATATTGATTACTGTAGACACCTAATTTTGTTTCATCTTATTTTTTTATAAAAATTAAGAAAATTATATATTTTAACAAATTTATGTTATTTTGGTTCAATTTTATTTTACAACTTTTTCATTAGGTTAAATTTTAGATGTTACTAAATTTAAAATTTAAAATTTTATTTTTTTAGTATTTTGAGAAATTTTGAAACATTAATTAATTCACTTATCATGTTTCATTTATTTATTTTAAGTCATTAGTTTTAATTTTATTTTGGTTATAATTAAATTTTATTATATTAGTTATTTATTTTAGTTTTTTTAAGTATGATTTTTCTTAAAATTAATTCTATGTTTAATATTGGGGGTTGAATTTGAAAACAACAAGAGGGAAGTAATGGTCCAAGTGGTATACAACAATAAATTGAGGAGTATTTTGCAAACGTTAAATAACAAAAAGGAGTCAGTTTGTAGAAAAGGAAAAAAATTAGCCAAAAGTGGTAGTGATACATCAGGTTCAGATCACCTGTTCCTATTACTCTATTCCTACCCTGTTCTATGATCATCCATCCATTCATTTTTTATGAGTCCCATTTATTAGATGGATGCTTATGGAACATGATAGAAACAGACTAATGAGAATAGGTGATCTGTTCCCTAATATGTCATGACTTGGAGAGAAATTCCCATACGTAAAATAGAAAAGGCATAAATGAAAAAAAAGGAGGAATATGGAGCTAGACAACCATGAAAAGGAAATGAAAAATAAGGATCTAGATGGAGAAAACCATGTGAGAGAATGTAATAGAGGAAGGGAGAGATAAAAGAAAAAGCAAGGAAGAGCACCACCTCTATAGGATCTTTCTTTGACATTTCTTTTGTTAGTTTTTGATTTCCAGCATGCCTTTAGACTTTTGAATAAATAATCTCATTCCTTCACCAAGAATAGTCATTGTTGCCAATTTTCCTTTTAAAACTCCCTAGTTATAGAAAACTAAAACATTCATCTTCTTTTTCTCTCTGTTACAATCCTAGATAAGAGCAACATTAATAAAGAGTGCAACAAGAATTGAAAGAGTGAATAGGGAGAATCTCAAAAACAACAAAAAATGTAAGATGTTAGGCCCCGATTTCTTTTTCTTAATAATAAGCTTGTTTATTTTGATTTTGAGGTGTAGTTTGTTATTTTTGTTTTAGTTAGAATTAATTGAGGGTTTTATTTTCTTAGGTTAATGTTATTAAATGAAGGGATTTAGTTAAATTAGAATTTTGTAAATTGTTAGAATTAAAAGAATAAGATGAAGTGAGGGCATTTTGGGAAGTTTGCTAGGGTTTTTAAGGTTAAAGGCTTATAAGGAGGGGCATTTTAGTCCTTGTAATGTCATTAAATGAAGAAAGAATAAAACAAGGGAGGAGTTAGGGAAAGTCACGAAATTGTTTAGGAAAAAGAAGGATAGAAAGAAGCTTTGTCATTGGAGGGGAGGAGAACCAACCAAAATTGCTAGGAAATGAGAGGACTTATGATACTACAACGTTTTAGCTTAGGTTTAAGTTAAGAAACAAGTTGTTTTCCTTAAGTCTTTTAAGAAGACATACGAAAATACAAAGAAAAATAGAGAGAGAGAAGGAAGTTTCGGTTGAAGGAAGGAGAAGAAGAAAAAAAAAAGGTGAGAGCTTTGGTTTTTCTTGCTTTAGAAAGGAGTGTTTAGGAGTTTTCTTTAAGAAGAAAGTGGAAAGGAAGGGATTAAGCTCCATTGGAGGCTAAGGAAGCAATTTCGTGGGAAGCCCTAAGGTAGGGATTTTCGAATTTTTCTTTGATAAATCTTGATGGCTTTAGTTTCTAATAGCTTAGGAAAGGCATAGGTAAGGTTATCTAGGTGTTAACTCATGCTTTCACTTTCCTTCAATTTGTCAATTTGAGAATTCATGTGAGGTTGGAATTGTTATGTTTGGATGAAGGTCAAGAGAGGCAATTGGAGTTAGAGGAAAGACCAATTGACCAAGAGCAAAGCTAAAGGAATTAAGGTGGGTGATTTCTTAATAATGGAGTTCATAGGCATGTTCAAATTTTATAATAAATGCCATTAAATGCTTTCCTATGATTTATAAATTGTGTATCAATTACTCTTTGTGATAATTTAAACTTGTATGAGATGTCTTTTGTATGAAAAGACATTGTGAAAATGTTTGTAAAATGGTTTGTTAAGTGAAAAAGATTAGAAGATGAGATTTCGAAAAATAATGCCATTATGAGCAGTTATGTGTAATTTATGTGAAATGCATGATTTATATGGGTTTGTGGTGGTCCCTTAAAAGTCAAGTACAATTGACTAATTCATAGGTTTCTCCCACCTGTCCGCTAGTGGCCTTGGAGCTCCTCACGGACTCCCATAAGTTTCACGGCTACATATGACCGCTTTGCGGGAATGTGTAGTACATTCTGTTGGATCCACCCAAACCAATCTCTATGTGTTTATGTGATATGCTTTGTTTATGTTGTTTATGTTATTTTTGTAAATGTTTTTGATAAATTGAATTTGAAGAGGCAAAGATTATTTTGGAGTAAACTCCTTTGAAATAAATTGTTAAAGACTATTGTTTTGCATGCCTGTTCTTAATTATTAAGCTTTTATCCACTGAGCCGTCGAGCTCACCCCTTTTCCCCTCCACAGGTGACGAACGAAAAACCAAGTTACTGCATCGGGATTGAGGCTTTACTCCGATACTTTTTGCTTTGAATGTTATATTTGAGAAAGCTAGGCTTTAGATAGCATTTTGGGCAAATGATGCATTTTGTAATTTGTTCTTTAACACTTTCAATGTATTCGGGCTAAAATGCCCTCTAAAGCTTTGTAATGGCTTTTGACTTTCATATAATGCAAGAGTGTTGGGTTCTAATGTAATTTGTGTAATTTGCATATGTTTCATAAT
>JANVCL010000002.1:13924428-13935298 GCA_026546855.1 Erythroxylum incrassatum | reverse complement strand
TTCCTTTCCTTATTCTTTCTTAAAGCACTCTTAAAATCACCTTTGTAAGCAAGGAAAAACAAAACCCTAACTATTTTTGAAACCCTTACCTTGAAGATGAAACCCACGAAAATTCCTTTGCCTCCTATAGAGTTGCTTCCTCTTCCTTTAACCTTCTTCTTCTTGAAATCCTTGGAAACCCACTTGAAAAACCTCAAGCAAAGAGAAACCCTAACTATCTTCTTCTTCCTCTCTTCTTCTTTGGCCGAAACCTCCTTCTTTTCTTTTGTAATTTCGTAAGCCTCCCTTCTCTCATACGACACTAGCTTCTTTGCTTCTTTTTCTTTTCATTTAATAAAGCCTAAAGACTAAACTACCCCTCCTTAAAAGCCTTTGATTTCAACACTTCAAGTAAACTCCCTAAAATGCCCTCCTTCATTCTTTTCTTCTTTTTCCTAGCCATTCACGATGATGCTTCTTTAACTCCTCCCTTGTTTTATTTCTTTTCCTTTTCATTCTCATTTAAGTGTAACCTAATGGACCCTAATCTAATGGACCCTAGCCCATTTGCCTCCTTCTTCTCACAAGCCTTAGGTTATTTCTTTCTTAACTTAACCTAATACTTAAGCCCAAAACTACCTTTCCCTTCTTAATACTTTAAAATTTCGTGGGCTCCCATTTAAAAGCCATTTAAAAGCCCAATTGCTTCCTTTCTTCTTTATTTAAAAGATATGTCAAAGGCTAAAAGCCCACTTGATTACCTTAAGCCTTAAAAACATTTATAATCTTCCTAAATGGCCCTTATACCAATTTATTCTATTTAAATTCTAATAACTCATAAAACTCTCAATTCATATAATTCTTTTTAATACTAACAAAGCATCACAAAACAAATCTAATTTCACTAAATCCCTTCATGTAATAATCATAACCTACACAATAAAATCCTCAATTTTGTATTCTAACCAAAAGAAAATTATTAATCTAAACCTCAAAATAATTTAAACATGCTTAATGCGAATCGGGGCCCAACATAAACCACATTACAACCCCCATCAAGTCCCTTTGATTAATGCAATAGGTTCATTTTTGCTAAGTGCCAGAGATAAGATTAATGAGCAAGCTTATGGAAATAACTTACCATGTTTTGATTTGAAAGCTTAATGAATCCTAACACTTTGAGTGTATAGAGATAAATCAATAAGAGGGTAAGTTTTGTTTCATTTAATTTTAATGGAATTGATGAGATATTATGTTTTAATTCTAAAAATGTGTACTATGAGTGCTTTTTTTCTTAGTTGTTATTTTATCCTAAACTTTTAATGTGTATTATATTTTGGGATATTTCTGCATAACATGAAAGAAGATGAGTGGTTGTTATGAGGATGATTGATGTATTTAACTAATGTATGTTAAGGACAAGCATGAGTTCGATGTAGGGGAATTTGATAAGATGTTATTTAGTTTTGTTAATTGAAATGATCTCATTTGTTTTCAATATATTTTGGTGGTAAATAATAAAATTAATAATTGTTCTATTTTAGGATATGACAAGTGGATATTGTATTGAATTGGAGCATCATTGGTTAAAATCACAAATTTTGAAAAAAGAGAATAGATTACTACGGTGGACAAGGCGAGATCATGCCTAATTTCATATTTACTCCAAGAGTTAGAATTTAATAAGGAAACTTATTTTCATCCCTATTATGTAGGGATTTGGATTTGTTTTAGATAGGGATCTTTGCAAGATATAAGTATCCTAGTTTTTGAGTAGGAAAAGAATACAAAAACACCTCTACTACCTTCTCTTACATTCTCCTTTTCATTTCTTAGTAAGTTTCTCTCAATCTTTCATCATTTCTCATATCTTTTAAGTTAAAACTAAAGCTATGTGTGGTTAAATCCAAATATTCTGATTCAATGGGATTCAAAACTTTAATTGTAACCTTGTGAGGTATTGTTCTAAACTTATATTCATGTTTTAATTCAAGTATTTCTTGTTTTGTATTATTATATTTTATAAATAATTAATATTGATTGATCTAACAAATTAATTTAATTTTGATTATCATATAGTTATCCACGAATTTATGACCCATAATTGTCATGAAAGATTGGTACAAATAGAAAATAGGTTATTTATGAATTTGCATATTTAACTTATTAGAAACAAGAAAACTAAGTTGAACAGTTTTAGTTATCTCAATTATTTTATTTAGGGTCTAGTCTTTTTTACTAAGCTTATTGATATCATTTAGTTGATATGGAATGCTACCGTAATCAATTAATTGATGGTAAGTTTTGGTTTGAATGTTGGGTTTGAATTAATTAATTTAGAAAATTTTAAGAATTATTATAACTATCTTAATACGTTTCAGACTAAGTCTAACTGCTTGACTTGTGAAAAATATTTTTTAAACCAATGACTAATGTTACAATTAGATTATATATTTCCTTTGAATCAGATTTAAATACTCTTGAATTTCTCATTTTTATATTCAATTGATTTATTTTGATTCCTTATTAATTTTATCTAATTAGTTAATTAATTATAAGCCCCTACTTTGTTTTATTAATTAAAATTAAGAAATTAATTTTATTGTACATTTTTAAATTTGATAAATATCTCATTTAACGTTTTGGTTTTCAAGAGGAAGATTAAATGAAGCATTTTCAAATAATTAAGTCATGTACTTACCAAGTACTAGTATAGGCTCTAGTCTATATTGAACATAAAAATAATCCTTTTCTTTTTTTCTTTTTTCAGTTTTTAAGTGATTGCATAAGGTGATAAAGATGAATTCGTCATTAAAATAATATAAGATTAAAAGAAAAAATTCATGAGAAACTAAGTTAAAAAAATCAAAATCATTTACGTCAAAACTTACAAAATCAAGTCCAAACCATAGGCCTACAAAATTTTCAAGCTTAAGCCTAGCCATAGGTACTAAGTCACTAATTCATATGCATTCACTACCTCCAAATAAAATTCAAATTTTATTTGAAGCCCCATATAATGAATCAGAAACCCTAGGTGCTTTTTTATTCCCTCATTTTATTTTATTTTCAAAATATTCATTTTAGATTTTTTCTTAATTTCAAGCCATAAGATATAAATTTAAATATTTTCTCCATTTGAAATATCTAAAATCTATTTTAGACATTTTATTTTATTTTATTTTTAAGTGCTAAGACCAAACTCTATGCATATCAATTTCATGTCAAATTATATTAAATCACTTTAGGCATTTTCTCCATTTCAAAATACTAAGATCCATTCTAGATATTTCACTTTATTTTATTTTATTTTCAAACCTTATAACCCAACTTTAAATGTTTCATTTAAATTTTAAGGCCTAAAATCTATTTTATGTATTCCAATTTTTTAAAAGCTTTGGTAAGATCTCAAGCTCCTAACTATCCAGTCACATTTCCACTTCTTCAACATGCCTTTTAAATTCACATCTAAATTTATTTCTTTTTAAATCCCCAAATTTACAAAGCCTTTCAAACTTAGGTCAATGCTTAAGTGAGTAAAATAGGATTTTCATACCTTTCTTATTTGATAATTAACACCCAAATTCATTGTCTACTTTAGTATCATTTAGTATACTTTTTAATAGATTTTTTTCTATCTTCCATTATTTAGATAGGTGGTGGGTCCGTTGATAAGATTAAAATTTGACTAATATTTTTGTTAAGGATATGCTCTGCGTATTAGTGATAATCGAGTCATGAACTAGTACTATATATAATTTCTTTCACTAATTCTACCTCTAACAATTAAGCTCTTATACTTTCGCTAAAACTACTATAAAACTCTTTGTTAACGAACTCCTTAGAAAATAAATATGCCTTGGCATTTTTCATAGTGATTGTATTCCTACCATAATCCAATGTTTCTTTAAATATATATGTTAACAACAATAAACCCAACAAATGTAGTGATTGACTCTTTTCATTAATTTTAATCTCCTTATGTCTAAATCCTTGATAATGGAACTGAATTAACTAAGATGAGTTTATATGGAGGTAATTTCTGCATTTGCAACATTAACAAGCGTTGTTACAAGATCATCTTGCTGGTAAGGCTCTTTAAAAATATGGTGACTCTAACGTCTTCCATAAAGATGCTACTTTATTTTCATTGACAATCTCTTATATTACTTTTATGAACATCAACTTATTAGTTAGATGTTATTAATCTCTTTCTTTGGTCCTCATTCAAAGTAGTTTATATATTTTCCTTCCCCAACAATGTTTTATGTAATCTATTTTGTGTCGAGATAGTTTTCTTAATTATTAACTTAATTAACACAAAGTAAAACTAAGTGAGCAATCGAACTTGTGATGTCAAAGTTTGATTCCATTTTTCTTCTCTTAAAGCAATACAAAGCCTAGAGCCCTTCTACTAGTTTGTTAGGAATAAATGGGGTTTAATAGCAGAAATACTCCAATACTAATATTGGTTTAGGAAATAATTAGTAATTGAGGACAAGACTATAACACTACAATAGAGAAAACAAAGTACAAACTTTATATATATCGACTTTGCTCACATTTATAAGAGAAGAAGAATGGAAACTTTCATTATGATAATTATGGTGGAGTACACAATATATGGAAGGTAGTTCAACTCTCAAACCCAATAATTTACGTACACCCAAAAATCTCATGATAGGTAATTAATTAATTTAATTACTATTTCTTTATTTGGTTATTTAACTTCAAAAGTTAAAGCTTTTAAGTTTAAGAATTAATGCCTATTTATTAAAAAAAAGTAGACATGTGATTTTTCACCTTATAAATAGTAAAATATGAAAATATTATGCTTTGACATCTATATAAATAGCAAGAGAGTAAGAAAAACTCATATACTTGGTTGGCACCTGTTAACATATTTTATTAATTAATTTTAGGCATTATTTGGAATTTCATTATCATAAAAAATTTACGTTGTATGGATTCTTGAAGATAAGACAGCATGAAAGATAAAATCCTATACTGATAGAATTTTATTATTAATTTTGTAGACTAGCATAATAAAAAATAAACATAATTTTGTATAAACTTCGATTAATTAGATGTCAACATAATTGAGCTTAGTACTTCTCTCATACGTGTCATTGGGCTTGTGTTCATGGGTTTGCTATGATAGGTAGGCTTGACCCATGTTTGCAGTGCACAGAAAGCCCTACTGCTAGCCAACCTTAAATACAATCACTTCATTGAGACCATATGTGGTTTTTTAGGGTTTGAAATAGCAGTAGTTAATCATTTGCTTCTCTGTCGCTCCGCTTAACAGAAAACAACAATAGACTCAACTTTCTTCAGTTTCCAAGTATTTGTCCATCCAATTCTTGAATCTAGCATGTTGCAATTATAGGTTAGTCAAATTGTATTGATTAATCATGATATTAATTAATAATTTCATTTTAATTAATTATTCATAGACAAGATAGGACTTATTTGGGATAACGTCATCATGTCTTATTAAAGATAATGTGTAGAATTTTTGGTGATTTGGTAGTTGTAATTTTGATAATTCAAGTTATGTTTGGCAACTGCAAATTTCATTGATTGTAGCTATCTTTGGTAGTATATTTCGTGAGATGAATGTTATCCATGAAAGCTGCATTTTCTCCACAGTGGGTGAATTTTTGGACAGCTCTATTATTGTTTTTGTAGGGGAAAAACTAGTTGAAAATATGTCAATTTGTGCTAGCTACGTTTCTTTGTTTTTGCGTGAACAATTACATTCTTCATTGAGCTATTCTTGGCAGCTGCATTTCTGTATATGATGGTGAATAATTGGACTGCTACTCCATCGTTTTTTAGAGGGAAAAAAGTGCAGTAATTTTGTCAAGTGTGCAGCTACATTTTTTGGATGTTACAGTGGTGAAACATATATTCGACTGATGACTTTTTGGAGCTATCTTTGACAACCTATTTCAATAATTATATCTATCTAAGACAACTGGATATTTTCGGTGATTTTATCTAGATTGGGCAGTTACATTTTCCATTTGTTGTGTAATTTTTTGGGGCTACCTTGGTATGGTTTTTGGTTGAAAAATGTCCAACAACTATTAAGTGTTTTGCAACTTTATTGATCGTAATATTTCGGTGATGAAACGTTTGTTTATTTGATGATTTTTTTTGCTGTTGTGTAAGGGATGTTTCAGTGACAATATCGAAAATTCACAACATATTTCTTGGTGGATGACTTCTCATTCTTTCGTTGAAAAAACTACATTATTAGGGGAGTTGTTTTCTTGTTTCAAGTGTCTTTGTTTATGTCCTTATTGTTTAAATCACTTAAGTTGTTTAAATCTTTTTTATTGTTAAATATTGTTGAGAAAATTCTCTATTGAAGTTAGCACGTGGTGGTTGTGTTATTGAAAGTAATGTACTTTCACAAGTTGTAAGGATAAGGAATAGTGTCAAGGGTTGGATGAGTTGACTATGTAATGCTTTAAGTAAAACTATTGTTATTCCTTGGTGAAAGTGATTAAGCTGGGTGAGGGCTCCGCAGTCGTAAATAAAATGTATCGAATTGCGTTACCAAATTTTAACTGTTGATTTGTTTATTTTGAGATTAATTTTTTTATTTTCGTTTATACTAGAAAATCTATAGTTGCTGACACAGATGTTATATATCAAACAACCACAAATGCAATTCAAAGTAACTGCAACTGAATCAGAATTTTTTGCGAAACTACACCTTTTCATATTTACAGCACCTCTCATGCATATAACACCAAATTTCTTCCATATTTCATTATACATCTAATTCTTATATGGGACAAAACTTTCACTACCAAATAACTAGTTCAAGGTAATAAATACTAGAAATACAAGAGTTGCTTTTATATATTTTCGTATATGAGAACTGTATATTCGATTTCTTAATGAGATTCTACTTACTAATGATTTGCTTAGTTCTACTTTTGTTTTTTTATTTTTAATTATGTTTTTAAATTCAACAAAATAAATTGTTTGACTTAGTTCTTGTTTCTATTTTTTATTTTGGATTTTTCAAGTTTTCATAATTTATGAAAATAAAAAATTAGGTTTTATTTTCTTTCTCGTTTTATTTTGTTACAAACTAAATAAAAACTGTTTAGTTATTTAATAATAGATAGTAATAAGAAGTAGATTATCAATTTTTAATTTTTAATTTTATTTTATATTGTAATTAATTTAAAACTAAATTTTGAATAAAATAATTCTGAAAATAAAAAATTAAAATTTGATAATGATATTTTACATTTAAAATATCATCAAATACATTAATTTTAATTTTTAAAAATATTCATTTATTAAACAAAATTACTTTAAAATTTTAATTTCTAATTTTTTACATAAGGAATTTTATTTTAAAAATTGAAACATATTTTGAAATATATATTATTTTATGAGTAAAATTTTTAACTTACTTATTTTTAAGAAAAATTATAAATTTACACGTCAATTAAAAGTAAGGAAATGATGCTTCATATTTTGTTCTGTATTAAGATATATCATTCCATTGAATCAAGGCAATTAGTAACTTCAACTTCTTCCACAAGGACGTTCGTCATATTTTTATAGATAATTTCTCCAATACTTTGTAAGACAAACACAACTAGATAACAGTTTTTTTTTTGGGTAATAGATAACAGTTAATATTGCTTTTTACTTGTCTCCACTTTTTAGCCCTAGTTAATATTGCTTTTTACTTGTCCCCACTGTTTAGCCCTCGTTCAAACTAGCCAGTATCTTTTTCTTTTTACAATGCTTTTCACAATTTGTATTGTGTTTAGGTAGCGATGTCGAACTTTTGTTGTAAATTTTTAAAGAAATACAAAGGTTATAACTCATTTGCCAGGTTATTAGGAAGAGATAGGATTTAATAATTAAAAAACTTTTTTTAAAATGAAGAAACCTGCAGCCGCTATCCTTTGGATGCACACTTGGTAAACCTCTACGATAACGCTGCAAATCATGCTAACTATATATCTCGCACTAGGTAAACTCTGCACGACAGATTCGATCAAGAGAGCGTGTATATGGAAATTCGAACATAGAATCTTTTAGGCCTATGTCCCCTACTCTACCAACTCAATCACTACTTAGGGGCGAAAAAATCTTCATACAAATATGGTATAAGGAAACGAATAATTTTGAATAATAATAATAGAGTAGAGAAAAGATTAATTTAATTTTCTTTCATTCTTTCTCTAATTATAATTCTTTTTGGAACTTCAAATGTTGATGATTTCAAGTCTAAGAACTAATGTCTATTTATAGGAAAAAAAATTAGACCTGTGGTTAGCCATCATATTACGCATTGACTTCCATATGAATAGTAAGAAATAATGGGAAAATATGTTCTTAGTTGGCACCTCACACGTACATACAATACCAATTTTCTTCCTATCATGATTGTACTCGATTTTCATACGAGACAATACCTTCACCATCAAATTTCCATTTTAGCGTAAATGAAACTGCCAAATGACGCATGATAAAAATACAGAAATGATTCGGAAGGTATGTATATGCATTCTACTGAAACTAGGGTGAAGCCCATATATAAAACTAGCCCCTACGCACGATGCCAACCGTAATTAGCGTCTGAACACGTTTCTCAGGCCATGGTTCGTTCAACATTTAAATGTCCCGGCAAATGTGGGATGATGTTGGCTGAAGGAATGGCATAGAAGTTTGTTGAATGTTGAGCCTATGGTATAATAGGAATACCAAACCTTACTGGCAAGCATTTAAGTTATGGAGGCATGAAATACACCAATAATTAACATAGTTTAGGTCTTGAAGTAGTCATCCAACATATTGTCATGAGAAGAACTATCCAGGCAGGAATTATTACATACTTTGTCGATCTATTATTTTATGTAATAATATTGTATCTTATATATTAATGACTGCAACAAAAAAAAAGAGAGTAAAGAATAACCCTTGGGTGGGGAAAAGTGTCCTCGGTCCATCCTTGCAACTGTGTAAAATTTGCGACAGCGACTCCAGACAGATTAGAATTTACAGCAAATTGAAGGAAGCTACAGCAACTAGTGTAATGGGCACAAGGTTTCCATTCGCATTAAATTGTTCTGCATAATGTCTTTGCTTACCAAATGGGGTATGGGAGGTGACAAGGACCATTCGTGCTCTTGGATGTATGTTAGCTAACACCATTTGGAATAGAAAACATGGGTCCACAAACGATATAAGCATATATATATATATATATATAGATATATATATATGAAGAGTGAGTAAATAGTAATACAAACCCAACCCCCCGCTTTAAATGCGGGGCGGACAATATAGTCAGCGACTTTCTCCAAGGACTATCTCCGCAGGACCCTCTAACAAGAGCATGATGTGAAAGCTCAGTAACGAACATACACGCACCCCTACACAAAAGCCACAAGCTCTTTTCCTTTTTTTCTCTCTTTTATCTCTCGTCAAAGCAACGGATGCATGGGCTAGTATCCACATCCCCATATGCGCTCTTTAACTTCACAGCCATGGAAAGTGAAAAACGCTGTCAGCGAACAGAATTACTAATCCTACTGCAGCTGTCACAGTAGGACATGCACACAAATTTAAAACATATGTGCATATATCATATGGTCATCATAGCCTTATGATAGCTCCTTTGTCTTACTTTTGTTCTCTCTGGCTTAGCTTGTCAGCCGAAAAAGTGGGAAAAGAAGACGACTTTGAGAGAAGCGAAATGTTAGAAGTCTGTATAATTAAAGTTGCTACTTTATCTTTGGTATTAAAGTTGCTTTTGGTTGAGAAAATGCAATCATAAAGTAATCGATTACAAAATCATTCAATCACCTCTCACGTCAAACCATCTTTGGATGTTGTGTCAGGAAAAGTTCTGGCAATTCATTTATCACTGTCATTTTGAGGAATGGGCCTTGCCTTCCATCTAACTTCTCCAGCTAGGTTTACCACCCTTTTCCCCTCCTCGAGAAGGAAAGATACAACATATGCGTTGCATACTCTCTTCCTTCCTCTCTTTTCATCGTCAACATAATAGTATTCATTTGTCAACTTCAACCCCAGTAGTGGTACTATGTCTTTGTTTCTCAACTGTCAATGTTGTTTGTATGCTGTAAAAATATCAAAATTTGACCCACCAATTAATTCAAGTGATATTCACATACTATTTATATATATATGTAGATTTGTGATATCCTGGTTAATTAGCGTTTCTACAGTATATGTTAGAAGTCAGCTGTATAACTTGGTGTTGGTGTTAACAACAATCTTGTTTCTAGTGATGAAAAAAATGAAGAAGATGTATAGAGTCTAATTTCAAGCCATTAGAATTAGTTTCCATCATTTACAGAGGATATTTAAAGTTCAGACGTCGATATACTGATCATTAATCAGTTATTTACGTTTAGAGAACCAGTGGGATTCATTTTATGAATTGTGGGTTGAACAACTCTTCTGGAGTAATGAAGATGCTCAATTGGTTATAACGTGATATCACATATACTGCATGCTTGTTAGAAATATATAGAGGTTGAATCACTGGGAGGTGTGGATTACAAGAAAACCGATGAAGGTCGTCCTTGAATTTTGCGTGAAGTAAAGAAAAAATATTATCATGTCAAGAGACGACCGCAAATAATGGGAAGACCAATTACTTGATTATGGATTAGTTATGATCAATCACAAGATTATCCAAGTTATGAATTACTCTTCTTTACTAATTCCTGCTAATGTATTCATGACAATTAAATTAGACCTATTCAATTTCTTAATAGCTCTTTTATGTTATAAAGATTAAGTTATTATTATTATTATTATTATTATTATTATTATTATTATTATTATTATTATTATTATTATTATTATTATTATT
>JANVCL010000002.1:13900095-13920347 GCA_026546855.1 Erythroxylum incrassatum | reverse complement strand
CATAGCATTGATTCTATGTAAGATTAAACTATTATTCCCTACACCCCATCGTTTTTTGATGTTATGGTTCATTTGGCAATTCACTTACCATATGAAGCAAAACTTTGTGGACTAGTTCAATTTTGATGGATGTTTCTGATTGAAAGGTAATTCATATTAAATTCAATAATTTTTTATGTTATTTTTTTGTAACAATTCCTAAGTTCATAACTGATTATGTTCAGGTTTTTATGTTCTCTTAAGCGTAATGTACGTAATAAAGCTCTACCAGAAAGGTCTATTGCAGAGGCTTATATAGCAAATGAATGTTTGACTTTTTGTTCAATGTACTTAATTGATGTGGAGACAAGATTTAATAAACCATAACGTAACTTTGATTTTCATGACAACGATGGGTTGTCTATTTTCTCCCAAAAAGTTAGGCCACTTAATGTGGGTAAATATATGTAGTTAAATAAAAAAATTCGAAATTGCCCATTGGTATATTTTTGAAAAATTGCGAGAAAGTTGATATATACATGGAGTACGTATATTTGTTTTCATTCAAACAATCATATTACAATTTTCTTCATTCACTCTAAGATCTTACTGTCGTTGTCTTTTTTAAATAGAAAACCCAAAGAGACAATTCAAAGCAAAGACATTATTAATGTTGAAGAAAGACATAGGCAAAAGTTTGTATTATGGTTTAGAAATCGAGTAAGTTTCATATTGATTACATATTATGAAAATATGAGAATATGTCTCATCTTTATATTTGTTTTAAATTTTTCATACAGATGATACGGTTACATAACCGTAACGTGTAAGAAGTGACAACAACATTATATAGGTTGGTATATGAGCCTCATATTTGTGAGAAGAAATACATAGGATGCATTGTTAATGGGGTAAGATTTCACATACAAGATCGAGATAGTCAAGTTAGAAGTTAAAATTGTGGGGTTATCGTTAATTGATGGCATGACGACTATTTCATTGACTTCTACAGTGTCATATGTGAAATAATAGAGTTGCACTACATTAAGGATAAGAAGGTTGTTCCACTTAAATGTAAATGGTTTCATCTAACTGACTTGAAAGTGAACGGGCATATTACTAGCATAAATGTTAGTAAGACATGGTATGATAATGATCCTTTTGTCTTTGCAAGTCAAGTCAAACAAGTTTTCTATGTCAACAATACTGTATTGGGTAGCAATTGGAAGGTTATTCAAAAGTTTCAACAAACAAATGCCTTTGGTTTCTCTGAAAGGGATATTGGTCAATTTGATGAGGATGCAGATGAATTCTATCAAGAAATTGGATTGGAGTTCAATAAACGAAGACATCTAGTAGAAGATGCAGATATATCATCATTCTATAGAAAGATGTCGATCTCAACATAGTCAAAGTAGATGAAGTCCAAGCCCATCTTATTTTACAAACAGATGAAGACTATACTCAGGATGACTTAATGACAATACTTTGCTCGAATATATTAGTTATGAAGTATCCAATGATAATGTACTTAATGATGATCATTTTCAAAATCTTGATCATGATAACTGAATGTAAATACATTTTTTATATTGTTTGAAATGTTATATTCATAATTGCCTTATATTGTTGATGTTCTACTTATGTTAATTTGTGATGACCAAATGTATATTTTTAATGTTTCACTTATGTTTATGCGGAATGTTATGCCGAATGTTTAGTATTTGACTACTGATCTCCTTATATTCATGTGAAATATGGATGTTTGAGTTAAGATTATGCGTTATCTTCATATTTCGTTTTAGTTGTTCAATATAAGAGCACTTGGTAGAAACAAGGGAGAAAGGGTGGCAATGACTGAAGAACTTCCTCCCCCACAACAACTAACTCAATCCGACCCCATCGTTCAACAACCAACAATTGCATCCTCGAGTGAAGACAGTCACCAATAACCTTTACCAACATCGTCTATTAGTGCTAAGGGATCTTCAGGTTTGTTGTTGTTAACCAAGCATATTTACATTAATGTTGATTATTATGATTTTTTTTAATTTCAGGTTCCAATACTGGCACTAGAAAATGAGATAGAGGTATCAAAAAAGGAGTTAAGTTGCAATGGATGAATGTTGCAATGAGCAGTAAGTTGTCTGTGACTATTAACCCCACACAACATCGCCCTTTGGATAAGATGCAATCTTCAAAATTGTCCAGTGAGTTGCACGTCATTGTGAGGAATGAATTGCCTTGCCTTTAACATGCCAAGCAGTTGAAGGGAGACAACTTGCTTCAAAATGTTTTGGACAAAGTTTCGGTAATATTTTTAATTCATTTGATTATATGTATTGCGATTTTACTTAACAAAAACAGTAAGTTAACTTATACGTGTTCTTTACAAATGAAGCTCAATATCGTTGATATCGACAAGTCTGGGGTTTCAAGCTGTGTTAGTTCACTGTTGAAACAAAAGGCGAAGGATCATCAACATAAACTTCATAAATATAACCAGTCTTTCCCTTCTGATGAAAAGGCAAGGAAACATGTTCCAGAATGGGTGACTCTAGAAAATTAGAGTGTCATGTGTGATTATTGGGCCTCTGCGAAGGTTCAGGTTTGTTTTATTTCTCTTCATATTTCCTTCCATTAATTTTGCTTATACATTTCATGATCACTTCTCTTAATTTAGGAAAAGTGTGAAAAAACTAAGGTGAGCAGAGCAAAAATGAAGAATCCCCATAACACCGGCTCTAAATTATTTGTTGTCATCCGATAAGAATTTGTAAGTGTAACGTTTTCAACTTATTATTCTATTTCTTAATATAATAAATTCTATTATCTTCTAATTTTTTAAATTCCTATAAAAGAGACAAACACAACTCCAAGGACAAGAGTGTGATAGGATTACACTATATAAGTTAATACACTACAAAGAAGGTGAAGGTTGGACGTCTGAAAAGGCACAAAGTAATTATGTATGTACAAAATAATTAATATTACAGTTTATTTTTTATATAATGCTAAGTAACAATTTTTTAGTTAACTCGATTTTGTACTTTAAATTGTAGGAACAAGCTTAAAAAGATGATCAAACAATTACTTGACTCAAACTATGACAATAGTAGTGAAGATGAGGAGTCTTAGTTTGTTTATAAATTTTGTTCAAATTCTGTAATTAACCTGTAATTTTTTTAATAAAATGCATTCCATTTTTAATGTTTATTTTATTTCAATTTATTATTATTTAAATAAGATGTCACCAACATTAATTATAAAATGTAACTAATTTATATTTCAAATTGTCTTTAAAATTGTAATAAATTAAATTAAAATTGTTTTTAACAATTATAATAAAATTTAAATTTAAAAATAAATGTTTGTCACTAAAAAATATTAGCTTCCAAAACAAAATCGTCAAAAAATGTTATTACCTACGTTTACAACAACGTTTCTAAAAACATTTACTTACAACAAATAATTAATAGCTAAATCTATCATACTACGAAAACAAAATTGTCGGTAAAAATATGTACCTACGACTACGGTTTAGTAGGTAAAAACCTTTATCTACGAAATATATACTTCGCAAAATCTTATATACAACGTTTTTTACTCTTGTTGATTATATATTTTACCAATAAATATATTGTGTATCCAAACCTTTTTCGCGAGGGTTTAAAAAAATCGTCGCGGATATTGTTTTGCTATCCAGATTCATCGACCATTAAGGCGACAATTATTTTTTGCCGAAAATTATGATTTGACATAATTTTTTTAATATTTAGTAACGTTTAAATTGGTCGCCAATAACCTTATCTATTGTAGCGAGTGTTGTTTGCCAGTCAATAATGGTGGGAAGCTTACAATAGATATTGTACTTCTTTTACAACTGATGAAGATAAAATGTTATTTCTCTGTACGTAACTCTTTTGTAAATAATATTAATTAAGGTTAAAGCGGTAAAAGTCATGAAAATCATACAAAAGCTCCGAGCCTCTTTGATGCGAAAGAGAATGAGGAAGCAACCGGAGCTGATGCAAAACTTTATTAGCTCTGATCAACGCGTATCGTCTGTATTTATTTTATCCAAATACTTATTATTAAAGTGATCATCGACTCATAACCCGTCTACTAAGAATCATCAAAATTTATCATTCAACATTCATTAACATAACTAAAATATTGGCATACCTTTTCAACTCACTAATTAATGTTTTTGAACGATAAATATCCAAGAGGAGAGCTTAGTCAAAGCTAGCTTTCTTTATATGCTTGCAGTAGCTAATTAATGGAGCTTAATTCTAAGGACAAGTGAAACAAGAATGCATTGCAACCAAAATTATTTGGTGTACCTCATCCGTGTTTTCGTATACACGTTGTCAAACACTTGCGTTAGAATTGAGAGAGACAAAACTCCTATAAGACCTAGATTAAGCAATAGCTTAAAGAGAACTCCTGCTTTGGAACTGACCCCGCTTTCTGCTTCCGCATTAATTTGCACCACCTCCAAAAACCCATAGAAAAGGAAGAAACAAAATGCGATTTTCTTCTCCCAAGTATCTTTGCATTAAACAAAACAGTCGGTCTACGACCACCACTTTTTACTTCTTCACATAACTGGTAACCCCAAGACCCTTTATTGTCAATTCTGCTTTGTTTTTTTCTTGTTTATTTCAGAATTAGGACAACTTCATTTGGATGAATTTTTATGTTTAACGTGATTGTTACTCGACCAATAAAATATATTTCATCAGAGATAACAACAAATAGCTATTGCTTGCACCCTAATTGTTACAAGTTGCAACGTCACTTTCTTCACCTTTCTATTGATTGTGCCAAAAAATAGTTAGGCCTATATCTTGTAAGGAAACACAAACTAACTTTTGAAATGAGGTTAGCTAGTTCATTAACGTGATAACTTCTCATTCCCCAAATTAACTTGTGGAATTTGGAGTTTATTCTTCCTTCATGAACTTCCTAATTTCCGTTTTAAATTGCTTTAATAAAATTATATTTATCATTAAATTCACTTTTTGTGTCATCAAAACATTACTAGTCAAAATAATGCATTCAGAAACAGAGGAAGGATAGCATTTAGTGTATCCCAGATTAGCATTTAATGCACCGTCCAGACACTACCTCTGGGTGGGTGATTCCTTTGGTCACACTGGGAAGGTGACATAGTAAAATCCCTGTTAGAAAATGACACTAAAGAGTTTCCCTATGCAGAACATGTTTGTTATCTTCAGGGTCAGCATTTAAAGAAACGGGTTTAAATTATTTACGATTTAGCCTAGGTTTTTGGAAACTCTAGCATAGACATAGTCAATGAGCTAGAAGAAGTGTTTTGGACGGTCATATGGATGGATGAGATAATAAAATCCAACGTGCCAGACAAGCTTGTTGAAAGATTGGAAAGGGAATATTTGGGAATATGAAGAACTAGAAATGGCGAAGGTCATGTACAAGTAAGTAGAAGAATTAGGGTTTATGATGAAATCAAACAAACAATAACAATGGAGTATCTCGATCACCAAGGTCAATGGGTCTATCTTAATACCTATTATAATATTCCACATTCTCGGAGGCTAAGGAAACAATATTCTATACAGATGTACACAGTACTTTATAACACGAACAGAACTCAGAAGTGACATACAAATATATCATTTTTTTTTTGTGTTTTACGTTAGTAAGTACTAAAGGGAGTTGAGTGAAAGAAAGAAAGAACGAAAGAAAGAGGGTGTTTAGCGCAGAAGGTGGGGGGAAAATGAATCAGAAGAAAAAAGTTATTCTGTCTCTAATATCCCGTCGTCTCCGGGGATGAAAAACCAAAGTGATCATATAAATCTTTTTCTGAACATTTTATGACCTGTTGCTTTGACTATAGCGAGTGAGTAAGTGAAGAAGGTCTATGTTTCTCTCTACCTTATTAGCTAGTGTCATTTTCCAAGATATACTACCCCTAGATATCCTCTTTCTTTTCTTTTTCAATTCACTTTCTGAATTTCTTATATCTTTTGTGTTCTTTACAATTTCCTTTTTGCTTGAGCATCACTTACTTGTTTCGCTCTTTCTCTTCATCTCTCTTTCCTCGACATGTTTGTTTGTTGAAGAAGATTTTATGTTCATCACTCCTATCCCTTTAAGCTATTAGCCATATCCTCTCCCTTTATTCTTGAAACAGAAATCAAGCTTGGTGTTCTTTCTAACCTTTTCAACTTTTCTTACACCAAAATCAAATCTATCTCTCACATTCATAGTTGCAAGCAAAAGAGAAAAAAAGATCCAACAAGACATGCGGGAGATGACTTCATTTGAACTTTTTCGTGTTCTCTAGTTTCCAGGGCAAAATTTGCCCCAGAAAAGCAACTATCAGGTAAAGGAAGCTAGGTAGTGAAAGATGCCCTTAGATGGGATTTTCGTCGAACCCTCTTCAAACCCAGTTCCTGATCTTTCATTACATATTAGTCCACCTAATAGTTCCTCGCTATCTTCAACATGTGGCAGCATCAACGACAAAGCAGATGCATGCTACAATCTTCTGGGAAGACGAGACTCTTTCCACAAATCCGATTTTGTAAGCTCTATCAGAACAGATTCTCAGGCTTATACAGAGCTCTCTTTAGCACATCCATCAGGGAAAGCCCTCAACGGAGACATACCAAACAAAAAAAAGTTCGCAGGCCGTGGAAACGAAGAACCAGCACACATGGCTTACCGTCAACAAAATCACCTTCATCTTCGCCATTCTATCACTAACCTAAATCACCTAAATCATGGGGTATCTCTACTTGACGTATCGGATGGTTCAAAGCCAATAAAAGGGATTCCAGTCTACCAAAACCGTTCGTTTCCTTATATACCTTTTGAACATTCTAGAGACAGAAAAGATCCCAAGATGTGCTTCTATCCCCCTTCATCATTGTGTTCTCCGAGTGTCTCGCACTCTTCATCAGCTTATAGAATTGGTGGAGGTATAGATCCCATGTCTATACTAAACTCAGGGCCGAGTCAGTCTGTGCCTGGTTACGATAAGTTAGCACCAACAGCAAGGTTTAATGGATTTCCAATGGATGCTTTCAAATCGTACCAGTTGCACCACCACCAACACCAAAATCAGTATGGGGTTGGATCAGCTGAAGCTTCTCATGGATTTGTTAGATCAAGATTTTTGCCTAAGCATCAAACAAAGAGAAGTATGAGAGCACCAAGAATGCGATGGACAAGCAGCCTTCATGCTCGATTTGTTCATGCCGTTGAGCTTCTCGGTGGACATGAAAGTAAAGACGAGTTCTTTACCTTTTTAATTCTTTCTACTAATCTTTCCTTTTTTTTTCTTTTTTCTTGATTCAATTCATCTACTTATAATTAGGTTATAACAGTAGCTAGATTTGTGTGTGTGTTTTTTTTTTCTTTCCTTGTCCTTCTTCGGAATGGTTTAGGAGCTACTCCAAAGTCAGTTCTGGAACTCATGGATGTCAAAGATCTCACATTAGCTCATGTGAAAAGCCATTTACAGGTAAAACACAACTGAGATTCTCTTCCTTTCTGATCTCTCTCTTCCCCTTCTTCTTTCTACCAAAACGTTACACGGTATTATTGATGGGTCGTCAGATGGGTATAATATGAAGAGGCCAAAGTAGGCAGTGATATATGGGTGGATCAATTACAGAAATAGTAAATGGAAGAGAGATGAGTCTGAAACTTCTCAGACATCTCAGCTGTACAATTTTCTGCTTTATGAGAGAGAAAGAAGAGACAAAGACAAAAGTAGTCATCATTGCCCAATAATGCACACCACATTACCACGTTATCAAACATCAACCTCGTGATTAATGACTAACCCAATAGAATCTCAGGAGAGGGATATAGAGAGACAAAAAGTTCTAAGCATCTAAAAAATATATAAAAATTTTCCTCTTCTAATGTTTTACGTTTTTGAATGGTGATGAGCCTTGACTCTTTTGCCAATGTTCCCCGATGACTTTGCAGATGTATAGAACTGTTAAATCTACTGATAAGCCAGCAGCCTCCTCAGGTAATTTGTATTGCTCGCTCTTCATTTCAATCCTTGTTTAGCAGCACCTTCAGGTTACATGTTTTCATATAAATTACTTTGTAAACTTTTCTTTATTAAACTAAAACGTCCTGTAGTTTATTTGAAGAACTAAATCGAATGTCCAAAGTCCTATCGCTATTAGAGATAAGCGCCGTAACAGTTCTCTCATATTCAAGTACATTATCGGAAGTACTAATATAGCATTCACACATGCATAGATTGGAGGTAACATTTTGCGTTAGCACGCCATGTCATGCATGCTTATCAGGGATTTTTCTGTTTTAAAATTCTTCAAGGACAATCAGATGAATGTGGGGATGAAGGAGATACATTGCCAGTAGAAAGCACAAATGACCATAACCTCCGTCGATCGACAGATACAGCAGGACCATTAGATGGGTCAACGCAACAGGATATCGACTACTCATCCAATGCTACTACTCTCTGGATTAACTCTTCCAGGTATATTTATGTATGTATGTATCACAATAAATGTCAGTACTCATCTTCCTTTTTCTCTCTTTTTCTTGGCCTCTCTAGATATACAAATATATCTTTGCATGTTAAAATATCAATACTGAGTTATTTATATTATATTGATATAAGGGAGATGCAATGAGTCACCCCTTCATCTCTATCATAAAATTGTATGTATTATTTTGGCATATAGCAAAGCTATCTTAGCTCATGAATACAATGCAAACCCCACGTCCCCCATTTCTTAAGAATAAAATAGATGTTGGAGACTGGCAGCTTTTACTTTTCTTCCAGTTTTTTTTTAATTTCTTAATTGCTTTCTTTCTTTTTCTTTAACAAGATCTTTCATTTGATGACATGAGAGATTTGTCCCTGGATGCGATATTACAAAAAGAAAAGCAACCATTACTTGGAATCAAACTATAATTAGACTTAAAGAAAAGCAACCACAGTTACACTTTCCGTTTTATCCAAAACCTTTTTAGGCCTACTCTCGCTGTTCTTTTTTGTATTATAGTCCTCCTACTTTAGGTTATATTCAATCCACCATGATATTTTCCGAGTATTTTCTGTAGTCAATTTGTTTAAGCACTTGCTTCCTTGTAAGTATTTGATTCTTTCATTTCCTTTGTTTTTCTCCTTTCACTCAACCATACTACTTTATTGCATAAGATCTCAATGAACTTACCATCGGGATTTAAGATTTTCATTTAATATTTTTTTACTGACTTACTTCCCATGGGAAAAAGTATGTGAAGCTGAACTCAATTAGGTTTCGTTTCAGTGCATGGTAGGAGGTTTTTACATATCTTATACCTAGTTACGTATTTCCTGCACCCTTCGGAAATCAATTAGTGGAGGATTGATCATTAAGTTACGGGTTTATCGGTGGATTCTAGTTTGCTAGTAGTTTGATCGTTTAGCTATGGTTTGTTATTGTGATCTATCTCTTGGAAATTTGTAGTTGTATCAGATTCAACGAACACCACTTAACACCATGGATAGATGTAAATCATTGTATGGCATAGTATATTCCATAATCAAGAACTAGCGCTAGGTTAGAAAAGTATTTCCTTCTTTCTGAAAGAGTCAAGAGACTTTCATTGGAAATTACATTCGCAGCTGAATTGTTCTTATGTAAAAATATAAACCTTTTTTTACTCTAGTTGCAATTAGAACAATAAACTCTTCATATTCTATTGAGAGTGTTACCTCTTGCTCTAGTTTTGTTCCTCGCACCGATTACTGCTTGTCATGCCTAGCCAAAAAAATAAAGAAGTTAGTGAAACCAACCATGTGTTAATCACACCCAAGGACTAGAATGTTTACGCAGCCATGTACAAAAGGACCTCTCGATTGATATGAATCTTCTTCTCCCTGCTTCAAATTATGATTTTCTTCTCCTACCTCATGTTTAATTTCAAACGCACTCCTGATATCATCTTGGAAATCTATGCTGGGATATTCACAGTTTATCATTCAATGCTAAATCTGCCTGTTCTTCTTGTTAATTATCAAGGTTTTGTGTTAAAGTAGCTTTTTCATTTGAAATAATCCTGTAGCTTCTACGGATTAATCGATTTGAAAAATCACAGGAAAAATGTTGGCGATAATTGCTTAATTAAGGGTCTCATTTCATCTATGAGCTTAGATGATTTGAATGTGCATCTAACTAGCTAACCAAACTATGTATATTTTCTTAATAGAGAGGTCTGGCCAGAATCAAAAGCCACTGACATGGACGGCAGTCAGCAAGCGATGTTCCAATTTCAAATTGGATCTAGACACCACAGTGAGGTACCGACGTAATCCATCACCATAACCCGTTAATCAGTTTTTAAGTTTATTTATCATTAAGAATATGCTATGGATAACTTTTCTTACATTTAAACGAATCATGCACCTTCATAAAGTACAGTAGGAACTTCTACTAGGGAAGAAATAATGAATCCGGTTTTAAACATCACTGTAGGACTGCAATTCGACCGGGAACAAGAGCTGCAGGAATCCAAGCTTGGAGTTTACATTAGGTAGACCAGACTGGCAAGGCTGAGCCCTTCGTTAGTGATGCACTTCTTCCAGTTTCATCTGTTTCTTGCATTCGTTACTATTGCATATCAAGTTCTCCAACGATATATATATCTTCTAACATCAGAGACGGATCATATATTAGTTGAGCTGTTCTTATGTTGTGATTTAATTCAAGTCATGAAGATGAACAAGTGAAGAATAGAGAAAATAAGAGTGGAGGAGGACCTCATGTTTGGTAATGAACTGGTTTTTCTCATATGTCCTCATCTGTTATTTTTGGTTTAAAATACAAAATCACATATAATTCCAAAAGAGAGAGATGTGGAAAGAATCTTTGGGTTCTATAGTCTATTCAAAAGTGAAATTCAGCGACCAATATCAGAAGACAATGGGGCTGGCAAATACCCAATAACCAGACAAGTCATTCTTCTATTTTTTGGTATCATTGTTTGTAATTTACTTGTAAAGCTCAAATTAGCTAATTAAACTGTCAATCATTTTGGTCTTGGAGAAAAGTTGTTTTCGCTTTACTTACTGTGAGATGTGACTTATTAAGGCAAATGGACGTGAGCGGCACAAAAGTTATACAGGAAGGCAGGAACTATGATTGTGGCCCTTTTCCAAATTCCAAGTTTTCTGAGGCTTGCAAATTTAATGTATCTCACTTTTAAGACGTTGCCGGCAGCCCTAGTTTAGTAACACTTTTCTATGCCTCGTTGAAAGCAAACTCACAGTCGCTTTCAATTTACCTAAACAAAAGTCAGAAACATGTGATGGAAAATTCATCATTCAGAGGAAACATATTGATCAGTTGTTTCGTGTTTCTTTCCTTTAGTTGTTTCTTTGCTTTGATTGAATATGTTTGACCCATAATCAGCAAATAATGACATCCTCATGTGCCGATCAAGTGGAAAAAGAGAACTTCTTATCTAACCGCAGCGACATCTTGTTCCCTGTTCGTGAAAACTTCTTTTTCTCCAATACAATCTCTCATCATAAATTGAGCCAAATTCCATGTCTAACGTCGAGGATAATACTAGCAATTTGAAATACACGAACCACAGGGACGGAGCCAGACTCAACTCTAAGGGGAGGCCGGGGGTCAACATCTAAATGTAAAAAAATAATACAATTATATAATATTATTAATAA
The DNA here is from genome assembly GCA_026546855.1 of Erythroxylum incrassatum. Lineage (NCBI taxonomy): Eukaryota > Viridiplantae > Streptophyta > Magnoliopsida > Malpighiales > Erythroxylaceae > Erythroxylum > Erythroxylum incrassatum. The sequence continues at coordinate 13,908,652 of JANVCL010000002.1, read as the reverse complement.
ATAATTATTAGAGTTGAAGAGAAAAGAATATAGGGATTTTTTTAAGGGGGCTACTTATATTTGTAATTTTAAAAATTTTAATTATATAAGTAATTTAAAAAAAAATTTGGGAGGGGGGCCATATAACATGGCTCCGTCCATGACGTAACACCTTCCAAGTTTACTTGCTTATTAATTAATCAAATTGGCCTACTATAAGGATTTAAAATCAATGCTTAATCTTTTTTGAAAATTGAAAAGGGGTTAATTATAGGCAAAACTATAACGTCGTTACAATGAGAGCAAATCTAAGAAGATATATACAAGAACAAAAGAGGAATCAAAACGTTAGTAAAACATTATAGGAAGCTCAGCTAAAGATTCCACGTGAGTGGCATGTCAGGGGAAAGTGAATGAAGACGATTTTTAGATATACATGTCAGGTATTTGATATTTCCCATCTTCATGAGTAGTACTATGCAGTCGAGCATTACGTTCTTTCCAAAGAGAATATATAGCAGTAGTAAAGGCAACTTTCATAAAAGAAGTGTTAGTTCGTTCTTTCTGAGAGTTTGTAATAGCCTAATTAAGAGCTTGATCCCAAGAATAATAATATCCATTAATAGATAGTAGATGCAGAAGTCTACTCCAGATTGCTTTAGAATAACTAAAGAGAAAAAAGAGATGGTCCCAATTCTTGGGAACCATTTTACATAAGACACAAATTGTATTAGTATTGCTATGCTACCTGTCCTTGGTCCGAAGTCTATTTTTAATCGCTAGCCATGTAATAAAAGAGGCTTTAGGATGTATGGAATTTCGCCATAAAAGAGAAAACCAAGATACCTCGCTTAAACCCCTAAGAAGTAGCTGATGACAAGATTTATTGGAGAATGTACCGCTTGTATCAAGAGACCAACTTATAGATACATCATTCAAGACATTAACCTGTTTGGGTAGGAATTGTACCAGAGTGTCAAAGCCTCGATATCTCCCGTACCATTGACTATTGTGGAGCAAGTATGGGACTTTTAAGTTGAGAGGAATGTGGTTCCTTAAGTGCTAGACCTAAGGGTTCTAGATAAGAGGACTGGATTTAGCCCAATTATCATACCAGAGCCAAGTATATGCACCGTTGCCAACCTTGGGTTTGATACAAGGATGAAACAAGTCTCGCAACTTCATCATCTAGATTAGTATCCATGAGAACTCCCTTGCACAAGGAGCTTGCCAAAAATTCAGATTTTTCAAGTGAAACTCATGAATCCATTTGACCCATAGAGCATTATGATCTATGTATAAACGCCAAAGCCTCTTCCACATTAAGACTTTCTGCATTGAATAGATAGAAACTATTCCCTATCCCCCAAATTTCTTAGGAATCACTATCTCACTCCATTTAACCTTTGCATTATGAGCATTCGCAGATCGACCAATCCATAGGAAAGCTTTTATAAGTTTGTCCACCTCTTAAGTACTTTACTAGGCAAGCCTATATGAGCAGGCTAATAGATATGAAAACTACTTAAGACAGAAATAATAAGTGTAATTCGAGCAGCATAAGATAGAAACCTGTTTTGCATACATTCACTTGTGCCTTAATTCTTTCAAGTAGAGTGAGATAGTCATTATACTTCGGCTTAAAGGCCGTGATTGGAACACCTAAATAGGAAAAGGAGCAGATTTCACATTCAGCCTAGCTAGAGTCTAAATTTTAGTAAGATTTTGCATATCGGCAGAGAGATACATACAAATTTTTGTGGTATTAAGCTTCAACCTAGACCAATTAGCAAATATCTCCAATGCATGGATCATCAAGGTAATCGATTAAGAATTGGAACCACATAATATCAAAAGATCATCTGCATACAAGAGAGGCGAGAGATTGAGACGTTCACATTTGTAGTGGAATTGGAAGTTCCTATGCATGAGATCAACTTAGTTGTTAGTCAATAAAAGGAATTAGAATTTTTTGTCAATTTATCAAAAGACTTATGGTTCATGGTTTTTCTTAATTATACAATTCCTTTGGGGAAATCAAGTATTGAGAAATAGTGAATTATCTTATCACCTTTACAACTTTTTTAGGAAATTGATTTATTAATGAATTTTTTTGTTAAGACATATGTTATGATATCTTATAATGTAACTAATTTTGGGCATTATTTGAAATTGAACTTAGTTGGACTTATGTAGGACTCTTTCAAAATAAGGTTGATTAAGTTTAAAAATCTAATTATGATAAGATTTAATGCATAGCCTATTTTCGAGATAATGGCTATCTAATGTAGCAATATCTTTGCAGATTTGTTTTAACCATTGCAGCAATCTTTGGCTATGTTTCACTTGATGTGTTGGTTGAATGGCTGTCATTCTTGTGTGGAAAAACGACAGGTAACTCGTGAATTAGCAACTAGGATTTTTGGGCTATCTTGGATAATATTTTAGCAGTTGATTTTACGATGATGGTTATCCAATTTTGGAGCTACGAGTTCTTTAGTTTTTTTCGAAAGACAATTGGGGGTTGTCTTGATGGATAAGTGTGTGCAATTTGGCAGCTGATATTTTTTGGTTTTTGCGTGATTCTGGTCATGTTGTTCATTAACGATGGAGTGTTGATTTTGTGGATGTCATTTGTGATTTGTGGTGTACGAAAACTACAGAAGGTTTCATGATCTTAATAGCTGTTTTTCTTGTTTGATTGTGTGATTTTTGTTGGGCTAATTGGGTTTTGATTGTTTATGTGTTTCTAGTGGCTGTCGATAGTGGTGGTGATGTACGAAAAACTCTAGCAATCATTATGGATTTTGCAGCTTCAATATTTGTAACGTTTCAGTGAAGAAACATTTATTTGGTTGAAGATTTCTTAGTGGACAACTCCTGATCTTTCGTTGAAGAAGGTGGAATTATTAGGGGAGTTATTCTTATTCTCTCAAGTGTATTTTTTATGTCGATCGTGTTATTGGGTGTGAATTACTTGCACGGGTTGTGAGAATAAGAGATAGTATCAAGAGTTCAGTGAGTCGGCTCAATATAGCCTTGTATAAAAATATTATCGTTAGTAAAAGTATTAAGCTAGGTGAGGGCCCTGCAAATGTGGGCAAGGTGTGCTAAACTGTGTTAACAAATTTTTAGTGTTGATTTGTTATTTTGCGTTTAATCTTTCTATTTTCACTTGTGTTAGAAACAACTACAGCCGAACCAAAATTTTTGCAAAACTACATCCTTTCGAATTTTCAATTGGTATCAGAGCAAGTCACCGAATCAGAACTTGGTACATCAAATTGGTGTAGATCATGTTTTGCAAATATGGTTACAAGAGAAGGAGCATCAATCACTAGGTCACCATTGTTAGATGGTTCCAATTATCCTATGTGAAAATCACAGATGAGAGTAATTATTCAGGCATAGGGAACAAAAGTGTTGAACTCAGTTTTACATGGCTAGACACATCCAATGAAGGAAGAAGTAGTTCTTAAAGATGCATCTGAGTGGAAAAGGGCTAAAGAAGAGAGAGCACTTGTAAATTCTCAAGCTATGCATGTCATCTTGAGTGTTGTTGATGGTCATTTTTCAATTCTATCAGCTTGTGAATCGGCAAAAGAAGCATGGGATATTTTGTAAACTATACATAAGGGATCAAAATCTACCAAATGTTGGCTGTGAGATTTGAAGAGTAGAAGATAGATGAGAGTGAAACTATTAGAGACTTCCATGAGAGACTGCGTGACATAGCAAACCAGGCATATCAACTTGAAAAGAAGTATTCGAATATGAAACTTGTTAAGAATACGTTAAGATCATTACCTCTAAGATTCATACCAAAAATTGTAGCCATTGAAGAAGCTTATGATATCAATGAATTGTCATTGGATAAGGTCATTGGGATTCTTATAATCTTTGAGATGAACTTGCTAAGGGACAAATGAGAGAAGAGAAAAAGATTGGCATTTCAAGCTAAAATTGGTAAGTTCGTGTTATTGATAAGAAATTTCAGCAAGTGGTTATAGAAACTGAAGAAGGATAGACCCGAGTTTGGGCAAAATGGTGAGAGCTCATCAAATAGCAATTTTAAACAACAAGTTAAAACTCAAAAGAGTGAAAGAAAAGTGAAAAAAATTAAATGTCATGAGTGTCAAGGCTTTGGACATGTGCAAGTAGAATGTCCTAACACTTTGAAAAAGATAAAAGGGAAGTCCTATACAAACACGTGCATTGAAAATGAATCCGAAAGTGAGTATGGTAGTGAAGAAGAAATTGTAAGTAGTACTACGTTAGTTGCTTTATACAACAAAATTCCAGTTGCATTTTTAACAACATCTAAGAAGGAATAATTGATGATGAAACTGTGGACAAAACCGTCCAAAACTTCAGGAAAAACACAAATAGATCAGGTTAAAGTTTAATTTCAGATTATGACAATGATGACAATGATTCAAATGACAAAAGGAAGATATTTATGAAGCCTATGAATTAATGTATGCAAAAGGGGTGCAAATGTACAAGAAGAATGAAAAGTTAAAGAAGGAAAACTCATCTATGAAGAACATCATTCAAGATTTCGAGAAGAAGTTGTCATTTACAATAAACGAGCTTGATGAAACAAAATTGAAGCTGATCAGCACGAAAAACGGAATAAGAACGATAAATGGAGGTACAAAAAAATTAGAACAATTGTTGGAAATTAGTAAGATTAAAGGAGATTTGAAAGGTGTTGGTTACAAAGGTAAGTGTTCTAGGTGAATGATAATAAAATCAATGGTGCTAGAATTGTCAAAGGAGAAATCTCAAGGAAGAATCGAAGGTTCATACCTACATGTCACTTTTGTTGGGTTATTGCGCATATAAGACCAAAATGCTACAAGTTATTACAAATGATATCTCAAAATGCTCAAAACCTAAAATCTATACACTCTTTATTAAATTTTCAGAAACAATCCATGATATCGAAGCACTCTTAGTTTCGAAAGGTCAATTGCAAGCTCTTGTAGTTTTTAAATCCATGAAGGCTACTTCATATGATGGTTGGTATTTTGATAGTGGATGTTCGTGTCATATGACAAGAGAAAGGAGTTACTTGGTCAACTATCTAAGTTGTGTAGCTGGGCATGTTATTTTCGGTGATGGAAAGAAGGCTTCGGTCATTAGAAGAGGGACACTTTGCATGGATAGGCTGCCACAATTTAAGAATGTTCTTCATGTTAATGGGTTAAAAACAAACTTGATAAGTATCATCCAACTTTGTAATGATGGATTATTAGTTAAATTTATAAGTGATGAGTGCGGGGTGTTAATCAAAAAAGGATAATGTCTTGTGAGTGGCAGACGATCGGTAGACAATTGTTGTATGTTGTAGGACACTACTTCTTGTAAATCAGCCTCTTCTAATGACAGTAGAAATCAATAGCATCAAAAGCTTGGTCATGTTAACTATGACCTTATCAACAAGTTGAGGTAGTTTGAAGCTGTGAGAGGTTTGCCAATAATGAACAAAGAGAATAAGACGGTATGTAGTGCATGTCAAATAGGTAAACAGATGAGAGTGCCACATAAAAAGATTAAACATGCTACTTCCTCACGTATATTGGAATTAATTCACATGGACTTGGTCGGTCCTACACATCATGCTAGCATTGGTGGAATGAAATATTTTTTGACTTATGTTGATGATTACTATAGATACACTTGGGTATCATTCTTAAAAGAAAAATAAAATGCTTTTAAGGCTTTTAGAAGCCTATGTGTGCAGGTAATGAATATGAAAAATATGACAGTGCTGAGAATACGATCAGATCACGGAAAGGAATTGAGAATACAAGCTTTAATGATTTTTGTGATAAACATGGTATCATACAAGAATTTTCAGCACCTAAAACTCCACAATAAAATGGAGTTGCATAGAGGAAGAATCGAACCTTTCAAGAAATGGCCAAATCTATATTGAATGGAAAAAATGTCAATGTGGTTTTGGGTTGAAGCGGTGAATACATCATGCTACGTATGTAACAGAGTTCATCGTAGAAATATATTGAACAAAACATCTTATGAACTTTGGAAGGGAAAAAAACCAAATATAATGTTGGATCCCGAACTTTTCTTAGAATTTCAAGTTAAAATTTGACATGAAATGAGAAATTGATGGTGAATTAGTCGTGTGTAAAGAAAAAGAAAATTTGAGAATGTTAATGGTTTTATGAGATTAAGATAGGTAAAATGTGTGTATACTTTTGTTAGTGATGGTTATGATTAATTATAGCCTAAAATGGTGTTTTGAGTTTATATGGAATTGAAAATGAATAAATTGTTTTGAATGGAATTGAAAAGCAAGAAATGGATAATGAAAGTGTTAAATGTTAGGGAATTGCAAGTTTGACTTTTTGGGATGAATAGTAGCATAGTTGATTTTTTTATTTAGGCAGAAATGGAGAAAATGATCTTCATGAAACTTGTAGCTTATGTTGAAAGCTTCCTATCGCCATGAAGTTTGATATTTTTCGATGTCGGGATTGGAAGTTATGATGTTCCGAAGATAGGGTTATTTTGCTTTGTTTTTGAAAAATGTTATTAAGGGTATGTTGTGTGTACTACTTTAAGGCCAATCGCTGTATTGATGTGGTGTGAATTAGAGTAAGTGGTCTACATGAAAGTTGTAGCTTGTCTTTGAATCTTTTCAACGCAATAAAGTATGCAATTTTTGGCTGTGGGAATTGCAAGATGTGAAATTTGAAAGTTTGGATTTTGTTTAGGTGATTTTTAACAGGGCAAAAACTTTGATTGAAAAATTGAACTAGTTAGAGGTTGAAATTGCTTTTAGGTACTTCATGAAAGTTTTAGATTATGTTTTGATATTTCCATTGATGTAAAGTATGGAATTTTCGAACCATGTAATAGGAAGTTATGATTTTTAGAAGTTTCTGTTACTGTTTCATATGATCATTAGTGGACAGAAACTTTGAAGTAATTTTTGACTCCCTTAGAGGCCAAATTGATTTTTTTGTCCTTCATGAAAGTTGTAGAGCTTCCTTTGAGCTTTCTATTGATACCAAAATTTTCAAATTTGGAGTTCGAGATTAATAGTTATGATTTTTTTTTGGAAAATTTGGTTATATGTATACATTTGAAGTTCTGTAATTTTTGTTTATAATCCGACCCTTTTTCAATCTTTCGCGTATAATTTCTCCGTCCGATATCCGATTAACTTGGTTTTCAAAGCGTTGGATTCCTAAGACAATTATCTACATCTTCATGGGAAATCATGAATTTTTGAGATTAAATTGAGGGTGATTGATTTAATCAAAGTGAGTTGACAATTTTCTGAATATGGTTCAGTATTTTGGTGAATTATCGGTCTGTGGAGATCTAATTGAACTGATTCGTATTGCAAAATAAAATAGAGACATGGGCTACAAGTCATATGAAGGAATTGAATTTCAATTTAGTCCCTAAGGTATTCAATTTCTGAAGTGAAGTTAGGTGTAGTGTGCAGTCCTGATTTTGTAATGGTCTGAAAGTGTTTTGGCCATAACTTCTTCATTTCTGAACCAGATTGAGTGTTTTTGGTGTCTATGGAAACATAAGACATAGAGGAACATTTTTCTAGAAGGAAGTTTTAGCAAATTCCTTCAATTTGATGGGTAGAAAAATGTCCTAAAGTAAGCATGAATTAAAAAGAATTTAAGGGGCAATTTTGGAAGTTTACTTAAGGAGCTAAGTTAGTAGGCTAATAAGGAGGGGCATTTGGGTCTTTTAGTACTCATTAAATGAATGAAGAAGGGGCTGTCGTTTTTCATGAAGAGAAGTACAACACTTACAAGAAAAAGAGAACAAAACAAAAGAAGGAAAGAAAGGAGAAGAGAGAAGCTTCGGTGATGGGAGAAAGAAGAGAAAAGAATTAGGGTTTTCGATTTTATGAGATTTCAATAGGGTTTTTGATGCTTATTCATGAAGGAAAAAAGATGGAAGAAGATGAGAGCTTCAAGATGAGCAAAAAAAATCCGAAAATGGTGAAGAAATAAGGTAAGAGGAATTTTTGAGCTTTGGATTTTTATTGAGTTTTTAGTTCATATAGCTTGGATATTGTATGAGTTTGTCATTTCTAAGCTCAATTTTAGAGATAGCATGGTTTAAATTGTTTAATGTTTGGATAATTGTGAATTAGGGTTTTTGTCTTGGATGAGGAAATTGAAGGAAAGGAATGGAGAATTTAATCAAGTTCCAAGCATGGAAATGAGGTGGGTGATATGTTTATATTTTGAATTATAAGCTAATAAATTGATTTCGAAAAATCAAGAAAGTAAAATTGGTTTTAAATTATGATTTTTGTATGATTAAATTCCTTACTTTTGGAATGATTTTAGAAATTTTTATATGTACGATGATTTAAGAAATTACAATTATTATTTTCTAATGCTTAAATTCTTTGATTTTGTAATGAATTGAGAAAATTGATCCAATTGTTAAATTGATTGTTTTCGAATGATTAGATAAATTGTTAAAATTCTCTTCGGATGATTTGATAAAAATCAATACAATTGTTACATTCATTTGTTTTGAATGATTTTGCTAATTATGAAAAGTT
>JANVCL010000002.1:13871696-13884927 GCA_026546855.1 Erythroxylum incrassatum | reverse complement strand
TATTTTGATGTAATTATTATTTATTATATGATAAAATTGTAATATTTTAAATACTTTGTATTGTTCTTAATTTTATAGTTATATGATAATAAAATAATCTTTTTCATATTGATTGTGGTATTATTTATATGTTGAATATGTGAAAATAATGTTAAGAAAAATAAATAAATTGTTGTTATTTTAAATTTCTATTATTAGAATTTTTTGAGACAAGGTTGGTTTAAATTATATAGTACAATATTGAAGGATTTTATGCAATTTTAAAAAAAATATAGGGATTATTTTATAAATTTTAAAAATTGCTCAAAACGGTACTTGGTATTGATCGGTACCGGTATAGTATCGTACTAGAATCTAATCTGGTACCAAGTCTAGTACGATATTCGTAACATTGATCATAAGTAGAGGGGATGAATTGCATGAAAATGTAGTAGGAGGCCAAACAAAGGAAGCAATTGTTCAAATAGAGTTTGCTTTTTGAAGGTGGCAAAGACTGCTAAATAAAATTATGGAACAATAATCAAAACCAATTTTTTTAAACTCGGACCGGTCATCGAACCGAAAGCTTTACTGATCATCGGTTTGACCAGTTCAACCACCGGTCGAACCGATGTGACATCATAATTATGCAATAAATTTAATTATATTTAATATTAATAATATTAAAAACAAAAATATACCAAAAAATAAAAATAAATAAAAATAAATAATTAATTATTGGATCAGTGGTCGGACCGGTCAATTGACCGGTTTTGACCGTTTCTCACTGGTTCAATTGAGAACCGATTTTTAAGGGTGAACCGGACCGAATAGCCGATCGGTTACCGATCGAACCGGCCGGTCCTGTTCGATTTTTAAAACATCAATCAAAACACATGAAAATATAGTAGAGGAATAATATTTTAATCTTCCAATAAAATGAATGTAGTACAAGAAAATGAAAATGATATAAGCATGGATATGAAAAAGTTTGTTATTGCTTAATATAAAGGTAATCATATTATTCTATTATTTAAATGATTTCTCTATTATATACTAACATTATTAATAGTTTTGAATATAGAATTTGTGAAGAAAAAGGAGAGAGGTCTAACTTTGCTCAAGGAAGTTCACAGAAGAATTATGAAATAACATAAACCAATTTTTAATGGTCTTAATCAAGCAATTGGTCCTAATGAGAAGACGCTAATTGAATTCACACTTCTCTTGGGTGTTATGGCTCGTAAATAAAATCCTGCACCTTTAAATTATGTCAATTGTTGTAAGATTTTCAAATAACCTATTTGGGAATATGTTAAAGTAAGAAATCATCATATTAACACTCCTTTAAAATTGATTTATAAAATTTAAGTGAGTATTGATTACGTTACATAAGATATATATTACGCCACTATAAGGTAAAAGAATGGACTTTGAAGACTGTTGGAGATACATGGAGAGGTTATAAGTATCAAGTAAAGTGAAAGCATTTCAAGAATATATATGACAAATGTAGAAAGAATGATCAATCGTCCTAACTACATAAGTAACAAAGTCTTTAAGGAGCTCATTTTTTATTGGAACCACCCATATATTAAGGTATGATAATTATTAGAACTTTTCATAAATTAGTTTTATGATATCTAATTAATATAATGTTTCAATATGTAGCAAATTGCTAAAACAAATATTTGAAATAGAAAACAACATACTAAAATGCATACAACTGATTATAAGAGTTTTGCAATTATTTGCACTAAGTTGGTAAATTGCTCAGTGAGTTATAATATATCAAGAAACTACCTAAATTTTCTAAATTATTTTAAAATTATAATTACTTGTTTCTATAGACAGCAAAATGAAAGAGATGATAAAACTCTATTCTATAATTAAAAAGTGTCTTTTAACCTATAAAAGAAAGTCTGAAAAATGTACAAGCAAGTTACTGAAGCTAAGAGAGAAAATTATGAATAATATTTTGTCTTTAATTTTCTATGTTGTTGCTACTTTCATTGAGATGCCCATATTTATTACTCATTGCATATTATGTTATTATGCTACTCATATCACCTATATTCTATTTCATTTTTTTATTGTTGATATGCTCTTCTTGTCAAAATGAGTTGTTTCTAGTACAATTAGAACTATAGTATGATTTTTTGTAATTATATATTGTACTTGCATTCATGACTATTGTTTCTTGTTCAAAATATAGGTATTGTCATTATAATTTGTTTCTTATAAACTTGCACTCACACTTATGAAGATCAATTTTATAGAAGAAGTAACACATTACTTTTCTTTTATAGGCTCGCATTGAAAAATGCAAAAAAATGATAGTTAAAAGCTTGATGAAGTTGTGATTGATACGAGAGTGATAAGGCCTAGATGTAATAAAGTATTTGGAAAGGGTGTGAAATCGTTTGACATGAAAGAAATCAATATGGTGGCTGAGATCTTTTAAAAAGTTCCTAATGAGTATCTCCAGTTCGTCGAGATTGTATTGGAATAAGAGATGGACCAAAAAGTAGAAGCTACAAACAAGAGAATGAGAAAAGAATTAGAAAAAGAGAAAGTCAAATGATTGGGATGAGAAGGCAACTATAATAACAATAATAACAACCCAATGAAAGTCACGCTGATACGTAGTATCTGAGGAGATCTAATAGTGTACAATCTTACTCCTAAGTGATAGAGAGGTTATTTCTAATATACGTACAAGAAAACAAACATGTACATATTAAAATAATAAATATAAATAAAAATAGATATAAAAAGTTAATAAAAATAAAATAAAATAAAATAAATATGTGTAAATAAAAATATAAAAATAAGAAGTAAAATAAATAATACAATAAATATAGAACAAGGTAAAGTATAAAAATAAATAATAAAATAAGTAAATAAATACCCAAATAAAAAAGAAGACACGTAAATAAATAAATAAGAAAAGGCAACTAAAACAAGATAAAACATATAGAGAGGAAAAGATGAAACAAATGTTCTCTCTTTTTCAATCTCAACTTAGGCAAGCCAACACCGTCAAAACAAACATGCTTTGTAAATTGGTTGCACCTAGTCAATCAAGAAAAGAATATTCTTTTGTCCAAATCGTAATATGAAGAATATCAAGTGACAAAGTTCCTTAATTAGCTACTATCGTACATCATCTTGTTGACTTTTCTACTGAGATCAATTGCCTATTTTTTTTCCATTTGCAAATCTAGTGCACCCAATGTAAATTGAAATGTTTAGCCATTCTAAATGTATTCATAAAAAGAACTAAATCATTGCGTTGTTAGTTTTTGAACTACATTAATTGTTTTGATTAAATAGAGGTCACAATAAAATAGTTGATATTTTATTCTTTAGATATATTATCCTGTTTATGATCATCTTAAAATAATTTTATTCTACATTTTTTTAGGAAGGTGATGACTATGAGTGAATAAGGGGGTATATGGAGCACAATTTTAGAGTACATATACATATTAGTTTTGTTTTGTATTTTGGTTGATGCACTTATATTTCGTACAAAATAGAGAAAGATTATATATGTAAATATTTTGACTAGTTATTTTTATCTATTGTATTTTAAATATGATAAATATTGAATTCCACAAGTCCATATGGATTGTATGATTGTATATATAGATACAAACTTTTGGTCATTAACATTTAAGAATACATTTTTTTGGATATACTTTAATGTGTGTATGGCTATGAATGTTACCTACTTAATGTCAAGGATTTGCTTTTACATTCATATATTGTTGCTAATGAAAAGATGAACTATTACTTGTGTTGTTACATACTATTGCTTAAAAAGTCATTTCATTGTATTATAAAGACTCAAACTGTTGTTATATTTATATAATATTGTTGCTATGATTTAAAATTGTTATGATTTCTTAATTAAAACTAGCAGTAGTATTATTCATTTTGTTACCTAATCAATAAATTTTGTTGTCTTATACTTATAATAACACCATTTTATTTAACAGCATAAATTATGTTGTTTTAATAAAAAAAGCAACAATAATTACTCTTTTAGTTATTTATTTTATCTATCACCTAATATCTTTTTTTATGTATATCCCACAAATCCTAAGATTTGAATAATGATTTCATTTTAATACCCTAAAACTCGTAATTTTCTTCTTTGAAGATTAAGAATTATAGGTTGAGAAATGCTAACAAAAATCCTATCTATTCATTGTTATGGGTGAATAAGCTCTGACACGTTTGTTTGAGAAAGGCCCTGACACCATTTTTGTTAGAAAGTTTATAGGACCTCCTGACAATAATGCAAAAAGGAGAAATGAAAGAAGCAAGATCAAATTGCACAGAAAATTCAGCAGCTATTAAGATGGAAAAGACAAATATAAAGTAAATAACAATTTTATTTGTGCCCCACCCTAATTACTTTAATTTTAAAAGTGTAGCAAGAAAACTGAAAAACTAAAAAATAAGCTAACCATTTTAATTTTGAGTCATTACTTTAACAATTACACTTCTTTTTAAAACAATGAATAGAAAATTTTAAAGAGAATTCTATTAATTAATTTTCCTTAATTTTGATAGTTATAATAATTTTAAATTACATTAATTATATATCAATTTTTAAAAAGTAGTCAAAATTTGAGATATCATTGATTATCTAAAATTAAAACTTAAAAGTATAATTTGCACTACTGTCATTTAACAAAAAATTTAATAGTCTTATCGTTACCTAAAATATTAGATTAGATGATACTTTATCATAAAAATTGTCTTAAATTTAACTGATTGAAAGATTATTTCAATTGAAGTGATATGTCACCTACACAGTTTATACTTTATCAATTTATTGACACTTCATTGGTTAACGAAATAACATTATTGAAAGAATACAAAGTTATAATTACTAATTATAGCAACAAAATAGAATAGAAAAGTTAAAGATAAATCAAAATATTAATGTACAACTTCTTTCTTTTGATTAAGAACAAATCTTAACACCTAAAGTATATTTTTCTCTAAATCAAATTATAAATTTCTGTAAAACTTTTCTGCATCATACTTGGCAATTAGTCATGTTCTCTATGTTCTCCAATATAAGTTTATCGTAATCTATGTTTGCATAGATATTCTTGAAATTGTTTGATAGCATATATGCACTAAGGGTTTAACCTTGAAAGATTGATCCTTGGAGATAATAAAAAAGCACTTAAAGAGACAAGGTTAGATATTTTTTTCTTCAATTCGATTTTGCAAAAACAACAAATTATCTTTTAAGCACAAGAGTATCATACCTTATTTTTGTTGGGAGTCAATAGCACAACTCTTTAAAAGTCAACCAAAGATTAACAAAAAAAATACTCACAAGAATTAACCAACTGATCAATATGAGACGTAAAAATAAAGTAATGAAACAAACATCAAACTTTACGTCGAAAATAATATCCTATAGAGGAAAAAATCATGGGCTAAACCAACAAACAGATCCAATAAATTCAAATAGGAATTTACAAAATTTAATCCCGAACAATTGACCATGCTCGAAATATTATCTCACCATATGACTACAAGTTGTCTCATCAAATTTTAGGATTGAAACCGATCAATATAATAATATTAACCCCCAAAATAATCTTTATAAACACCTTATTTTTTAAAAATCAACAAAAGGATGATAAAATTTTTTTGTTTGCTTTCACTTATTTTTTCTTTACTTTTTAGTGTTTTAGCTGCTTTCATATTAAACCTACACATTTTTCTCTTTTATATTATGAAAATAAGACTTTTCCAATGCCACTCATAGTCATATACATGGCCGTATAATTGACTGTGTCTTTTCTAGCTTTAAGGAAATCAAGGATATACATAATCACAGAGAGTTACACAATCGTCACACACGATCTTGTAAATCATAAACATAAGCTTGTACATGATCGTGTATGTCTTCATCCCTTCACGTCCTTCTGCACAAATTTTCAAAGACTTATATGGTTAACTCACACACCTTGTAAGTAAAGGACATGGGCATGTAGCATTTTACACGATCGTGTCTACACAAAAAAGGTTGCTCTAACCATCATTCGTCTTGTCTTCACTCGTTCACCATCCTTACAAACCATAAAATTTTCTACGATCACTAAAAAGTCATACTTGTCTCAAAATAGGGCTAGATACTCAATAATCCCCGCTCCAGCCTAATTATGGGGAAGACCTCGTGATGTTTCAGCATCTACTTAAGAGATATCCCAACAAGCTTAGTATAAAACTTATGTTTGCTTTTGGTTGATCAACATAACAACACCATTCATGTTTGTATGAATCTTCTTCAACATCAATTATTGATCCTCAATCACAGATATTAACCAATGATATCTGACATCTATATGCTTTGTGCAAGAATGATACATAGTATTTTTGCTCAATTCAATAGCACTTTGACTATCAGAGAATACTATATATTCTTCTTACTTGACATCCAACACTTGAATGAACCTCTTCAGTGAGAGCATTTCCTTACCAGCTTCTAATGCAACTACATACTTTGCTTTAGGAATTGATAAGGCTACACACTTTTGCAACTTGGATTTCCACTTTGCTTTAGGAATTGTTAAGGCCATACACTTTTGCAACTTGGATTTCTATGAAAGGCCCTTATAAACATAAGTAGAAAACCTTTAGCGAATTTTCTGCCATTAATATCTCCAAAAATATTTGCATCTGTATAACCTTTTAGAATTGGCTCATTAATCACTAAAACACAAACTCCACTTACACGTACCTCTCAAGTATCTCAAAATCTATTTCATTGCTGCCTAGTGGATCTTACCTAGATTAAACAAGTATCTGCTCTCTAACCCAATAACTTGTCCAATATCAGCTCTTGTACACGCCATTCCATACATCAAAGACCATATTGTAGATGAGTATGGAATACAAGAGATACCATTTTCTCCTTTTCTGTTCTAGGAACTGCACGCTTACTCAACTTGAAGTGAGATTCCAGTGGCATGCTAATTGGTTTGGCATGCTTCATATTGAAATTTTCTAAGACTCGTTCAATATATCTCTCTTGTGACAACTATAATTTCCTACTCTTCTTATCTTAAGTTATTTTCACGCCTAAAATCTACTTTGCATGTCCCAAATCTTTCTTATCAAAGGTTTAGACAAATCTTCCTTTAATTTTTGGATTATTTAAGCATTTTGACCCAAAATCAATATGTCATCAATATATAGAAGAAGAATGATTAAGTTCCCACTTATGAAATTCTAGAAAAACACAAAAGGGTTGACATAAGTTTGCATGTAACCATAACCTATCATAATGGAGTCGAACTTTCGATACCACTACGTTAGAGCTTGTTTCAATGCATTAGAACTTGTTTCAACCTATATAAGCTTTTCTTTAGTTTGCAAACTGAATGCTCCTTACCTTTAGCCTTGAAACCTTCTGGTTGTTTATCTCCTCTTCTAAGTCTTTATGCAAGAACGTTGTTTTAACATCCAAATACTTTACTTTAAGATATAAACTAACAGTTAAACCTAATACTATTCGAATTGAGATCTTCTTAACCACTGATGAGAAGATGTTATCAAAATCTATACCCTTCTTTGGACCGAACCCTTTCACCACTAGCCTTGTCTTATGCTTAACCATCTTATCACCATCTTTCTTTATCCTAAACACCCATTTATGCTTTAGTTCTTTTTTGCCTTTTGGAAGTTTCACTAGTTCATATATATCATTCTTCTTCGGAGAGTTCATCTCTTTATGCATAGCTGTGAACCAGAAATCTTTTTCTTTATAAAATACAAACTCTTGCACATTTTTAGGCTCCCCTTAGAAGTAACTAATAGATATTCTAAACTTAAATATCTTGTAAAAGGCATTTATCCCTTATCGACCTTCAAAGTTGCATATCATTAACTATTGGATCCTTTTTCTCCCCCTACTCATTATCCTCAATGACTTCGTCTTCAGCATTGTCTAGATGTGGTTCATATAGCTCATCATTTCTCGGTTATACCTGATCACTATCATCAGCATGTGCTTGGTCAAACTCGTCATCTCCTTCATCTATGGACTACTCAGTAGTGGTAAAAATTGGAGAACAATTGACAATACCATAAGAGGGGCTACTATATGTAACCTTATCTCCTTTTAAAAGGTTTGTACCTCTTTCGTGCTCTTGGAAAATCAAATCTCTACTCCTGACCACTTTATGCTTCTCAGAGACATAGAGTGAAGTCAAACTGATCATTGAGTCAAGCTTCTGTCTCTGATCATGAGATACATGTTTAAATACCTTGCAACCAAGTACTCTTAGATGATGATATGTGCTATCTTTACTTGTCCATGCTCTCTTAAGAATTTTAAAATTCAAGGGAACTTAGGGATAGTTCTAACTGCTTCACCCTAAAATGTCTTTAGTAATTTAGAAATTTTAAGCATATAACAAACCTTCTCAATTCTTCTGTTCATCCTCTCAGAAACACCATTATTTCGTGGTGTACCAGGTTCGGTCCTCTCATGTTTACTTCTCCACCACACACCTTTAAGTGTGTCTTTACAATATGTACTATATCTCTTCTTAAGCAACAATAATTGCTTCCTTACATAGTTTTCACTCCCTATCCCTAGAAGCGTGCTAGAATCCTTTTTAATTTAACAAATTTAGCCATAAATTAGGAGTTAACAAGTATATGACATTTATCTGAACTCAAATAGCACACATACCAACTATCTTTGAAAATATTTGATTTTCCATCTTTACCCTCCTAAAATCTTCACTCTTATAGTTTGAGAAGTACTCCCTTTTTAGAACATAATGATACATAGCTCATGTGTCAATTAGCCACTCAAAACCAAATCACTAATATAAAGAAATTCACTTGTCGCACAAACTAAGGACAATTCATCATCCGTGCTTTTAGTAGTTGCAGCTGTATTCTTATTATCTCCATCATTCTAATGACCTTGATTTTTCTGATCCCTTTTCCACTTATAATAAAACCCTTTAATTTTTCTTTACTTTTAGCAATAATAGTATGTCTTCACCTCTTTCTCACATTTGGACTTCAATCAGTTCTTTCTCATAATAATAGCCTACATGTTGTCAAATCCTATCTCTTTTCTTATGATTTCTTCAATGAACATACTTTCTAATTAACCCTTGTTAAATATAATATCTCACACCATAACTACAAGTTTTCTCACCAAATTTTAGGATTGAAACTAAGCTGATGTAGCAATCAAAAAAACTCCCAAACTAATCCTGAAAATAATCTTTATAAAAAACTTATTATTAAAAAAATCAACAAAAGGATGATAATACTTTTCTACTTGTTTTACTCATTTTTTCTTCATTTTTTAGTGTTTAGCCACTTTCATATAAAAACTACACCTTTATCTCTTTTATATTTTAAAAATACGATTTTTTGCACTGCACACGCAGACATGGTCATATAAGTGACCATGTCTTTTCTAGATTCAACAAAATTATAAATGTACACAGTTATAAAGAGTTACATAGTTTTGTTCATATCATGAACACAAACGTGTACACGACTATGTATATTTTCATCGTTTCACGTCCTTCTGAAACATTTATAGAGACTTACACAGTTGACTTACACAATCATCTAAGTAAAGGATATGGGTTTTAGAACCTTACATGGTCATGTCTACCTAGAAAACCTTGTCCTAACTTTCATTTGTCTTGTCTTCACTCGTTCATCATTCATATGAAGCATAAAAGTTTCTATGATCATCTAAAAGTCATATTTATTTTAAAATAAGGCTTGACATTTAATAATCTCACCTCCCAACCTAAGTATAGGGAAAACCTATAAGGATTTAACATCTATTTGAGAGACATCCTAACAAGTATACTACAAAGCTCATACTTACTTATAAGAGCTACTTTTGTCAACATATCAGCACCATTCATATCCGTATGAATCTTCTTTAACATCAATTGTTGCTCCTTAATCACAAACCTCAACCAATGATATATGGCATCTATGTGCTTTGTGTGAAAATGATTCATAGTATTTTTATTTAATTTAATAACACTTCAACTATCACAGAATACTACATATTCTTCTTGGTTCATATCCAACTCTTAAAGTAAACTTTTCAACTAAAGCATCTCTTTAACGGCTTCTACTACAGTTATATACTTTGCATCAATTGTTATTAATCCCACACACTTTTGTAGCTTAGATTGCTATAAAATGGCTCCCCTTGCAGACTTAAATAGAAAACCTAAAGTGGAATTTCTACCATAAGATCTCCAACCATTTCTGCATCTATATAACCTTCTAGAATTGGCTCGCCATCACTAAAACACAAACTCCCCTTAGACGTACCTCTTAAGTATCTCAAAATCCATTTCACTACTTCCCAGTGAACCTTCTTTGGATTATACAAGTATTTACTTACTAACTCAATAAGCTATGCAATATCTGGTCCAGAACACACATTGCATATATCAAAGATCTAATACAGATGATTATGGAATAAAAGACATACCATCTTTCTCCTTTTCTTGTTAAGGGACATGTATGCTTACTGAGCTTAAAGTGAAATGCCAGTGGTGTGCTATTTAGTTTGACATGCTTTGTATTGAACCTTTCTAACACATGTTCAGTATATCTATCATATGGTAACCACAATTTCCTACTTTTCTTGTCATAAATTATTTTCATGCCTAAAATATGCTTTGCATGTCTCAAATCTTTCATATCAAAGGATTATAAAACCCTCCTTCAATTTTTGGATTATTTCATCATTATGACCCACAATCAACATATCATCAACATATAGAAGAAGAATGATAAAGTTCCCACCTATGAACTTCCTTGAAATACATACAAGGATTGACATAAGTTTTTCTTGTAACCATAAACTATCATAATGGAGTCGAACTTCTGATACCATTACCTTGGAGCTTGTTTCAACCCACGTAAGTTTTTCTTTAGCTTGCAATTTAGGTTCTCCTTAGCTTTAACCTTGAAACCTTCTAGTTGCTCCATATATATCTCCTCTTCTAAGTCTCCATGCAAGAAGGTCGTTTTAACATCTAACGACTCAAGTTCAAGATCCAAACTGGCAATCTAATACAATATTATTTAAATTGAGATCATCCTAACCACTAGTGAGCAGATTTCATCAAAACCTATACCTTTTTTTACTGAACCCTTTCACATCTAGCCTTGCCTTATGCTTCACCAACTTGTTACCATCTTTATTTATCTTAAACACTTATTTATTCTTCATTTTTTCCTTTTGGAATGTTCACAAGCTCACACGTATCATTTTTCTTCAAAGACTTCTTGCATAGCAGTGAACCAAAAAATCTTTGTCTTCACAAAATGCAACCTCTTGTACATTCTTAGGCTCCCCGTCAATAGTAACTAACATATATTCTAAACTCTTATATCTTATAAAAGGCCTTTTGTCACTTTTCGACCTTCGAAGTTGTATATTATTAGTTATTGGATCCAGTTGTTCCCTCTGCCCATTATCCTCAATAAGTTCATCTTCATCATTATCTGGGTATGGCTCTTATAGCTTATAATTACCAAGTTATACATGATCACTATCAACGTATGTTTGGATACACTCTTCATCTCCTTCACTTATAGATTGCTCGTTAGTGGTAGAAATTAGAGAATAATTGATAGTACCATAAGATGAACTATGGTATGTAACTTTATCTCATTTGAGAAGATTTGCACCATTCTCGTTCTCCTACAATACCACATCTCAACTCTTGACCACTTTGTACTTCTCTGGGTCATAGAGTATGAAGCCAAACTGATCATCACCATAACTAATAAAGATGTATCATGTCATCTTTGAGTCAAACTTTTGTCTCTAATCCTTAAATAAAATTTTAAATACCTTACAACTAAATGCTCTCAGATGATTATATGTGAGATCTTTACCTATCTATGCTCTCTTAGGAATCTCAACCTTTAAAGTAAATGAGTGAGCTCGGTTGTTGGACCCCGTTTCTGAAGTCCAACATTCGAAATCATAAAAGCATGGAGGACTCATTACTTATAAGTTACAGAGCATAATTGGGGAACTTTCAACTGGAATTTCAAACCGGCTTCTTCAGAACATTTGTTCCCCATTACCTTAAGTTTCTAACGACACCAAAAATGCTCAATTTGGTTCAGAAATAAAGAAGTTATGGCCAAAACACTTTCGGGCTAAAATTAAACCAAAACTGAATACTACACTCGAATTCACTCCAGAAATTGAAAGTCTTAGGGCCTAAATTAAAATTTGATTCCTGCAGATAAGTTGTAGCTCCATATCTCTAGTTTGTTTAGAAATAAGAATCAACTATTTTAGATCTCTACAGATCGAGATATCTCCAAAATACTGAAGCATGTTCAGAAAAATATCCAACTCATACTCTTTTAACCGATCCTCTCACTTTGATTCAATCAATCTTTCTCAAATTAATCTCAAAATTCATAAATTTTCATGGATAGGTAGAGGAATGTCTTAGAAATCTAACTCTTCAAAAATTAGGTCAATCAGAGGTCGGACGAAAAAATTATGACCAAAATAGTGAAAGATGTTCAAGTCTGAATGGAGGCTTACGGGTTGCGATCGTGCACATGCACAACCGCGACATCGCGGGTATTCCTGCGGAGTCGCGATCGTGCGTGTGCACGATCGTGACACTCCAGTGAACCCGCAATGTCTTCTTCCTCTCTTCTACCGACATCACAACTTCTAAAACCCATAACTCTTGACACATAACTCCAAATTTTACAAATTTGATATTAATGAAAAGATAAAAGAGAGCTCTACAATTTTTATAAAGAATTCAAAACCAAATTCAGCTTCTATAATGATCAAAAAGTCCACACAAAGTGACTGTCTGAAAATTTCATCCTAAACAGCATCAGAACTTCGAAACATCATAACTTTTCACTCCATTGTCCAAAAAGTCCATACTTTATATCAATGGAAAGATAAAAACATAACCTACAACTTTCATGAAGACTCCAAGAATAAATTCTACCTCCATGAGGGTCAAAATACCAATCAAATTTTATATCCCGAAATTTCTTTCCAAGACAACA
The DNA here is from genome assembly GCA_026546855.1 of Erythroxylum incrassatum. Lineage (NCBI taxonomy): Eukaryota > Viridiplantae > Streptophyta > Magnoliopsida > Malpighiales > Erythroxylaceae > Erythroxylum > Erythroxylum incrassatum. The sequence goes on along the minus strand of JANVCL010000002.1, from coordinate 13,871,838 downwards.
TACAACCTTCAAAAATTCATATCTTTCAATTCCCACATCCAAAAATGGCATATTATACCTCATTGGAAAGCTATGAATTTCCTCAATAACTTTCAAGAAGGCTACTTGGCCCAATTTAGCCTAACACGGTCCAGAATTTGCC
>JANVCL010000002.1:13835655-13860266 GCA_026546855.1 Erythroxylum incrassatum | reverse complement strand
AAATTGATGATGTTTACATGGAATCAAAGACGAAAAAAAATATAACCCTTCATGGTTACACCACGCTCAGGTTTCACGATTAAGCTTAAGGCTTCATAAGTAAGCAAGAGAGTTGGGTTCCGGAAACGAGATCCAACATGACACCTGGACAATATCCATTTTCTATCACTTACCATGTAAGTTATGATTTAACCAATTCACATCACAGTATTGAATTTAAAGATATTGACAAAATTTATATAAACCAATTATTTAATAATGTTGCTAAAGTAGGAACAAATTTTAGATCTACATTACGAACTTTACCTGCTATATAATTCCCTATTCAACCACAAGTCAATAGAAGACATTCTTTTTCAAATATTTCATCATCTTCTTCAAACCATCCATTAACTATAACACAGTCTTTAAAAATTGATAAACCCATTCAATTCTTTGAACCTGAAAATATAGATAAAACCAATATTAGAATTACAAACCCTATTATAGACGCTCCATCCGCTATAGAAACATCAATAAAACTAGATGATATAAAAAATCAAGTTACTGAACTAACAACTCATTTGAAAAATACATTATGAACATGAGTGTAACTCAAATAATAATCGAACTTAAAGAACAAAATAAGCAACTAGAATCACAGATAATAGAAATAAAACAAAAACAAAGTGACATAATTCACTTAATCATAGAATTAAACACAGATAGAAATCAACAAAAACAAAAAATAAACCAAATCCTTAAGTTGGTATCAGAGCCTAGTTCTCCAAAAATAACAAAATTAGTCAAACTATGGAGACCATAGTAGATCAATAGTCAATAGAATATACAGAACCAGAAAAGAATGAATCTTTAGAAACTATAGAAAAAAATATAAAATTACAATTGGTAGAAATCACTCATTTAGTACAAAAATTAACTCTACAACAAACTAAAAGTATAAAACAAATTACAGATAAGGACAAAATTATATATTATGACAAATTCGAAGACGAAGAAGCATTTGTCGAAGAAGAAAAACCCAAAAGCAGTAGAACTAGAGAAGGAAAACAACATATAAAAAGAGAACATGTAAGTGGAGATAAAAGAAAGAAAGATTATCAAGAACAAGATTCAGTATATTGGAAATCTGATAATTTTTTAAATCAACTTGGTTATTATTCAAAAGGATAAAAAATTCGAAAATATCCAACTGAATATACCTCTAAATTAATTACCTTAGGACCAGATGGTGTATTAAACTTGGACTGTGTAATCCAACTAGAAAAATTACTAAGTGAATGGACTAATAAAATTCAACTCTTAATCCAAATAGAGAAACCATTTAATGAATTAGAAAATAAAGAACTATTATGAAATTTTATTACTTATAAAACAACAAGAGTGGTCCAATCCTTTTTGTTAGACAATGAAGACGCTTTAAAACAAACACATGCATATCAATAAACATCAACACCAATTCAAGCTTTTGAATTTATAGCTGGACAAATATATAAAAAAATTTTGGGAAAAGATATTTTATCTTTTAAACATATATATATAGTTACATGTTGACAATAATAGTCATTTTATTTTGTTTATAATATTACTTTTTTATCTTACAGTTGTTTGGTGAGACCAATTCGAGACTAGTGCTCCAAAATTGCAATGATTTGCAATTCAAAATTTGAGTTAATGCATATGTGCAACATGATGTGAAAGAAATTAAAGCACATTTGAATACATTTATTTCAAGAAAAGGAATAGATTAAAACATAAAAGATTGAACGACTTAGTCTCTGTTCAATACAACTTAAAGCTTTGGAAGAGATATGCTATTATCATTGTTAAGTTAAACATAAGTTATTGTAATTTCTTAATAATCTAATTTTATTTGTAGATCTACTTTACCTTGACCATATCGATTTTTTTGACATATTGAGTTTCTTAAGAATTGAGTTTAATAAATGAGAGTGACTTAAAAGATAATCTTAGATGGGAAAGTATTAATATATTATTTAGTACCATGAGTTTGAATGATGATAATGATGATTTTAATAATGAAGATTTTGTAGCAAATAAGAATTAAGGTCAATACAATTTGAGCTAATATTTGAATGAATTAAGTTTTAGGCTTTCATTTCTCATCTTCTTTTAATTTCACTTATATTTAATTTATATGTTAAATTCTATATGCCCAATATAAATATAACTATAAATGTTTTTGTTTTTGTTTTAAGTTTCACATATAGTTAGTTTTTTTCTTGACACAACTCTTCTTATAAATTATAATACTTAGAGAGTCGTGAATGATTATTATTTTTTATTTGATGTTTTGATGTAATATTATTTATTATATAATAAAATTGTAATATTTTAAGTATTTTATATTGTTCTTTTTATATTAATTGTAGTTATTATTATATGTCAAATATTTTAAAGGTAATATTAATAGAAATTAATAGATTATTATTTCAAATTTTGAAGATATAGTTAATGTAAAATTATAAATTATATAGTATAATATATTGAAGAACTATTTAATACTTTTAAAAAATTATGAACTATTTTATAAACTTAAAAATTATTCAAAACAATATCCAGTATTTTTTAATTAGTACTAATATAATAGGTAATTAAATTTGATACCACTACTAATATGGTATTTATGACATTGGTTGGCAGAGCGGCATGGAAATGACGATACCCCTCAAAACTTCCGAACGATTCCGGTCCGGTTGGTCTACTTGTACTTGCTTTTTAGATAATTTAGATTTCCTCGAGATATTTTACTAAAAATTGTTTATATAATTCCACGTGCTGGAATTATGAGGGACGATGCGACACCTCGTCACTTTCACATGATCAACACCATCCATCTATAATCAAAACTAACTCATTTTTATTGTAGAATTCCAATCCATCATCAATCAGTTGATCGAGTGTAGTCACAACAACTATTCCATTACACTCCTAGTTTTCACAGCGCAGTCGACTTCTAAGTCTATATACAATTTGTCTGTTGGGATATCATTCCTAATGCCATGGCTGTCGAGGTGGAGAGTAATGGGCAGAATGAGAACGCGGAGCATCACGTGAGAACCCACAGAGGAGAGACTCTCCTAGGTCTTCTCCACCGTGTGATCAGAGATATCTTCATTAATCCTCATCCATCCACGCCGTTCATTCAGCGGTTGAAGACCTCGGTCTCAGAGAACGCTCCGCTTCTGAAAGAAGCTTCTAGAAACAGTGGCCGTCAACTCCTTCTCTGGACTCGCCGTGGCACCCATCTCCGGGCTCTCCTCGTCATCTCCGTCAGTCCTCTCCTTCTTGCTGTTTTATGATTGTAACTTATCTACTAACTGCTGGTTGCTTGCCTCTCAAAATTAATTAATCTCATCTTAATAACGCAACCCATTTCACAAACTAAGATTCGATTCTTTCCATTTTTTGGTAAAAATTTGATACCTAAGTTTTCATTTTAAAAGTTTCCCTTTATGCACAATTACAATCTTTTTCTAATATAGTAATCTTAGTTTAGTTGACTCACATAATAGATTGGTTAGCATATTAAGTATGCGGTTTTGTATAAAATGAAAGCAATAGTGGCAAGGAAGGATTTGGGTTAAGAGATGAAAGACTGTTCTTGTCCCCTCCTCTTTGACGGTTTAATTTTCATTATTTTGTCTAATTCTTACTCTTCATTCATCTCGCAGAAAATATTCCTTCCACGATTCAATATAGTATTCAACAAAATCATTTTCTCTCCGGCTATTATTTATGATTATGCTAAGATGATTGTAACTTTATCTGACTTGTTTGAGTACACTTTTGCTTAGAAATATTTATGAGGATTCAAGCATGGATAATAGGTTTCTTCATTTTTATGTGTATGCTTGTGTGCCGATGCATATGATGATATGAATATATTATATTCTTTACAAAGGAACTTTCTTGGTATCAGGATATGGCAGGCTAGTTATTAGGGAGTAGGGATATTCCTTATCTTGCAATTTAGTCTGTTCCACAGAAACAATTCTACTATCGCTCACAATTGTTGCTGCAGCAAATGCTACTATGATCCCCGCCTTGATTCTACTACCACTCACAGTTGTCATTGCAGCAAATGCTACTACGTTCATAACCTTGTTTTCCTCATCTTTTTTGTCCATAATCCTTTGATTGATAAACAGCAAATAGTACTTCTATCCTTGTCATTTTGATTAATTATTTTGTTCTCCTGCTGCAGGTTGGGACTATTGTTCTTCTTACCGTGACAGGACTGCTTGTTTTTATGCTTTTCTTTCTTGCAGCCACTGTCAATGCAATTGTCGTCGCTCTTCTCATGTCTTTGGCAGCTGCTGGAGGCTTCTTGGCTCTCTTCTTTGTCTTTTTAACAGCAATATACATAGGGGCACTATCAGTTGCCATATTTGTCATTTCTACCGCCACAATTTCAGCCATTGTAGCTGTTCTGATAGCTACAGGTAGCAAAAAAACTGAGCTTTATTTCCCTGGCTTTTATTTGTACAGAAGACATTGTTTTTCCTTCGCCTATTAATCGTATGACTTGGGAATTGTGAATAAAAATTCAAATGAAGTTGTTAGCGAGGTTAGTGCTTAAGAAAAACAAATGAAAAATTGCTGCTGATAAGACGAGGGAATTGAACAGTTCATGCTCATTTCTTGTTAGATAAAACTCCCAAATCCCTCTCTCTCTCTGAAGGAGGAAAAGGGAATAAGAAAATGAGCATTGAAATGAACATATTGAATGTAGGAGCCTCTTGCGGATTTTTGTCCTGTATCGAAGTTTCTGGTATACTTAGTGGGTTTTCTGCCATATATAACTGTACTATGGTTTTACGTCTTTATGGGCAATCCAGGGTGTGCTAAGATTAGAATATGTTGTACTACTTCTTCAAATTTGATTTATAATCATGTGTAAATTGTTTTGCTCTCCTTTGGGACGTGAAATTTGGTGCAAATAAGGTTGGATTGGATTCTTCTGGACTATCTGGTTGGTGACAACGAAAAGTGTTGGTGTTGCTAAGCATTCATTCACCATGACTGGATCTGCAATTTCAGCTTACTCTTCCTCTAGGCATGCTCCTCGCGTATATGAGCCAGTGAAAGTGTCAGAATGCCAGTGAAAGTGTCGGAATGAAGTATTGGTGTGATTCTTCATATGCAAACATCTCTCCATGTAAACATCTATCCGAGCCCTGATATGTAAATGTTTTGCTTTCCATAAGTTTCTCGAGACTTGCCTCTGAGTAGTAACAATCATTGAACTTTGTGGTTGCTTGTTTAGTTAATAGGATGAGAGCATATTTATGGAGAAATATTAGTACTGCTGTTTGAAGCACTTGTAGTTGGCATTGTGTATCATTTTTTGCTTTGATATGTAACCTGCGTTACCTATTTCCATCTGTTTACATTTTAAGACAATTGGTACATTAGCTATCTCTCAATAATTATCATTAAGATGGCATTCCATTTTTTATCAAAAAAATAATTTAAGAGTTCTATTAAAATTGTGGGAATCTCAGGGCTTCAGCTAACAGCAAAGATGCTATGTTCTACTAGGAAAGGTGATTACTTCAATTAATAGCAAGTTGACCAAGAGTTTTAATTAGCTTTAATAGCAATATTAGTATCTATTAGATTGTGATTTGATTAAAAGGATTGTCAAATTACGATTGTGATGTTAGAGATTATGATTATCAAGAGGATTATGATTGTGATTTGATTGAAAATTTTAGGTATTATAATAGTAATTTGTCATATGAATTAAGATAATCTAGTATATAAAGAGAGTGGGAGCTGCTGGTTTATGTTCTCTCATAATTCCTCTTCTTAATTCATATCATGACATCAAAGCAAGTTTTCTAATCCTGCCTTTGACTTTCCTCCATTCTCTCAACCGATAACCCATATTTAAATCTTTCTAAACAAAGTAAATAAATAATACTAATTTTAACAACGTAGCACTACGAACACCTTAAGCTACCTCCGACGACCAATTTAGAGGAGGAGGCAACTTTGACGAGTGCACCACGCGCCGTTGACAACCACTATTCAACCAGCACGTGTGTCTATTGACCTTGTTGCTATGGATTGAATCGCACCAATTCTTGGAACCTATTGGTGATGTGTTCTTTTAATTGCTGGAAAACGGATTTGTGTGTTAAACCATAGATGGTGATATGCTTTTCTGCCTTTAATCTTTGGAAACTAGGTTTATGTGTTTAACCATAGTCACTAGTTCTATCATATTAGTGTCTCATGATGGTTTTAGTCCCACTTTTATTATTGCACAACTACTGATATTTAAAGTTCGATTTTTTGCACTATTGTTCTTCGCCTGATTCTCGTTGACATCTTTCTATATTAATTGCATCAAAAGCGACTTCAAAACTGAAAGTGTTGAAGGACAACCACCCATTATGGTTCAATAAATCACAAATCGAAAATTGAGCGGAACGGATTATATTGATTGGGAAAAAGCAGTCATTGTATATCTCATGGTCCTAAATAGGTATGAGCATGTAATGAATCCAACTCCTCGTATTAAACACATAGGTATAAGAAGTGGGAACAACATGACAACCAAATAATGACAAGCCTCTGGACACATTGAACTACCTTTACTTGCTGAGATATATTCACAAGTATCTCGATTCTTAAAGGGGCCATCATAAGAAAGTGGTGACAAGTTTGTTATAGCTGTTCACAATAGTGGAAAAGAGATAATGGAGGTTGAAGTAACTATGGCGGTCGTGCAAGAAGAGGCAAGGGAGGTCAAAGGAATTGTGACAACTGTAGTAAGGATAGGTATGTTTAGGACTATTGTTAGGACTTACACCCATAGTTATGTCCATAACCCTCTTCATTTACTAATATTATGGAGGTTTCTAGAGGTTTTGCTTGAATATGTGGAAACAAGACATTTTCTGAAGAAGAATGCTTATTTTCTCCAGTATCAAGCTGGCAAGCAAGCAACCACACCAATTGCGTCGTTTGCTCACCTAGGTAATCACACAACTTATATCTTGTCCTTTGTTAAACCTTAGGTTACAGATTTTGGAGCCATTAACCATATTACAAGTAACCCAAATTTTTTTGATCAAATTACACCTATACCAGACTTAAATCAACTTATTATTGGTAATGTTTCCACTACTAGTATAAGTGGGATTGACACTGCATTTCCATCTTCTTCAATGACATCATAACCAACATTATATATTCTAAAACTTTAGTTCAACTTAACGGCTATTAGTAAAGTAACCAAATCATTGAATTGTTCTGCGTCCTTTTTCCTCATTCTGTTGTTATCTAGGATTTGAAAAAAAGAAGATGATTGGAGGAGGATGTGAATCTGGAGGTCTCTACTATTTTGACAGTTGTTCAATCATCTGCTCAGCTACTACTTCATCTCTCCAAATCTATAGTTGCCTTGGCCATCCATCCATCCAAAAATTAAAAAAATTTACTAATTTGAATTCAAATCTTCACCTAATATATGAGTCTTATCAACTTGGGAAACATTATCATTTTGTTTTTCTATCTAGAGATAATAATATAGCCAAGACCTCTTTTGTGTTAGTTCATTATGATGTTTAGGGTCCATGTTGTATTACTTCGAAACTTGGCTTTGGTTACTTTGTTATTTTTGTTGATGATTGGTCTAGAATGACTTGGTTCCAGTTCCTAAATCCTTTTGCCTTAAAATCAAAACTCAGTTTGGTTGTCCTGTTCGTATCCTCAGAACTGATAATTCCAAAGAATATTTTTCTGAAACCTTTAATCCTTACATAAAAAAAGTGTGGTATGATTCACTAATCTTCTTATTCTCACATAACATAACAAAATGGTATTGCTAAAAGAAAAATAAGGCATGTTATAGACGTTGCTCGAGCCTTACTAATTGAGGTGAAGGTTCTCAAGGATTTTTAGAGTGATGATGTCCTCACTACTTATTATCTTATTAAGAGAATGCCATCCACCACTCTCAAAGGTCATATCCCTCATATCCTTATATTTCCTAACCCCTTTGTTTCCTCTTCTACCTTGTATCTTTGGATGTGTCTATTTTGTCCACCAATTCTAACCAGGAATTGAGAAATTATCTCCACAAGCCATTAAGTGTATCTTCCTTGGTTACTCAAGGAAACAAAAAGTCTATCGTTGTTATAACCACTTAAAAGGTTTTTTGTGTGCTCATACGTGACATTCTTTAAAAACATTGCATACTTTTCTGAGATTCAAGATGCCAAAAGCTTCCATCATCATTGACCCTCACTTTTTGACATCTCCTTAGATAATTCTCCTAGGAGTTTAGAAAATTCACCTATAGATTCCAATCTTTCTTATCTTCCTCAATTGTCTTGATAAGGTTTGCAAGTTTATTCTTGACGACCTTCTCGAATGGTAGATGGCAATCCGAATGAGGCCCTTCTCTAACCAATAATTTGTCTACAGATCTAGAAAACAGTGACCTAGATTGGCCTATTGCTTTGAGGAAAGGTAAACGATCTTGTACCGATCATCCAATTTCTAATTTTGTTTCTTATAACTATGTGTCCCCATCTTTTTGTTATTTTTTTATCAGACCTAGATTATGTGTCAATTCCTAAGAGGATAATAAAGGCTACACAAAACCTTAGGTCGAACTAGGCAATGCAAGAGGAAATAAATGCTTTATGGTAAAATGGCACCTAGCACCTTATTACTCCTTCTCCTAAAGGTAAAGGGCAAACCCTAGTGCACAAGGTTCTTTGTTTTGCGAAGGTCGGGGTAGGGTCATCAATTGTAAGCAGCTTTCCTTTTGTCTTTTACAAAGAAGTTGCTTCCGTAACTTGAACTCATAACCTTCCAATTACAAAGGAGTAACCTTACCAGTTACTCATCCTCCTAATGCCTCAATTGGTGGTTGTTGATAGGTATATACTATTGACTCTTACTGATCGGTCTATCGAATGACTTAAGACTCGTCTTGTAGCTAAAGGATACATACAAATCTACGGTATTGATTATTCTAAAACCTTTTCTATTGTGGAAAAATGGCATCAGTCTATATTTGCATCTCTTTAGTCACAACTTATTCTTGGCTTCTTTACCAATTTGACATTAAAAAATGCATTCCTGCATGGTGATTTAAAAGAAACAATCTAGATGAAGCAACCTCTAGGGTTTGTTGCTCGAGAGGAGTCTACGAATGTGTGCCTATTGAAGAAATCTTTATATAGTGTAAAACAATCTCCTAGATCATGGTGTGGAGTAGACCATTTGGTGTTTTATCAACACACAAGATTTGGTAAAATTCTATTGATCATATATGTTTATGATATTGTTATTATTGGTGGTGATGAAAATGGAATTCACATATTGAAGAAATTCTTGCAACAACAATTCTAAACAAAAGATCTTGATCTACTGAAGTATTTTTTGGGAATCAAATTTCAAGATATAAAGATGGTATTTGTCTCCCCCAACGCAAGTATGTTCTTGATCTTCTAGAAAAAGCTAGATTGTTAGGATGTAAATTAGTGGATTCTCTAATCAATCCCAACATCAAACCTGATGCAGACTAGGGAGAACTTTTGAAAGTTCTAGGAAATTATAAGAGAATGATTGGGAAATTAAACTATCTTATAGTTACTAGGCTTGAAATTTCATTAAGAACAAGTGTGGTAAGTCAATTTATGCAATTCCCTCAGACCAATCATTAGAATGCGACTATTCGAATCTTGAAATACCTCAAATGTAATCCTGGAAAATGACTCTTATATAAGAACCATACGCATTGTTCACTTTAGGCTTGTAGTGATGTTGATTGGGTTAGTTCTATGTCTAACGAAGATCTAATATAGGGCATTGCATGTTCATTTGTGGCAATCTAATTTCATGGAAAAGCAAGAAGCAAATAATGGTCTCTTGTTCAAGTGTAGAATCAAAATATAGAGCCATGACATATACAACTCAAGAACTTATCTAGGTAAAACGTATGTTGTAAGAACTTGGATCTCAACAAATGCAACCTATAAGCTAATGTATGATAATCAAGCAGCCATTTACATTGCTTCTAATCCACTTTTTTTATGAAAGAAAAGCTTATTGTGGTACACTATCATTTTGTCAAAGCTAAGGTATAATAAATGTGGTAAAAACTACTTATGTGAAGTTTAAGTACTAGTTGGCTAATCTATTCACCAAGGATTTAGTTAAAAGTTGCGTAACAAAACTATGTAACAAGCTTGGAGTTTATGATATATATGTTTCAGTTTAAAAGGAGTTATTAGAGATTATGATTTGATGACACGAACCGAAACGAGCGCGTGACCCCCACGTGGGACCGAAGTTATGAAACCCTAGATCACACGTAAGTCTACCACTAGCAATAAAATAAATTCAAACCCCAAATACGCAACAAGTTTATACAATACAATAAAAATAGTGCATGTCAAAAAGAAGTTTTACAACTCATGAAATCACGTCACTACAGATGCTACAATACAAGAAGATAAATGAAAATAAAGAAAGAACATACACAAACGTAGGTAAGTCGTAGCGGACACATCACGGGAGTCATTGCTGCGAAGCTGGTGGTAACTGACCTGAATAAGTTGAAGGGATCAGACTTTACTGAGTAAGCTCACATCGTCCTACGATACCAAATGATATACGCATAATCATGCATGAACATCAAAATACATACACATCATACTATACATCCAATCACATCAACAACACAAATCAATTGTGGGGAAGAATATTTGTAGGACCCTCGTTTCCAAGGGTAATCCCTCACAACTCTAAACCTCGAATGGTTGTGGGGAGCTATACATCACCAACATCCCAGCCATGCTCCTATACTCATGTAGCCGTAAGGCTCTCTTAATCTAAAGGGGCTGCAGGAAGCCAAGAATCACCAACATACCAGCCCTCGCTCAAAGTGTCCAAAGTCGTAAGCATCACAAATAAGTGTTCGATCGAAAGTCAAGAATAAACCAAGATCGACCCATAACATATCTCAATATCATAAACCAAAAAACTCTCATAATCATAACCAGTACGCACCTGGTCCTGATGCATACCCATCAGGTGGCACGTCCTACAGATCTTTTCTTCCCCGCAATCGATTTTCATGCAATTTGTTAAGTAAACATTAAGTTATGCAATGACTAATGTATGTTTGCAATACCTAACCCAACACATCCACTCAGTTAATTCAATATAAGGGTTTATACTAAAGCAGATATGCATTACTATATATACGTGTTCGCTGTCATCTATACTAGCATTGAACAATATTCATTTGCTAGTACAACTACAGTAGTCAGTATGAACTTACCTGATAATAGAACTTGTTCGTCTGAACCTTTCTATGGGTCCCGCTCCTACTATACCTAGTAAATCGAAAGAAAATATCTCAATCAGTGCTAATTAGGAGTTATTGGACTTAAATAACAATTTAGGTATCATCCGAATTGCCTAAGCAGTTTACTTATGAAATTCAGAAATTTCTCTTATTCTCACCTAAATGTTTTGTGATTTTTTGTTCCCAAACCGTTGAAAATCTCACTATGGTTTTTAGAGCAAAAGATTAGTATAATTTTTAGAAATTTTTTTCCAAAAGTGACAAAAATGGTCATCGGAATAGTACCTCCGGTGACCGAAATATTCCTCTGGTCACCGAAATATTCCCTTTAATCATAAAAGAAAATTTATCCTCAAAAGTTAACAATTTTTGTACCAAATGAAAACTCTTGATGAGTAGAACAACTTTCTCCAAAGCAACTTCTCTATTCCGACGATTGGAATATTCCTCTGGTCACCGAAATATTCCTTTCGATCATAAAAAATGTCAGAAGTCACCGATTTTTATACCAAATGAAAGCTCTTGATTAGTAGAACAACTTTCTCTAAAGCAACTTCTTAGATTCTCTACATATTTAAACAAATTGAAGAAAAATGAGCTAAAACCTTAACTTCTTTTTTTGTCAATCTGCGGCGATCTAGGATGCGGCTAGCGACGAGACCATAGGGATTTTATTCCTAAGGTCGAGCCAAGTCGAATGGTGGTGGTGGTGATCGACAACAACCACCAAAAGCGACAGTTCGATGATTTACATTTTTCGTCAGTTTTTCTCCTCAATTTTTGGCACGATTTCAATGATGGTGGTGGCTGGAATGAGTGTGATTGTGACGGCTCGTCGAGAGGAACAGATTGGTTTATAACACTAACCGGCTTGAGTCACCAGTGGTGAAGAATGGTTAGAGAAAGGGAATTCGTAAATAGTAACTTTTAGGGAGAAAATGGGGAATAGAAGAAGAAATCTTATATGTATGTATGTATGTATGTATGTATGTATGTATGTATGTATGTATGTATAACACATGGGATGTTACATTTGATTAAGAGGATTGTTAGGGATTATGATTGTGATGTTGATGGAGATTATGATTTGATTAAGAGGAGATTATGATTGTGATTTGATTGAATATATTTAGGGATTATAATTGTAACTTTTTTTATATGAATAAGATAATCTAGTATATAAAGGGAGTGGAAGAAACTAATTTTATATGCTCTCACAATCCCTCTTCTTAATTCATATCAGTATCTTAATGTAGTTTGTTTTTCTTAGCATACTTATTTTGCACTCTTTGAGCACCTATTCAGGTCATTGATCTTTTATTCCCCTTTACGCTCGATTGGCAATCGACCTATAATGAGCTTATGGTTATGAGGCCTCTACTGGAGTTCGTGAGAAATGGATCGTCTTGAATTAAGACTTTGTTTGCTAGGTCCATTAAGTAAGGCCAGTTTTTGGCTACTCAAGATCTTGCCATCAGTCAACGGTACTAAGATAACAAGCAACTATCATGGTGGTCATAACTAGTTAGCTAGAAAAGCAAGTTTTTCTTTAACACGGTTAAAAATAGGACCAAGGCTATTATTTTACAGTTTTTTATGATTATTATAATTAATATTACTTAATTACCTCAACACATAAATGATTTATGATATGCAAGGATAATTTAAGTAATATTGATTATGATGACTACTAAAATAATGAATTAATCATACCTTAACTTTTTAAATAAAAAATAAGGAATGTAATAAGAAAAAATTAAGAACATATTATTTAAGTGATTTTATGATAAGAACTTATTATTTAAATTAGCAAAAGGGTAATATAAGAATGAAATACTTTATTGAAATTAAAAAAACTAATGTTTATTAATATATTAATAATCAACTGTTTTTGAGCCAAAAAAAATATGGCTTACAACCTAGGTCTTAAGAATAGAATGATAACTACAGTCATGCTCAAGCAATAGCAAATGTGATTATCTTCCACTTTATGGTAGCCGGTATGAATTTTGGGAAGAGACACTCCGTTATCATAAATCAGTTTCATTAAATCTCTTCACATATGTTGAAAAGACATCGAAGATCTCATTCGATGAATTTTCTAACATCTTATTGTATATATCGTACCAACCCATTAATCAGCATGGACAATCAGCGTTCCTTATGGCCTTAAAGTTCAATCATAGATATCTTGTCTCAGTTCTCCTTTACCACTGCTCCACCAAAAATTTTGTTACATATTCTTTAATTTATTTAACTTCAAGTTTTTTTAAAATTAAAAATTTTCGATTTTTAATGTATAGGAAACACTTTAAGCTTCATCCACTGTTCATGACTTTGTAGATATTGGACTTTTGTCAGCATAAAATGATAGATTCAAAAGATGTTTTTTAATAAATTAGAAGAATTTATATAGAAAAAATAAAATATGTACAAAAGAGTTCACTCAACTAGTGTCTTTGAGGACACAACCAGCTATAAACAATAGATGTCCTATACTCTAAACAGTATCATACCAAAGAAGCAATAACCTGAGGATAAGATATCCTTAGCTAAACAATTTCTCAATCCCAGTAGAGACAATACCAGTGAATAAGCTGAAATCAAATCTGCACTTCAAATGTCCCTTACCCAGGATGGCTTGCCCTCAGCTTAAGCAGAAGGAGAATGTGTGACCTCGTCGAATGACGGCCACTATGGAAGGTGAGTCGTCCTTGCAAGTTTCGGCGCAGTACCAAAGAATTTGTCTTGAAAAGTCCATCAGTAAGTTTGTAACACTGTAGCAAGTTGGATTGCCAACTAACTCATGTCCGATCTTCCGATGGGGAACTCACTTGTTGTTGACCTAGATAGTCTGATCTGTCAACCTGCAAAAAGTTAGTGAAGAACAAATATAATTACCTCCTCTCTGTGTTTAAGCTGAGAAGTTCCCTAACTTCGGAGATTACTTCGAGATACCCTATCTCCACATCCTTGGCTTCATACTTGAAAGTTCTAGCATTTTGTTCAATCCATATATAATGAACAGTAGTAGAAAGTAGGAGTGGGAAATGATTTATGGCCGAGAACCTGGAAATGGAAACAATGTTAAACCAAGAAAGAATAGCCGAAAGGTGTGGCTGATTAAGGATGGGCAGATTAAAATGAGTGAGGCAATGGTCCCAAATTGTTTTTAAGGATGTACATTCAAAAAATAAGTGCTCAATAGATTCATTAGCTGATAAGCACAAAGAACAATGGTTATGAGTATGTAGGTAGGTCAGTTTGTTCCTGGTTTACAACTTTTGCTGGAAGGCAAGCCATAAGATAAATGAGCACCAAAGGGTACTATGTTTGGACCATACCAGCTTGTGCCAAGGAATATCCCGTAAGGGGGTTGCAAGAATTTATAGGCTAAAACATTGGTATACTTTTTAGTAGGACTAGCTATCCATTCTAGACTATCTGGTAGGGAGCTATTTGGGAGATGCCAAGGTGATACAAGGTTCCTTATGAGGTCCATGTATACCTCATTCAATCTCCATTCATCATTACGGATGACTTTAGAAACTCTTGCTGTTAACGGAAGCTCTGAGCCATTGATCGCTCTCGGTGTAGAAAAGGTCCTCAAAATTTCTCTCAGGTGTTAAGGACCCTGCCAGAAAAGAGTAGATATATCGTTTCCAATCCTAAATCTTAATTGGTGCCACAGTTTGTTCCTCACAAACAATATCTTTCTCCAACTCCAAGAACTATTATAATTAGGTTGAGCACTCTAAAAAATTTTCCTTCGCAGAATGATTGTATGTACCCACTTAACCCACAAGGCTTCCCTATTTTTAAACAAAATCCAAATTCGTTTGCCCAACAGGACTTTGATTCTGTATAGTCAAATGTTTTACTCCTAGGCCCCCTTCCCTTCTAGATCTTCAAATGTCACTCCACTTTACCTTAGCCTGAGAATTTGAATCTGACTTCCCTACCCGTAAGAAATTCCTAAGCTTGGCCTCAATGTCCTTAAGGATGGAAGAGGGAAGAATGAAATGTGATGACCAGTAGATATGGAAGGAAGATAGGACAGAAATAACCAATTGGAGTCTTCCCGCATAAGAAAGACTCTTATAGGTCCATCTATTGATCCTATTGTCAATTTTTTCTAAAAGAGAAGCACAATCCCTCCTAGTTAGTTGACTTGTGATGAGAGGAACCCCTAAATACCGAATAGGAAGAGTTCCTTGCTGAAGTGCAAAAACAAGTTTCATTCTATGACTCAGATAGCTGACATTCGGGGATAAGAAAAACTAACTTTTAGAAGCATTCATGTCTATGTAGAAAACATAGAGAATGTACACAAGGAATCAAGCAAAATCTGTGCAGAAAACAAATCCGCATGACAAAACATTAAGACATCATCTGCAAATAAAAGATGATTGATTTTGAGAACTTGACATCTCCAATAATATTTGAAAAGTGGAATATTTTCTGCATTAACTCTCAAATTCCTAGAGAAAACTTCCATACAAATAATGAAGAGGAAAGATGATAAAGGGTCACCCTATCTTAACCCAAACTTGCCTTTGAAAAATTTAGTGGGGGACCCATTAACTAAAATAGAGTAAGAAGGAGTGGTGATACATTCTTTGACCCATTCAATAAACCTCATTGGAAGGCTTACAACTACGAGAGTGTTGAGAAGGAAATCCCGATGGATAAAGTCATAAGCTTTTTGGAGATCCACTTTAAAGGCACACCTCTTCTGGTTATTTGAAATGTGGTAGTTCTTAAAGATCTCTTGTGCTAAAAGGATGTTATCCCCTATTCTGTGATTCTTGATAAAGGCGCTTTGATTGGGGCTAACTAAGAGAGGTAGAATAACACTAAGCCTATTTGCTAAAATTTTAACAATAACCTTATAGAGCAAGTTGCAACAAGAGATAGGCCTAAGGTCTAAATCAGTAGAGGGCTAAGCTGTTTTGGGGATAAGGGATATGAATGTGGAGTTAAGCTCTTTGAGGAGTTTGCCATGAAGGAAAAAATTTTGAATAGCTCCAGTAACTTCTTCCCCTATAATAGGTCAGGCCTGTTTAAAGAAGTACCCATTAAAGTCGTCTGGTCCAAGGGCCTTATTGGGATTTAAGGAATGAAAAGACTCTAATTTCTTAGGGAGAAACTTCAGCAATAATAGCATTAGAATGAATGTTAGATAATAGGTTAGGAAAAAGATGAGCCACAAACTCTTTGGAAGAGTGAAGATTCTTTTCAGCCCCTAGAAAACCTTTGAAGTAATATAGAAATAGATCTTGAATTTCATAAAGACCCACTAACCGAATGCCATTACCCATTTCAAGAGACTGTATAGAATTTTTGTTTATGTTGGCAAGGAGTGAATTATGAAAGAATTTTTGTGTTTCGGTCCCCTTCTCTAAGCCATTTGATCCTAGAGGGCTGTTTATGAAATAGTTCCTGATCCTCTAGGGTTCTATACAGTTCACTAATGGCCTCTGATTTCCTAGCTATCAAAAATGGAGATCTAGGTAATAACCTCAGTTGGTCCTGAATGTGATTAAGATTGACATGGTTATTCTCAACTCTACCATTAATATCCCCAATCTGACCTGAGTTCATGAGTTTGAGAGCTTGTTTAACTAGCTTAAGCTTGAACAATACATAGGAATACCAGTAACTGGGGAAGACCAAGCTTCCTCAACAGTCTGCAGGAAGTTAGGTTGTGCAGCTAGGAAGTTAAAGAATCTAAAAGGGGTAGTTCTCTTCTACTGGTCCCCAACCGACCTAACCACTAATGGAGAGTGATCTAAGATATGAGGGTTATGGATAACACAATGAGATGTAGGAAACCGAATACTCCAAGCTGAGTTAATAAGGGTTCTATCTAACTTCCGAGCTGTGAAGCAATCTCTAATTTGTTTATTGGACCGTGTAAACTTTGGACCACTGGAGTTTAAATCAAATAACCTGTTGTCTCCTACAAAATGTCTAAAGTCACTTTGACTACACATAACAAAGGCACTAGGAGCGTCAGCTTCCTAAGGGTAGAGTATAGCATTGAAATCCCCTACAATAATCCAAGGGGATTGACCAACAGACGGGGAAATGTTGGATAGCACATGCCAAAAAAGCTTCCTATGGTTAAGATTATTGGCTCCATGAACACAAGAAATTAGGAAGGAATCAGCAGAATTTCTAGGGAGCAATTCCACATGACTAAATTGATCAGAGCAGCTTAGGATAGTACACATAAGGGTTTCAGGGTTCCAAGCAATCACAATCCTTGCATTTGAAGATTGATCTAAGTTGCTAAAACAGTTCCATCTAGGAAACAAGGAAGTGCAAGCTTTATTCAAGTAGTCAGGAGACCTAATCCTAGACTCAATTAAACAAACAAAAGAAGTAAGGTGTTTTTTAAGCCAAGCATGAACTACAAGTTGTTTATTGGGGTTATTAAGAACCCTCACATTCCAAAAAACAAAATCCATAGACCAAGAACCAGCAAACCGCAACCTACCTACTTATGTTTCTTCCTAGCTTTCCTAGTTTTCCTCACTAAAAATCCCCCTCTGCCCCTCCTACAGTTCTAAGACTAGATGGCCTCAATTCAAAAATGGGAGAGGAAGGTATACCTGTCTGATTGCCAGGAATTGCATTGGACTCCCCACTATCTCCACTTTGTTCTTTTGAGGTTTGGTGAGCCTGGGGAAGTGGCGAACCTGCCATGCTTGCCTCCTGATCAAATTACATTGTCATTGTCAGATTGCGATCCTGCTGGATAGATCCTATCTCCTTGTGTGGTTCAATTGAGCTCTCATGAATTGGAGAGGCCTCCTGACTTGGATTAGGAAGGGCAACAGGTTGCTCAGGAGTAAAGTGTGTCTCAGATAGAGTGCTCAGTGCTTACTCCTTACCTTTCTCCAACTCTTGGTAGAGTCTAGTTTCAAAAGTTCCTCCCTGTAGAAGCCCATTCCTTCCGCTACTCGCTCGCAGTTGGCTTCCATTCATACTCGATTCTTACTTCCCGAAAGATTAGTTGCCCTTCCTCACCAGTAGTGGCCAATTGGAAAGCAGAGGGCCATATCTTGGTCAGTTTCAGTTCCACACACAATCGAGCATAGAAAATCCTAGTCATCTTTGCAGTTTGTATGTCTATTAGCAGTGGGTGACCCACTGCACTAGCGATCTACCCAAACTTTCTGTGTTCCAGTATTCAACTGGAATGTTGTAGAAGGGAGCCCATATTGGAGCCTTACTAATCACTTCCAATTCACCAACGTTCAAGCTCTACTATTGTAGAAATAAGGGCTTCCCTTGGATATGTCAAGGCCCTTTTTCTAACACTGATTTCATACCTTATTCTAATTCAAACTGAAGTAAGAAGTTGTTTGAACTGGTGATAAGTGTCTCATGTAACCCAAATTTTGCCCAAGTTATTGCCAGAGCTTGATACACCACTAGGTAAGCTAGTCACTTCCCAATAAAGAAGCCTATCAATGTAGATCTAAACTTGGAAGCTCCCTTCTGTGCTAGCTCCGGGGGCAGGATTACAAAAACCTGTTTCTCCCTAATTTCTGGAGGGTAATAAGTTAACTCGTTGACCTCAGAAGATGCCGCACTTCCTTCCGCCACGACGGCCTTCTAGGACCTAATAGGCGCATAGTTTTGGGGGACCAGGGGATGTGAAGGGGGAGCGGCTTCGGTTGACTGAAGAGTGCACTTGGCTAGTTTCGATTTCTAGGAAGGACTTAGAGATGGAAAAGAAGCAGAGATGTTTGGATCAGTGTTTTGGTTAGGGATTTGGGTACAAATAGAAGATTTCTGAGAAGGGATTTGGACAGAGGGGTTCGCGGGTGGAGAGGTGAAGACGAAGATGAAGCCATTGAAGGGCGAGAGGGGATCACGTCTGAATCTCTGCATTTAAGGATTCTCAGCTTACTAGAGTCGCTCTCTCTCTCATTTCACTATACCTTAATGCTTAACATTACTTCAAAAGATGTTGGACTCTCCTTTTTACTCAAAAGATTTATATTTCAAATTAGATTTCCATACTTGTTTAGTGTTTTCCAGATGATTGTTGCTCAATTTCATGCATGAAGTATCCATTATCTTACTCCTCTTCATATAATTTACGATCGTACTCCACCTATTCGTATTATTTGTCTTATTCAAGGACCTTGCTTACCCAATTTGTTGGTGGAAATTTTCTTTTTGGATGCTCTAGTTCTTTATTATCTTCTCCAATTGATGTGCTTTCCTCTTTTAAATGCTTTATGTTTTTGACCTGTATAAACTTGATTAATAAGTCATAGTGTAGATAATAACTAGCATCTCATTGAAAGGACTGGATACTATAACATGAAAAAACAAAATCAAGAAAAGCGAATAGGAAGACAGTTTGTAAAGTTTTTGATGTAGGTACCAAGTGAGATATTTTAAAATAAAGAACAATTAGATAACCTTTTCTAAAAATTATTTCTTACATAAAACTGAAGGCTGTACGATTTCTAATAATGATATTTAATTTTATGAGTTTTTAAAATTTTCACATGACTTTGGAGCATTATTTATCCATAAACGTATGAATTACGTAGATAAACATATTCTATCAAAATTTTCAAACAAAAAAAAAATTGCATGCTATCAAATATATTAACTAAAAACTAAATACTCATCCCAATTAATTCTTTACTAATTAGTTCGTCTATGTCAAGCTTAAACAAAGACAAATTCAAGCTTGTGGACATGTTTGAGAATATAAGAAGAACAAAATGAATAGTATAGCCTGGAATTTTATGTCGATTTTCTATAAAGCCCCTTTGATTCCCCTTGCCTTTGTACAAAACTGATGTCGCTCGAGTTGAATCTCTCTCAAACCTGAGGTTTAATAGAAGTAGAATGACTATTAGTTGTTCCAAATGAGGACGGATCTTCTGTCCATTTTTTCCATCCCTATCTCGTTTTATTGAATCTTAACTATTTATTTATGTAGGTCTCGCATAAATAAATAACTGAGATTTAATAAGACAGAGTAGAGACAGAGAAAATAGACAAAGGATCTTCTCCAATTCCAAACAATTAATAAGGAAAGTAGTATTAGAATTGTGTCAGGTGAAGCTGCTAACCGTAATCACCGCGAACATCATCCTGCGATTTCACAATCTATTAAATATCGAAAGCAGGGCTATGCACTTTTTAGATTAAAGATTTGGTAATATGCATCATATCAAAAGGGAAACCTCAATGCCATTTAATTAATAGCCTCTTCAAGAAAATTTCAACATCGAGCACGAAATTGATGGACAAATTAAGCTTCAGGGACAACTCAACCTCTGTCCAACAACGTCTTATCCATATTGTATCCTTCATTTTAGTTAAAAAGGCACAGAGGAAAGCAAAGAAGTGGAAGGCACTATTTTTTGCATACTGCCACTTTGGTCACATGCACATGATGACTTGCTTTCAGAAAACTTGAGCTAAAAGCATCAGAGTGAGTCAGTAGGTTATTTTTCCATTCATGACCTAACTGCCTGAGTGACATGCTGCTTACCCGTTATAATAATGACAATAATAAAACCATCCCTCTAATGTAAGGGTTCAGAACTTTTGTACTAATTAACCTGTTTTAACTTTAATATTTTCGTCCCAAAACAACATTGCGACGTCATTTTGGGGTGAAAACAGGTTGGAACAGGTTAAGTATAATGTCAGATCTGACGCCGTAAAGTAATCAACCTATGTTTTCTCTATTGGTTAGATAACGGCCTTAACAAGAAAGAATTGAAAACTGGGTGGGTGGTTAACAACCTTTCATCACTTTTTCGCTTTTCAAGGATAGTGATTACCTGTTCATAATTATAATCTTCACATGCTTCGTTCTCTGTGATATGTTAGATCACAGTCTTCTCAGAAAATATTTAAGGGTACTTTCTTTTTTAAGCAACTAATGCCATTTGGTTTATCAGCCAAGAGAAATACCACCATTAATGCTATTTGCTGATGCTCCATGAGGCAGCAAAGTTTACCTAGAAATAGCGAGAAAACTTCCAAGTGTTGTGAAAACTGGGGATTTTCAGAAACTCAGAGCCCCCAGGAAAATAGATGAGAACCAAGTTCATTCCGCGGCTTTTCACACGTAAAGTCTACTCAAAGGATAATGAATATATGTTGTTAACTTTGTCTCCTTTCTTTTGTTTTTTCTTTTTCCTGGTCTTTAGTCCGTATGAAAGATGGATAGAGACAATGCAAGATGTTAGCAATTTGACTTACAAAACTACTTTAGACAAGGCACCTGATTAAGGAAGGAATCCAACTAACTATACTTTTAAATTGTACTGCATCTTGTGTGCTACATCACAGGATTGTAATATTTACCAGGTTTTGTTTAAAGTTAAAGTTACTCAGAAACCTTTGGTCTAGCTACTCTCATTAGTTAATTTATGGATAATAACGCAGTTCTCAATTAGGAGAGAACAACCAGAGGTACTAATGGTTGATCCTTAAATAAAGATGTAAATGGAAGTCGTGCTTTTTCTACCACAAAATGAAAGAAAACAAAGTCAGTGGCTTTGATCAGTTAACAGGAACTTGAAACAATAATGGCTTGTTCAATCCCATGAGGAGAGTTGAAGGAACATTAGCGGGTATGACTGATATGCAAGCATTGAGAGGGAGATTCAATCTGAAAGTTTGGTAGAGTATACCGGTTCCTGGCCTTGTTGGCGATGTTGTAACAGACACTACAACAAATGATAGCTATTGCAAATGAAAATTAGCTGCAATTTTTTGTTCCTCAGACAATTACAAATCTCCAACCTTTGGTTCTTCCTGGCTTATAAATTCAATTCACGATTATCTTCTTCTGACTCAACTAATATTAGCTTAGCAGCTGCTTAAGCATGCAGAAGTCACATGCAAAATCTGCACTCGAGGTTGCTAATATATTTTATCTTTATTTTTTTTAATTTCTGGTTGCAATCATTGAATCTTCCCAGCTAATTAATTTTAGTTCCTCGCCCCAAACAAGGAGATTGATGCATCCTAAATCATTTTTGTCTGTTTCTTGTGTTATGTTCTGAAAGCTTGTTAAGAATAGCTCGATGTCTGCTGTCTCATGGAGCAATACTGCTGCCAAAGGAATGTTGGATACTTTATTTCCAAATGTCCCTAGGTAGATAGATCAATAGTGATTGCTCAATATTACCAAGTCAAAAAGGGAGGACACGTTACAAAATATGTTGTGTATAATTGTCATTAGTTCATTAAAGAAGTGAACGGTTGTGGTCTACTTCACTTTGTCACTTTTGGTTTTGTGTAAGAATTCTTTTAACTGGATTACCAGAGTTCTACTTACGGAATTGGTAGATTTTACAAAGATATGACCAGCCATCTCTCACTCTTCAAGGCTAGCACTAGTAATTCCCAAATCGTCCCTTCAGTTGCTGAAATTGTTGGAAGTTTCTCTCCATAAGCTTTTTCTTGCTGCGAGAATTACCAGCTGAACTATATAAATGTATATAAGGCGTAAGTTTGCTTTATTTGCATGCAGTGTTAGTAGTTATGATGACAGACTTTCAACAAGTTGCTGCGTTATGCCACTAGAAAAAATTTACTTTCAGGTGTTAACTTCTACTTTAGTTTGCTGCTACACTAATAATGAATTACTTCTCCTTTTCAACTCTGTTATTGGCATATGATTAGACTGGAATCTTAGCTCAAGCTTCAGTCTTTTTCATTGAATTATTATGTAACTTGCAGGTAAAAGATGAACTCAAGGATCGAATCCACGATAAAATCAAGGTAATCAATCTACTGGTTGATTTCAGCCCTCCCATCACCTGACTTCTCTCTTTTTCACATATACATAACTATCACATATTACGTAGGTCACCCCAAGGCCTCATGCGAAGGAAAATACGAAGCCACAAGAATTCAAACTCCACACTGAACAAAGAGCCCTGAAACGAGCCATGTTCAACTATTCCGTTAGTGTGATCAACTAGTGAAAATTAAACTTAACCCCATTTCACTGCTTCATTTTGCTTGATTTTTAGTTATTCGTACAGATGCTTTCTCTGAACGGTAAACTTGATGTGCATACAGGTAGCAACAAAGCTATATCTTATGGACTTGCGGAAAAAACAAGTGGAGAAGTTGGAGAAGGTTCACCATGATGATCCAATTTGAGACGAAATTTAAGTTTCTGAAACTATATATTCCTAACTTTTATATTCACCAGATGATAGAAGAGGAAGAGATTCGGATGCTGAGAAAAGAGATGATTCCAAGGGCTCAGTTGATGCCTTTCTTTGACAGACCATTCTTTCCGCAGAGGTTACTATAACATATCCTACTCGTACTTCTTACCCTTTATTTCGTTTGCTGCAGCTATGTTTTTGTTGATTAAAACATATATCCAGATCAAACAGACCTTTGACAATCCCCAGAGAACCAAGTTTCATGTTGAATAATCAGTGTGGAGGCTGCATTTCGGGGAACGAATTCTACTACTTTAATCATGCTCATTCATGGAAACCAATTAAATAAATGGGGCATCGTCGGTTTGTAACACTCGTCTACTCGGTATGGATGGCCTTGTACAACTAAATGATAGTTATTTGTGGTTTGAAATGTCCTACTTAATCAATGTATTGTAGATACTAATTAGATCTAGTAGATCGTGGGTCACTCCCTTACTTTAGATACCTTTTCATGTAATTTGTTGTTTTCGTCAGTGAACATCCACAATCAATACCGTCATTTGGTAGCAATACGTTTGAAAAGCTTAACCATGCCGTTTTTCTCATCACAATTTACTTCTTGATCCGAAAGGCTTGGATTAAATTCCAACCACCGTTTGTAGGGTTATCGAGATTGGTGTTTCATATTGTCCTCGCAGATAAAATATAATTTATTCAGACAAGAAAAGTTAAAAAATTAAAATAAATCCAAGGCAGTCTTACGGAAGTCTAGATCCTTTGTCTAATATTATAGTGTCTTATTGTCAATGTTTTAAAAATCGGACCGAACATTAAACTGGTCGAAGGAAAGGTTTAAAGTTTAGAGGTTCAACCGGTAGTAAACTATTATCAAACCGGAATATAATAAATAAGATGAAAATTTTATAAAAATAAATAAAAATAAAATATTTTATTGAAATGAAAAATACACCCATGTTTATGCTTGATTAGATATCAACTAAAGATTTCAAACATATAATAAACATTTAATCAGTTTGAGGAAGAATTGACCTGCTGATCAGATA
>JANVCL010000002.1:13798025-13823495 GCA_026546855.1 Erythroxylum incrassatum | reverse complement strand
ATTATTTAATTTACTATCAATTAAATATATTACATATTTAATTAATTAAAATTAATTATTACTAAAATTATAAATATATTAATTTAATTTATAAAATTAATTTAATAATTATTAATAAATATAATTAATTTTAAAATATTTTTTAAAAATATATTTCAAATAAAATTTTATTTAATAATTAAAAATGTATAAAATAATTATTTGTTTATAAATAATAATTTTTAAAAATAAAATACTTTTATTAATACTTTATAAATAAATATTATATAAAAGATTAAAATAATTTTAAATAAAATAATTTATTGTTAATTTTTATTTATTGTAAAATTATTATTAGTAATAAAATGTTTATTTTATTTTTAAAATAAAAATTAAAAAATCACGATAAAAGTTTAACTAAATAACAAATTAAAAAACTTTGAAAAAAGAAAAAGGGAGGGAGTGGGAGAGGCGGGGGTTAAATTTTAATATTTTTTTTGAAAATTTTGCAACTTAGTCCTTATATTTTTTGAAAATTTTGCAACTTAGTACTGACCGATATTATAAATACTGACCGATACTAGACAAAATAAGCTGATACCGATCGGTATTTACACACGATATATACTCCTATTTAGTACCACTCTCCGCCGGTACAGAACAAATTTCAAAATCATGCCTTAATCACTCAACTCTTTAGCTTCTCCCCGTGACTTAGTGAGCTCTCTTGGAGGTTTATTAGCAACATCTTCTCCCTCTTTTCAACAGCGATGCTTCTTATGCTTTGGTGAGTTTTAAATGTCTTAACAGAATAGCGCGAACCCTTCAAAATGTACAAGACCAAGCTCTAATTACATTTTAACATCAATTCATTAAAATTATCTTGGGGTAAACATTAATTACCATAATTTGGGATTTTTTTAAAAATTCATAATATTTTCTTTTAATTATTGATTAATTTCCCTTTTAAAATGTTTTCAAACTTGTTTGCGCGTTCAATTTCATATAATACATTCAAATAAATTCAAATTGCAAAGTTAAATGTGTTAAGGCTTCAAATTTGGGAAATTTTCAATTCTTTGCATATTACATTATTCTTCATTTTGATGTTTTCTTAGTGAAATTGATAGTTAGAATTGAGGCTTTTCTTTTGCTTACTTCACTCCACCATAATCACTCAACTCTTTAAGCTCGTCCATATGACTTAGTGAGTTTTCTTTTAGCTTTTTTTAAACCATTGTTCATTGTGCCTTTCGGCTAATGAAACCTTAGATCACTTGTTTTTTGAGTGCTCATTTTCTAAATCAGTTTGGGACCAAAGTCTCACTCATTTCCACTTACAATGCTTGAATCAGCCTTCCCTCCCGTCCCTTCTCACTTGGTTTCAAAGAGCCTCCAATATATGCACTTCAACTCTTTTCCCAATCCTACTTTCTACTGTTGTTTACCACATTTGGTCTGAAAGGAATGCTAGAGCCTTTAAAGATGAAGCCAAGGATATTGGGAGTGTGTACCTCGGAGTAATATCCCAAGTCAAGGAACATTAACCCCAAACACTGAGAGGAGGTAATTAAATGAGTGCCTATTTTACTGATCTTTCTTTGCAGTAGTGGACAGGGGATAGTTTCCAACATTTCTAAGTTTCTTTAGATCTCACTGCACCAAGAGGACAGAATCAGTATACACCATACACCATGTTTTAATCTGTAGTTACGATATAATGTCTTACATACTTATATTTGTGTTGACCTTGAATGGTCTGGAGTTTCTGCCCTGGTGTGGTTAAATAGTAAGTTTGGACTGTGGTTTACGCGTTGCTGAGGTGAAATGAGTTTTATTATCTGAGGCAGTTATGGGAGTGATGGAGTTTTGAACCTTGATTAGATTGTGAGCAAGAAGTGATGGAGTTCCTGGGTTCTTGATGGGGCTTTTGTATAGTAAAGGACTATGTTCCTTGTAGGTGAGTGCTAGAATGGTCCTGGGTTACTTGTAATCCATTGTTGTACATAAATCTATATTTGTATAAAATCTATTGAATTGCCAATAAAATATTTCTTTTAGCTTTATTGGCAACATCTTCTCCTTCTTTTCACCAGTAGTGTTTCTCCTTATTTAGCCAGTTTCAAATGTCTTAGTAGGGTAGCATGACCTACTCGACACCTACAAGACCAAGCTTTATTTACATTTCAACATTAATTCAACATAATCATCTTAGGGTAAACCATAATTTCTTTGACCTGAGATTTTTCAAAATTTCATAAATTTTCTTAATTATTAATTGCTTTCCTTATTTACATGTTTTCAAAATTTGTGCATCCAATTTCATACAATTGTATTCAAATTGAATCAAATTGCAAAGTTAAACATGTTAGGGTTTTAAAATTGGGAATTTTTAATTATTTTTGTTATTTATTCATTTTAATGCTTTCTGAGTGAAATTAACAATTAAATTGAGGTTGTTAGACACCTAATTGCATCTGATCATCCCTAATTATTATTGAATTTAGATTTTGGATATTTATTATTATAGCAATTTAGGAATTTTAAAATTACTCAAAATTGTGCAATCTTTTATGAAATTGATGCTTGATTGCTACAATTAGAATATATATGAGCTATACTAATATTCAATTTTTTCAAAATTTATTTATCCATGCCTTATTTAGAAACTTTAACTCAAGTACAAGACATATTATGGAACTTTTAAATTAGACACAATTTATGGATATTTCCATACAATTGAACCTATTTAACAGTTTTGGAAGTATTAAAGGTTTTGATTAAAACTATTTTAAATTACTTTAGTTTTTACTTTTTTTAGTCAAACATGCATAGTTCAAGATTTTATAATGTTTGAACTTTAATACATTAAGTGAACTTTACTTATTGAGATCGATTCTGGATTGAACTTAATGGACTTAGAATTTCAGAAGTTTATTGAAGTGATCTTCCTGTTAGTTACTCTTTGATTCTTTGATTTTTCTACATGTTCAACTAATTTAACAAGTATAATTTTTTAAAATATTTTATTGATCAATGGTGAGAATCCTTACTTACAAATTCTTATCAAGTAAGTCTCTTGAATGTATGAATATTTTGTTGTAACCTTATAATTAACCATTGGGTATAAAAATGCTTCTAACCAGTGACCTTATTAATAAGCTTTTAGGAATTCCCATATCAAAGTATTATGCCTATTATTGTTTATTACTTAAAACCACATCGAACATCATTATGTCAGACTTTTTGATTAGATAGTAAGGAAGAAATTACTAGGAAGCCCAAATATTTTTTAAGGTCTTAAAGTCATTCCTTGTTTCCACCGTCTTTTCGTCTGATAGAGCTTTGTCTCTTCTAATAGACACTTCAAATTTCTAGGTTACAATGATCTTTGACTAAGATGAGAATCTTCATCTTGGTCACTTCATCTTTGGCTTCAGTTTTCAACACTTTAATATTTCATCCACTAACATAAATTTAATTTAAACTTCTTCAATTATGCCACCCTTTATCATATTGGCTGTTAGTTAGTTATTGGCCAGATGACTAGACCTTATCAACAATAGTAAATTTAGCTGCAATAAATAAATGACAAGGCTCCTTTACATAATGCTAATACTAATAAGCGTCTTTTGAACCATACTACTGAATTGTATGTAGATGAAGAGGCTCTTACCTACAAACCACGTCATGATTATGAATTGGATTCTTGCTTTGATGCACTTGAGGCTCAAGCTATATTATTTCAAGGTGAAGTTTAATATATTCAAGACAGTATTAAGGACATTTTGCTTGTTAGAGTTATCATTGTGGACATATTTATACTAATTAATTATTGATTTTCTCTTTTAATTAGTTTATTTCCTTTCTTATGCTTCAAAAAAAGGGGAAAGAGGGTTGATGATATTAGAGGTTTCAAGGGGAGCAATTAGTGTATTCATGAGAAGCAGTTGATTTCATTTGGATCTTTTGGATGTACTTTGACTTTTTATTTATCTTTAATGGTTGACTTTGGATGTACATTGACATTCTACTTGTTATTAGTGGTTAATTTCATTTTATTATACTTATGTTCTTATTTTATTTGACTATACTTATGTTATTTTATTTGACTATACTTATGACTAGAAGATAAATGGTCTATCTCTTAGCCTTTGAGATTTTTTAATGATGCATGAATTAAAAAGAGAGTCAAATATTCATATTGCTTTTATATTGAGAAAGTTTATATTCTTAAATAGTTAATTCTGTTATTGGATTTCTAATATCACAATATGTTTTTTCATTATTTACCAAAAAAATGTTTTTTTCATTAAAAAAGAGGGAGATTGTTGAACCAAATTGATGATAATAAACCATATTTACTACTAATGATGTACTTTTTTGTTGTTTTAAAGCAAAGCATTACAAAATAAAGTTAAGAAATACTTTGTGGAGACCAAGTTCATTTAAGTCAATAAGAAGACCAAAACCAAGGAAGATCAAGTCATAATAAGTATAAAATTTATTTGTAACCTTTCTTATATCTCTTAAGTATTTTATTGCTTTAGGAGCTATACATGAATAAGCATATCATGTTTTAATTTTAATAGATAAATCTTTTCTATTATCAAGAGGAATTAAGGCTTTAATTAAAATAATTCTTGATCTTTAAAATACTCTATAAGGAACTTTTGAAATGATTTTTTATTGAGCTTTAGCCAAAGGAATATGAATTGTTGTTTGAAAAAGCTTAAAAAATTTAAAATATAGTTTCAGGAACAATAGTCAACCAATGTTTATGTTTGGTTAACCAATATACTGTTTTAGACAC
Source organism: Erythroxylum incrassatum (assembly GCA_026546855.1). NCBI lineage: Eukaryota > Viridiplantae > Streptophyta > Magnoliopsida > Malpighiales > Erythroxylaceae > Erythroxylum > Erythroxylum incrassatum. The sequence continues at coordinate 13,818,703 of JANVCL010000002.1, read as the reverse complement.
ACTGGTCAACTAATAGGTATGGTCAATGAACATGATGTTTCTAGCGATATTGATTTACTAATATCTATGTGTGATCAACTAATGTGTTAGAAGCATGAATTTATACGTGATATTGGTTAATAAATTAGTCGATCAATATGGTACATTGTTGATCAACCAATGTCATTATTACTAATCACTATAACAATTAGTCTTTCAAGAAAAATATATACAAGAGTTTTATCTTTACTCGAACAAAGATTATTGTATGAATGTTCCTCTTCACTTAATTGAAAGAAGAGTATAGTGGCATTTCAAAAAAGACCTAAAGAGTGTACATATGCAATATTTATGTGTTAAAACTCTATAAGGCCAGTTTGCGACTTCTATTCCCTACACACTTTATATTATTCTTGATTAATTTATTGACTTTTTAAATTTATTATATTTAAGTTGAAATCAATAAAATATTTTAAATTCACAAAATACCTAATTCGCCCCCTCTTAATATCATTAAGAACCAACGAAATAAAATATAAAATAATATTTAAAATATATATTTCTGTTCTTATTTTGAAATCAGTTATATTTATTTATCAGAATATAAATTTAATATAAATAAATTCCTTGTACCAAATTATGCAATGGAGGATATATACATATATATAGCAAAGTTTTTGAATACCAACAGAGAGTAGAACTAATTAAAAGTACAATTAATTGACTACACTTCACTTCTATTGATCAGTTATAGCACCTAAAGCTTTGTAGCGTTGAAAGCCAAATTATTATCTCAATGGGGTTGAGATTTACTATTGTTGATTAGAACATAGTGGAGCCTAACGGTCAATAACAACTTGTAAAACAGTTATAATTTGGAAATAAATATTCTCGTGTCCTCCAGCATTTCGTATAAGCTCCTTTCAATTTGAGATTTATTATTTTGAGGGAAGAACATAATATTAGAATTATTCATAACTGAACATAGAGACAAGCATGTATTAATTTAATTAACTTAACTAGTTAACGATGCATTTGGTTTTTGCACCCAAAAGTTGAGGACATTGTATGGACAATTGGCATAGAGATGATCCTTTTTTTCTTTTTTGGGTGTGATTGGAATGTCAACGTATCTGGCAATATTTTCACCAGGGAAGCTTTTTAGCCAATTGTCAGATGAAGCAAGAGGAACTTAAAAGAGTGATTACCAAGGCCTTGGGTAACAGAGTGAAACCATTATTTTGTCAACTGGTTGGTCCTGTCAACTAAAAGAATTTAGAAGACTGTTTTGAAATAACTTTGTTAATGTTAAGTTGGCTTTGGCTTGCGATCATAAAAAATTTCACTAGCCATTCTGGAGGACATAGGTTGGGTAGACCCTCCATCCTCCGACCGATTTGTGCTTTGCATGGAGCGATTGACGCAGAGTTAAATAGTAATTAGCACATTAAAGATCTGGAAGCCTGCATATTCTGTAGGAAAGTCCCCTTATTTCCCGCTTTATTGCTGGATTGACCATTTTTATTTTTTCAGATTTCAGAAATCAAGCTCATTTATATTAAATGCTAACATTCTCCTAACTGAAACTGAAAACAACATGGAAGCGTGCAATCCATATGCAGCGGCAGCTTATGGAATTTTAGGATATTGAACGGGTGGCCGGGCATTTGGATTTGCTACCAACTTGGCATGCCATTTGCACATGGAGCTTGCTTGGACACAAGGCTTTGAAGATAAGCATAAGTTAATCCTTATACTTGATTAGAAAACAAATCAAATTATGAGTTTATCTACTAGTACTATATTCAATCTACCTTCGTATATAGCTGTACAATCCTATGTCAGAGAAGGAGATCGTTCACTACAAAAGAAATGTTATGAAAATTGGCACATAAGAAGCCATTTTATTACAAAAGTTGGACTGTCATTATTGATAATATTTTCTCTCTCTTCTTGATAAAGACCAACTATTACAGTTTAAGACAAGAAAGAAGTTGTATTCAATACCATTGTTTCATCTTCTTATCAAAAATGCCTGGTCCATAGGTATACTTGAAAATTTCAACGAGGAGGGGAAACTGCAACAAAATGAAAAGTGTAACAGGAACACTAGCAAGCAGGACGATTGGGATGACAATATGCCATTCTGCATTTAGGACTATTACAAGGGTAGCACAAAAGGAGACCATCATGGACGCAATAGAAAAAAAGAGCGAGGAAAGGCCAATAATCAACTTTGTAGGCAAAGATACGAGGAAATCCTCTTGTAAGTAGCGTGATGTTAGGATTCCAAGAAACATCAACACCGAATTAGAGGAAGCAAATAAAGAAATGGAATCTGAGATTATGAAGACCAAATACGGCTTTGGATATGCGGAGATTGGTTTGTTTCTTTCTAAGGGACTTCCACTAGGTACAGTAAAAATAGCAGCGAACATTACGGTAATGATGAGAGCACCAACCACAGTTGAGGAAGTAGCAGTCTCTTTCATCCATTTCTCTCCATCTGCCATTAACTGTTTGTGGCTCTTATCAAATATTTGCTGAGGTTTTTCACCTTCCATATTAAGCAAGTCTTTGTGATACGGTGGCACTAAACTCTCCACCTCCTGCATTTATATTGAAACAAGTAATAATTTTGATTAAAATTATAAAAACACTTGTAATATATTAATATATTTTCACTAACATCTACAATAATAAAATGAGATAGATAAGACAAATGAATTTTCTCTTATACAACAATCAAGATACAAACAACTTGGATAATAAATAAATGCTAGTAAAAATGTTAAATCTATAGTATTATTTACCTTAAACCATTGCAGCTCTCTTTGCATCTGAAGAGCCGCGCCTGAGATGCTGGCAAGTCGAGATTCAAGTGCTAAAGTTCCTGCCAAGTGCAGCATATTGTTCCTAAAGTAATCGCGATGGGCGGTCCATCCGGTATTTACTGAATGAAGCCCGTAAATAAGACTATAAATCTTTTCCTGACGATATGAAATGGCAGCCATTATCACGTTTCTTCCAAAGATATCAGTATAGTACATGCGTCGTGGATTTGCTTTAATCAACTCAACCACAAACTCAACAATTCCATTCTTTATAGCTTCTACAAGGGCATCCTCTACTACTACTGTTTGGAAATCTTGGAGTTTTTCGGTTGATATATAGTTACACATGCAGCGTAGAATCTCAAGAGCATAGACGTGTGTCCACTTCATTTCATATATTTGCTCTAGTCCTACAAAAGATCCTGGAGGGATATAACACATAAAGAACAAAAATAACTTTTAAGTCTTTGTAAGCTAAATGAGTTGTAAATTATGTTGCAGATAGATGTTACAAGAACAAGGTGCAAAGAAGAAAATTGTGAAGCTAGAATAACTTACCTAGTAATTTCAAAATATGCCATCTTATACCATTCCCTGAAAATTTAATTAAAAAAATCATACAACTGTGAACAAAATTTATATATTATTAAAGCAGCTCTCAATATATTATGTTAATTTAATTTTAGAATTCTTCTTGGATCACTAATTAGCATCATACTTAATATCTATGTTTACCGCTTTATCTTTTTTGTTATTTTAAATTTTTCTACAATTTTTCATATGGCAAAATTATCAATATGCTTTTTTTTTTCCTTAAAGTAAGTATTTTAGTAGTTATTCTTTCAAATTTTTGATAAATAAAAAATGGATCATTGATTCCAATATATTAAAATTAATATTTTATTAATTATTAAAAGATAAACAATAGAGCTTATCTTTTTTATTTCACTATAATGATATTATGAACTTAAATTCCTATTAGAGGAGAATTCTTAGAAAAACGAAACAGTATTATACACGTTTGAGGCTGGTCAACATAAATATTAATTATTAAAAAAACAATAGAGCTTACTTTTTCGTTTCAATATTATGAACACCTGCATTAAGTATTATGAACTTAAATTTCTATTAAAGAAGAATTCTTAGAAAAACGCAACAACATTATACATGTTTGACGCTGGTTAACATAAATTCTAATTTATGTATTCTATTTGTTATAATTGAGTTACAACTGCATTAATCAATTTAGTTGATCTAAAACAAGGGAAACAAAAGTTGAAAACACATATAAGATAGCCATGCATAGTATTAAGTTAAGGAATTTACATTAAATTTATTATTTGCTATATATAGTTATGATTGCTAAATCTAGAGTTCATGGAGACAAGTGTTACAAAAAATTTTCTATACGCTAAACTTATATGACAAGTTCCGTCTACTTCTTTACATGGTAATCTCACTTAAGTTCCTTTAAGTAAGACTTATCTTCTCACGTGATTGTTCACTAACAAAACTTTGTTCTTATATGCCTCGTGACCCTCACATTGTTCAACTCATACTTTTACATGAATACTATGAAAGCACTAAACTATCAAAAGAAATAATAAACACATAAAAGCTACGGTAAAAATCAACCTTTATTACTTTTCCAAAAATATACAAGGGAATGCTCTCTCTCATTACATTTCCTTCCCACCTATCTCTCTCCTCTAGGAATAAGGCTCAAATAAGTTATTTATAAGCGTCTCTGACATTACAATTCAAAATCCTAATTGAACTGCACTAACTAGATCACTTCTATCCTTTTCAGATTACATCACAAGAATAGGATTTAGCTAACTAATTGAATGATTCCCTTATTGAAATAAGTCTCTATCTAATAGGATTTAGCTACATTATAACTAACAAAATAAGATATTACATTTAATTAGAATGATACATCTGTATTCATGAAGAATTCTACTATCTTCAGATGATCCTCCCATATGTTTTTTATCTTTTAGAACTAATGTGTATCTACTATAATCTTATCCACCACATTATTCAAGATCACCCATTGATCACTATTTATTGATGATGAGTCATCCAAGCTTATAGCCTTTCATAACACACTGGTTTGGTCCAATGCTTACTTATGTTAAATCTATTAGTCATGTTCTGTTTATTTGAGCATACATTAAGTTCTTAAAACTCTCATATGTCTCTTTCATATATGTGATCAATTTAGCCTTCAACCCAAGGTCCATCTCGTTAAAGATTTCCGCCATTATGCACTAATGCATGCCAATTCATCGACAATGCATGTTTTCCTTGCCTACTAGCAAGTTTTTACCGCTCTCTATCATTTTGAGTGCCAAACATTGGTTAAGGCTCGTCAGTGCCCACACAATTCCATAATTTATACTTAAGGTTCTAACAAACCACCCTCATTAGAAGAACTCAACACCCTCGTCAAAATAATTCATTGACACTCCTATAAATGTGGTTCTCTCAACGATTCCTTAGTCATTAGCATATCTCTAGCGTACCATGACACTCCTATAAATGTGGTTCTCTCAACTATTCATTAGTCATTAGCATATCTCTAGCGTACCATATTCCCTCTCTATTGGGTTTGTCTGAGGTTTTGTTTAGATGCTCCTTCCCAAGGCTTATTATGCCAAATATAGCATAGAACTGAGGTCAATAAAAAGTGAGATCTTCCTTCTTTTGAGGAATTGGCCCTAGGAGTGTCTCCACTCTCTTGACGCATTTTGTCAAATTGTTGCCTTCTGCCTTATTGATATTTTAGCTCTAGTACTAATTGTTACAAAGGTTTTTCTAGATACCAAACTTATACCGCAAGTTGCACTCACTCTTTTGTATGATAATCTCACTTAGGTCCATTTAAGCAAGACTTAAACCTTTTCACATAATTTTTGACCAACAAAACCTTGTTCTCGAATGCATTGTGACCTTTGTAATGTTTAACTCACACTCTTGCAAGAATACTATGAAAGCACTAAACTATTAAAGGAAACAATAAATACACAAGAGTTACGGTAAAAGCTAACCTTTATTACTTTCCTAAAAGTATACAATTATGGCCCATGGGAAGCATGAATGTGTTAGTTCAGCTATGAGAGGTTGTTGGAATTTGTAGCAGGTGTGAGCTTCCAGGCTGAGTGGTTTCTGTGGTTGTAACTTTTTATTTTCCCGTTGTAGGATTGTACAATGTAGTTTTTGACTTTTAATAATATAACTTTCTCTTAAAATTTCAAAAAAATATGTTTCCTTCCTACCTATCTCTCCTCTCCAGGAGCAAGGTTCAAATAAGCTATTTATATGCACCTCTGATTTCATAATTCAGAATCATAATTCAACTAAACTAACTAGATCACCTATATCCTTATGAGATTACATCACATTAACCAATTGGATAAAACCCTCATCCAAATAATTGTTTATCTAATAGGATTTAGCTACATCATAACTAACAAGATAAGAAAACACATTTAATTAGGAATGATACATCCATATCCTTGAAGCACTATACTATTTTCAGATGATTCTCCTACTTGTCCTTTATCTTTTAGAGTTGATGTCTATTTACTGTGATTCCACATCATCCAAGATCTCCCATTGATCTCTATTCATTGATGACGAATCATCAAAGTCCAAAGCCTTTCATAGCACAATGGTTCAATCTAATACGTACCCATGTCAAGTCCATTAGTCATGATATGTCTATTTGAGCCCACATTAATTCCTTAGAGCTCGCACATATCTCCCTTATGCATATGATCTAGCTAACCTTCAACCCAAGGTCCATCTCAAGCTATCTTTTAGTCTCACATTCGAATCTTGCATCTCGTCAAAGATTTTTGCCAATGTGCACCAATGCATATTAATTCAATGACAATGCTCATTTTCCTTACTCGCAAGTCTTTACTGTGTTTTGTTGTTGTGAGTGCCAAACATTGATTAAGGTTTGCCAATACTCGCACGATTATATAATTTAGACTTAGGGACCTAAAAAACTACCCTTTTCAGAAGAACTCGACTTCCTCATTGAAATAATTCGTAGAAACTCCTCCAAATGTGTTTCCTTCGAAGACTCCTTAGTTATTAGCACATCTCTAACATACTATATTCCCTCTCTGTTGGGTTTATACTTGTTTTGGTTTGGACGCTCCTTCTTATGGCCCATTACGCCTAATAACATAGAATTGAGATGAGTACGAAGTGACATCTTCCTCCCCTCGAGGAATTGGCTCTATGAGTACATCCATTCTATTGACACATTTTTCAAATTGTACCTCTTGTTGTATCGATATTTTTACTTTAATACCATTTGTTACAAAGGTTTTTCTAGACATTAAACTTATGCCGCAAGTTGCCCTCTCCTTTACATGACAATCTCACTTAGGTCCATTTAAGCAAGACTCAACCTTTCGACATAATTGTAGACTAACAAATCCTTATTCTCAAATGCATCACAACCCTCGTAATGTTTAACTCACTCTTTTGCAAAAATACTACGAACGTACTAAACTACCAAAGGTAACAATAAACATACAAGAGTTAAGGTAAAAATCAACCTTTATTATTTTCACAAAAGTATACAAAGGAATGCTCTCACTCAATGTGTTTCCTGCCCACCTATCTCTCCCCTTCAGAAGCAAGGCTTAAATAAGCTATTTACATGCACATCTGAGTTTACAATTCAGAAGCCTAACTAAACTAAACTAACTAGATCGCCTCTATCCTTATGAGATTACATCACACTAACTAATTGGATGACACACCCATCCAAATATGTCTCTATCTAATAGGATTGAGCTACATAACAACTAACAAGATAAGAGATTACATTTAACTATAAATGATACATACATATCCTTGAAGAGCTCTACTATCTTTAGATGATTCTCCCACATATTCTTTATGTTTTATAGCTTATGTATATTTACTGTGATCTTATCAAGATCTCTCATTGATCTCTATCCATTGATGATGAGTCATCTAAGCTCAAAGCCTTCCATAGCACACTAGTTCAGTCCAATGCTTACCCGTGTTAACTCTATTAGTCATGGTCTGCTTATTTGAACACACATTAAGTCCTTAGAGATCTCACGCCTCCCTTATATATATGATCCAACTAACCTTCAATCCAAGATCCATCTCAAGCTATCTTTTGGTCTCACATTTGAATCTTGTATCTTATCGAAGATTTCTGCCAATGTGTACCAATGTATACCAATTTATCGATAATGCCATTTTCCTTTCCTATTCTCAAGTCTTTACCTTGTTCTATCATTTCGATTACCAAACATTGGTTAAGCTTCATCAACGCCCGCATAGTTCCATAATTTAGACTTAGGGGTCTAACAAGTTAGAGTAGTTTGAGAGTTGAAAAAGTAAAACAATTGCTTTTGTCAACTTGTTTACTTAGAAATCATTTCTCTGTGATTATATTATCTCCATTCTAGAAAATTGAAATGGAGAAAAATATCACAGATGACAAAATAAAAAAGAGCGATGATAATATTAATACAGAATATTTAGGTAATGAAACAGAAAAATTGTATAATTGAAGTTTTATTTTCTTAATTTACAATCTCTTCTTATATTTATATAGATGTCATGCAGTCTCAACTTGGATTATTTAGTTTAACAAAAGTTTTCCATAACATTATTTAACTGGCCTTATCTTAAAGTGTAATTTTGGATGGAATGAATTACTAAGTAAGACAAGAATGTCATATTGGTATAACAATATAATCTCCTAATCTAATAATAATAATGTAAACTGATGGAAGTATTATCTGATAGAAAACAAAAATATACCAGGATTTATCATGTTGTGTGGCTTGGCTTGGGCGCGTTGTGGGATCGGGATACGAGTGTGGGGAACAGGGACCTCTACATGTATCACTGTTATTTACAAAGAGTAGACTTGTGAGAAATGAAAAACATTAAAAAGATAGTGATAAAGAGTATATAAATAGTGCTTACAGAAGTAAATCCAGCGTTTCCAAAACACAAGTCGAGAACAACTATGAAATCTTGAGGCTGCCGTCGCCAGAATGGAGAACGGGATTACATCTCTAGAATCTGAAGCCATAGTGAGAGATGGGTAGCTCCGAAGAAGATCCAAGCCAACATCTTTTTGGATGAAAGGAAAGAAGAATAAGATAATGAAATTCTTGTTGAAACTATGGGTAAGACGATAGTACATACAACTCATACCGAGTATTCCACTAACAATGCAGCTACAGAGTAACGTAGTTCCTTTATCCCCATTTTCTGGATCAAAACAATCCGGTGGGGTGAGTGAATAAAGATAGGAAGTGGTTTCTCTGTGGACTCCTGAACATGCGACAGTAACTGGAAGTGTACCATGCAAGTCGGGAATGCAAACCAAATTGTTGTTTAACGAGATTAGGAATTCGCAAGTTTTAGTCATTCCATTATATGCCGTGCAAGTAAGAGCTGTAAAACCCCATGAATCTTGTATTTCCAAGTCACTTTTTTTCATTAACTTGGCTAATTCTTGGGTTATCTTGCCTTTTCCAGCTCCAGCAGCAATATGAATAAGCAATTGCCCAGATACTGCCACTTTGGCATTTAAGGCCTCGGGGTGTGAATCAATCTCAGATTTCAAGGCTATCCAATCATCTCTGTTGATAGCCTCGTCCATGCGCTTATATTTGCGATGATCAATCTCAAAACTACCTGCATCCCGAACCACACCACATTGTTTTTTCACTTAAAAATGTTTTTGAGTTGACAATTCACGGAATATAATCATACCCTACTTACACGTAATTAACCCGTGAACCGCTATTATGGAAGGGGGTTGTGAGAGTGTGGATAGATCACCGAAATTGAGTCCCATTATAGCGTCCCATGGGCCATCCAGTTGATCAAGTCCAGTAAACTGCAGCTCATACATTTTCGCCAAAGAGTCCCACACAATCTTCGCGGAGCCGATACTGTGAAACTTTGAGAGTATAAGGGGGTCGCAAAAGCTTCGATTTGTGGCCAGAGCAAGTTTGTTCTTAGCGCTCCAATTATCACTATTTCTTGGTATGCTTCTTGGCTCTACGGCCTCCCAAACCCCCTGCGCTTCAAGATTTTTTCTCATGCTCCCACTCCACTCTGGATAATTTGCGAGTGTTAATCTGTTATACATATACCGAAAGAGTAGTAAATATTATATATATACATACGGCTCTCCCACATTAATGTTACTTGCAGATTATAGTATTTTCATCATAGGGATAGATTAGATATACTTCAACTTATAATTAAGAAAGGTTATTACAAAATTGGAACACTTGTATAGAGAGACACAAGTATGTAGGATCCCATTAAAATTAGTGGTCATTAATATTCTTTTAGCAGAAAAAGGACCAAGCATATTTAATGATGAGCTTACACGAGCGGTGGGATTTCGGTGGAGGGTAGTTGATTGTTACTCGGAGCAGTAGTCATTCCAAAAACTGATGATATATATCAAGACCTGCATGGCAGGTACAGTGAAAAAGATAATGAGATATCTGATCTCACTCGAAGAAGAGCTACAATTTGAGGCAAGAGTACTAACCAGTTGTTAAGTTGCTAAGCAGTGTCGTTGATGAAGTACAGTATGCTCAATGGTATATGATGAAGAAATGGTGCTGTTGCTTTTATAATTATTAGCTTGTTTGGTAAGCATTAAGAATGGACCATTTTCTTCCATTCATTTTCGTTTACATTTTCATCTTTTAGGTTTATCTACGTGCTTCACGTTGTGGGTACCATATATATTAGAAGGTCAGTACCTTTACTAAAAATGGACTATCAACCCCATCATAGTGATTATATCATAACCCTGAAAGAATTATAAGAAACATTATATATAATAACATGGTTGTAAACTTGCCTCAACAGTTTGTGACGGTAATAATTATTGTAGCATTCATCGTTTAGCGGGATGCTTTGTCCAAGAAAGGAAACATTGGCCCGTGTTAATGTAAGGTGGGTCAAAGTGTCAGTACTAAACGACATTGATGCACCATGAGACAGTTGCTTTATGTTTTTCTTTATCTAACAGACTAACACTTTGCTTTTTCAACCTGGACGAGCGGATCCAATTTGTTAAAAAAGGAAAAGAAAAGGTTAAAGATCTCCTTATCTTAGTAGACCAATGCCTTTCTGGCGTTGTCGTTGCATCCACTTGGGTTTATTCATCCCATTCCCATAAAGCATTTAATGAACTATGTTTAAATTTGACAGAAAACTGGATTCCATCGGACTCATTCCTCCTTGGATTATCTTTTAAGCTTCGGTTATATTCTCAGGAATGGGAATATTGATAGTCATACACTTGCTTCTTCTTTTTTATCATAAGGTTGTTTGGCGGGATAATTTCTCAAATATTGTTAATTTTAGTTTTAATTCAACAAGGTGTTACCACTTACATATAACATAAGAATAAGAATCAGAGAAGAAAGAAGGGAGTTAATATCATATTTCATTCCATAAAGTATTAGCAACATGTAATAACTAGAAAAGAAATAAAATGACTTAATAAGTTCATTCCGGTGAACAACGTTAATCTGAAATTCAACTGGCTTCCATTCTTACGAACATTAACCATCGACTCCCTCTAGGATTAAAGCTTAATAATCGCTAAAATCGCTTGCTCTTATAAAACCTGGTCCACATTGGAGATTAATAGTAGCAAACCGTCCTTGCAGATTAATAAAACTGAAAACACCCAAATTGGAGAAATATTGTTTGCTGAGATCTTAATGTTTCTGTTCAGAAACATGAAACACATTTATGAATGAAAATGGATTACATATAATTTTAAAAGTGTTTTCGAACAGGAACACTTCTTACGCTAATCAACTATAATATCAAAACATTATAGATTTATTTTTGAATTTGTAACTCTATATATAGAACCCTCTTATATTTATTCACATGAGATTAATTATATGTAATTCCCTCCAGATTATTCTCGTGTGGTATCAAAGCTCCTGTGCTCTCATTCTCTGGGTTCATAATCGGGCATTGTCAACTCCAATTTTCCAATGGTTAAGTAGTATTTGTAGCCTTCAACGGAACCTTGCTAAGTCACCAGCCACCAATCCCTAGGCCTCTCACTATTGGACATGTCTCCCTTGCAGGCAACGACTTTGGCCTAGACGTGTTGCCCAGACCACCTCTTCACTCTACTTGACGCGTCTTCCTTGATGTGTATGATATAATTTTAAATTCCTTAGGGTGAAAACTATCACCAATGATATAAACAATCACACTAAATCATCAAGAATACTAAGATTTGTTGTGAAAGCATATTTGGATTCATGAGAATAATGTGATTTTTGAGTCTTGTGATATTCGTCTTTCAAGTCAATATGTACATTTGTTTTCTCTCAAGAGTAGTCACTTTTCTTACTAATAAGATATCATAAAAGATAATCGTTCATATCACTTAGGGACCATCCCTAATTCTTTATATAACTTTTTTTATTTCTATTTTAGCTCATCATAAAATAAAAATCAGACTATTGGTATTTATACATTAAAGCTCATATTATGTATATATGTGCCCACACGTTAGATTAAATCTAACAATCTCCCACTTGAGTCATATATATATAACTCCTTTAATTTTATATCATATCATAACTTTATGAACTCAAAATTTGCTATCACTACCAAGCACATCTTTAATCAATCTCATTCATTAATTATATTAAAATAGGATCAAAGTGGTTTATGCTATATGTATATCATAACTAAACCTATCAATGGTCACATATGCCAATATAATTAAACATCATAGATCAAGCATGGATGTGTTGCTTGGAAATTATATGTAATGTGATCTTAACATACTTACTTCCAACTGATCCAAATTTCTGATTCCTTAGTGAGATCAACCAAACAAACTTTAAAGTTTAAATAAAGCATAAAAGTGTCTATAGCTGAAAATCATCTGAAATAACAAACTCCTACTAAAATGACATATCTTCAATAGATACAACCCTTATATGAGCGACATGCTCGTAAAAGACCTTTGGTGGTAATCCCTTAATAAGTGGATCCACAACCATAGAGTTTGTCCCAATATGTTCAATAGATATTTGACCATCTTGAACCCTTTCTTTAACAACCAGGAACTTGATGTCTATATGTTTTGACTTCATTAAGCTCTTGTTGTTGTTGGAATATAACATTACTGACTTATTGTCACATAATAACTTTAATGATCTTTCAATACCATCTACAATATGCAACACAGGTAAAAAAAAATGTAGCCTTTTCCATAATTGGATGCCTCATCACATGCTATAAACTTCACTGCCATAGTGAAAGAAGCTAGAGTGTCTACTTAGCACTCTTCCAATAAATAGATTCTCCAGCTAGCAGGTAAATATAGCCTGATATAGATCTCTAACTATCTTAGCATCCAACGAAATCAAAATAAGAATACCTAATGATCTCTAATTGATTGAACTTCCTGTATGTAAGCATGTAATCTTTTTTTCTCTACAAGCACCATATAACTTGTTTGGCTACCCTCTAATGATCCATTCCAGGATTGCTTAATTATCTGCCTAATATTCCAACAATATATGCAATATCTAGACTCGTACATACTTGAGATTTGTTAGACTCCTTACTGCTGAATCATAAGAAATCTTCTGCATCTCTTTAGTTTCAAAATCATTCTTGGGGCATTAGTTGAGACTAAACTTGTCTCCTTTAGTAAGAGGAGTGTCACCTAGTTTAAAATCCTACATGCTACATCACTTAAGAACTTTCTCCATATAGCTCTTTTATGATAACCTAAGTATACCCCAATAGCGATCTCGGTGTATTTGTATCCCTAATACAAAAGAGGTGTCACCAAAATCTTTCATTTCAGATTTCTTTGTCATAAAGTTCTTGGTTTCATGCAATAAGCCTATATCATTGTTGGTAAGCAGTACGTCATCAACATACAAAATTAGAAAAAATATAATTTCTCCCACTAAACTTATGGTATATACAATCATCAACTACATTAATTTCAAAACCAAACTAAAGACAAACATGATGAAATTTGTAATACCATTGATAGGATGCTTGCTTGAGCCCATAAATGGATTTCTTTAATTTGCAAATCATTTGCTTTGGGTCTCTTGATACAAAGTTTTCTAGTTACACCATATAAATTGTCTCATCAATGTCACGATTGAGAAATGCAGTCTTTACACCCATTTGATGCAACTCAAGGTTGAAATGTGCCATAAGTGCCATTATAGTTATAAAAGAGTCTTTCGATGAAACCGGAAAGAAAGTTTCTTTATAATCAATGCCTTCTTTTATGTAAAGTCCTTTGCAACTAGACGAGCCTTATATCTCTCTACATTACCCTTCTAATCCCTCTTGTTTTTAAATATCCATTTGCAACAGATGGGTTTTGCACCTTCAAGCAATGAGACAAGATCCTAAATGTCATTGTCTTTTATAGACTTTATCTCCTCATTTATGGCATCAATCCACTTTTGAGAGCTAGAACTTTGCATGGCCTGATGTAAGTTAACTGGATCATCTTTGTTGGACCCCGAACCTTTCTTAAAAGTTAAAAGTATTAAATGAGAAATTGTTGGAGATTATTCATGTGTAGAGAAAATAAGAATTTATGAAATTGAAAAGAAATGGAAAAGATGGTTTAGATACAAGATGGGTTGTATGAGAATTTGGGAATTAAAAGCTGGAAAATGTAAGTTCATTAAGCATGCTTCGGTGTTTAGTTATAATTTTTGCTATAGTTATTAAAAAGAGATGATTTTTTATTTGGGGTAAACTAGAGAGACAAGGCTATAAGTTGTATGAAGGAATTAAGTTCTAATTCAATCTCTAAGAAAGTCAATTTTTGGATGGAAGTTAAGAAAAGAATAATGTTTTAGTATAAGAACAGTCTGAAATGTTTGGAGTAATAACTCTTAGACTATGGAACCAAATTAAATGATTTTGGATGTCATTATAAAATTAAGACAATGAGGAACAATTTTCTAGAAGGAAGTGAAAGCAAATTCAATTACATGATTAAAAAAAGGTCTTGATTTTGGGAAGAAGCTAAGCATAATTTAAATGAATTTTGAGGTATTGATAGATTAATTATTCTATTTTTGTGAGATTAATTAGTATGTTAATGGGAGTTAATTAACATGTTAATTTGAGTAAGATCATATGGAATTAGTTAATTGAATTAAGGTTGTAAGATGGCATGAGGGCATTATGGGAAGATCACTTAAGCTTGTAAGGTTACAAGGCTTATAAGTAAGGGAAAGGTGGTCATTACACATGTGGGCTGGTATAAGAAGAAGAGTGGGGCACGAAATTGAGAGGGAAAGACAAGAAAAAGAGAGAAATGAGAGAGAGGTCATGGAGAAGAGAAGGAGAAAGAAGAAAGAAGAGCTAGGACTTGATTTTTCGTGGTCTTCAAGAGTGATTTTCAAGTTGTTCAAGAAGGAAAAATGTGGAAGATGATGAGAGCTTCCATTCAAGCCAAGAATCTCTACATTTGGTGAAGGATTAAGGTAAGAGTGTTTTTGGTTTGTTGGATTTTTGAAAGGATTGTGGTTTAGATAGCTTAAGAATGGTATGGGTTTAAGAATTTTAAGATCAATTTCATGATATGTTTCTTTGGGTTGATCAATTTGGATGTCTATTAATTTGAGGATTTTGTGGCTATTGTTAAAGGAGATTAAGAGAGGATTCAAGAGGAGCAAAAGGGGAAGCATGTCGAACAAGTTTATAAGCAAGGATTTAAGGTGGGCTTCGTGTTTATGATAGAATTAATGAGCTATAAATATGTTTCAAATTACTCCATAATTGTGGCATTCATTGCTTTTGATTTGAGAAATTATTATGTGTTTGGTATGTGAATTTGGTTGATTGAAATGTGAGATATTTCATGTTCATGACTAATTGTGTTTTCGAAATATGCCTTTATGGCAAAATGTCAAGAAAAGTCATGTTTTCAAAAAGTTGCCATTTTGGGCAACAAGCTTACAAGATTATGAAATACATGTTATATGGGTTTGGTTTGGTCCATTATGTTGTCAAGTGTACTTTGACTAAAGGCTTCTCCCGTTTGCCTGCAAGTGGCATGAAGCTCCTTCATGGACTCCCTCATGTTCACGACTACACGAAACCACTATGTGGGATTGTGTTAGCTCATTATGTTCATGACTACACAGGACCCTTTTTGGAAAATGTGCTAACTCGTTCTATTTATGGACCTTCCAGACCATTTTGATGTGTTTATGTGCTTATGATATGTCCACAAGTTGATGCATACATGATTTGCAGTATTATAAATTGGTTGAGAATTTTAAGGAATAAGTGTTTTGTGATTTTAAAACGGAATGACCATGTTTATGAAAATGTTCAATGGAAATGATCTTTTTAAATGGTTTTTCTTGTTATCCGTTATAAGCATGTTACCCACGAGCTTTCGAGCTCACCCCCCTTTTTCCCCATCTTCAGGTGATGAGCAAGAAACAGAGCGAAAGAGGCATAAATCCAAATTGGCATGTTTTGTTGTGTATTTGAAGTTAGATTATGTAAATACAAAGTTGTAATTGCATTTTGAGCAATTGAATGATGTAATTTGTGATTTTGTGAAATATTGTAATATGGCTTGGAAGTGCCATTGGAGCAAGCATATAGCAGATTTCACAAATCATTCATGAACAATAATGCAACACTTATGATGCAAATGAAATAAGAAAACTTCTCTGATTTAAGGAAAACAGTAGTAGCTTATTGATTCAATTATAAACTTGTACCCACCTTGATTTCCTTGCTTAAAGACTTAACTTGCTCAAAATGCGTCTTCTCTTTGCAAACAACCTGAGGTATCAAAGGTTCTTTCTGCTATTCCTGTTGCCTCTCTTAATCCCTTTATACAATAACGAAAATCCCACTCAATAGGGTTTTTAATTGAAAAATCCCTCAAAGCACAGTCACTAGGATTAGTTCTAAAATACTTAAACCTAAACATTTTCTAAACTCCATGAACTAGAACCATTCCAAAATCCAAGAGATTTAAAATGATCTCACCTTCATTCTTCACCAAATTAAGGGATCTTTAGCTCAAAAGAAAGCTCTTCTCTTCCTCTACCTTTTCTCTTCTTGAACAACCTCAAAATCTCTCTTAAAGGTTAAGGAAATTAAAACCCTAGCTTGTTTTCTCTTGTTTCTCTCTTTCATTCTTTCTCTCTATTCATGACACTCTCTTATCATCCACTCATTTTGTTCTCTAGAATCTTCTCATTCACATTTTCTCCTCCTTTTATAAACAAGACAACACTTCTTTTTCCAATTATTCCCTTAATGAGTCCAACAAATCCATTTTATCCTTCCTTATAGACTTATGTTCTTTTAAACTGAAGTGTCTTGTCAAAAATACCCTTGAACATTCTGACATAACACTTTCTTTCAAAAAAATGTCCCCCCTGTCTTAAGTTTCTAATTCCTCCAAAATCATTCTATTTGGTTCAGTGATTCAAAAGATATACTTCAACTATTTTTGGACTACTCTTGTCCATAACAGTATACTATGCACAACTTCCGTCTAACTTTTAAACACCTTAAAGACTGAATTAGATTCCAATTTCTTCATACCATTTGTAGCTTCATGTCTCTATTTTACCACAAATCAGAAATCATCTTATTTTGAGTTATACTGATCCCGAAACTATCAAAATACTGAAGCATGCTCAGTGAGATAACACCAGTTCATATTATTGAAGAACACATTCACTGTACCCGTCCCAATATTTTCACTCAATATTTCTCCATACTCTTCATATGGCTATGATTCTTGGTAGAGAGGTAGAGCAATGTCTTAAGAATCCAATGGTTCAAGAATCAAGTCATTTGAGGGTCTAGAGAAGAAGTTATGGCCAAAAAAATCCAACATGTTCATATCTTTACTCATATTGTATATGCCTTGGCACAATTGCTGTAATTCTCACTACAAGTGTCAGATTGACTTCATTTTTAGACTATTGGAAAGAGGACTTCTAGATCTACAACTTTCATGAAGACCTCGAAGGCCAATTCTATCGTCTGACTTCTGTATCGTCTCACTTTGGCATCATCTCACTTTTCCATCGTCTCATTTCTATCATCTCAGTTCTATCGTCTCATTTTCTTGCATCTCATTCTCTTCTGTCTCATCTCTTTCGTCTCATTTCTTCTCTAGAACATCTCCAGTTATAAAGATCATAACTTTTGACTCTGATGTCTAAAGTTTTCATAGTATATACCGTTGGAAAGATAAAAGAAAGATCTACAACTTTCCAGAAGGCATGTTTGCTAAAATCTATTTATATCAATCCCAAATTTGTCCCTAAAGTCTGAAGATGAATTTTCCATTCTTAAACCAACGTACTACACCAAGTTCTTAAATTCATGGCAACTTTTGAGATTCTTAGAGACAGAATTGAAATTCAATGTCTTAATAAGAAATGTAGCCATACGTTTGTAGTTTAATCCAAAATAAGAATCATTTCGTTTGGATAACTAGAGAAAAAGTTATGGCTATCAGACCGAAGTATACTTAGTGAACATTTTTCAGGTCACTACTAATCTTGTTTCTAAATCTTTCCTTATCACAACTCACACCAAGATTACTCTTTCTACTCCTTCTACTCCTCATTTTCAATAAAATCATATTTAATAGCAATTATACCCGGAAGTTGTCAATGAATGCATCTAACACTTTTTATAAGAAAACATTCAGTATTTATGTGCATATATGGTAACATGATGCATGAGCAAGAAAATGCATTGTCTTAATTTCTCTTTAAGCTCACATGTACTGAAATTTCGAGTCCTAGCCCTTAATGTGGGGACGGGATGTTACATTTCTCCCCCTTAATAAATTTCATCCTCGAAATTTTCATCCGATTGATCAATACAGTAGAGGTGATAATTCCTCATATGCTTCTCCATTCCCCATATACTTTATCACTCAAATACTCTCTTTTCAATGACCACAGTTGATAACTCAATAGGTCCTTCAATCACTGCTTCAACTATTACACTATTTTGACTATTTCATTGGTATATTTTAGATTACTCACTAACTTTTACTTCGTATGTAGTTAATCTATTTCTATCGATCATCCCATTATTTCTTAACCTATTCACATATCACATATTATGAATCTAAGACCTCTTTCACCAGTGACACTAACTTATAATAAGTCTCATACAAACCAATTTATAATAGCTTAACTTATGCTTTCTCCAAATCTGAGCACAACTTGCCAAGGCGATACTCACAAAAATAATTCATCTCTCCTTTGACAATTCACTTCTCTCTAGTGTTAATACATTTAACTCATATATTCATTTCACTATATTCCATCTATTCGGTGTTGATCCACCTCACCTAACCTTTTCATCTTTCATAAGTCCCTTTATTTTTATTTCAAATTCTCTCACTCATTACCCAAATCTCGAATCGATTATGGTCTTTGACCATTTTTTTTGGACACTCTTCATTTCAATGTAAGGGTGAACAACCCCTTATTGTCTTCCATACAATGCCTCATAGAGTATTTAATGATGTCACTATAATAACAATTGTTATCCCAATTGGAACTATACATCAATCTCATATTTCTGTGAACTCCACAATATAAGTTTGAAGCAAGTTCCTAATAGTTAAAACTGTTGGTAGTTCAAATATTCAATCACTTGTTTCTACATCCTTAGCAGCTAAAATACACTCTTAGCGTATTCCTACTAGGATGTCTAGCTTAGGTTTTTACTTAGGCTTTTCTAACAATTCCTTTGCTTAATCACCTTTGTCGGGTACACATACTTCTTATTTCAATCATCACATATCATTTTTCCAATTCCACTCGAAAGTTCAGATTCGTTTTCAATTTTGCTAGGGGACTCATAATTCCGAATCCTTAGCTCTTAGGCTTTCTTACTTCTTTCCAAAAAAATTGATCTAAAATACATTTCATTTTGCACTCTTCATTGCCTAGATTTGGTAACCTCAATATCTGAAATTGCTCTAGTTCATTATAGAATTTTTTGTTCAATGTGTCAGAGTACACACTACCTTTACCAGTATAGCACTCATTTGTACATTCTTCAAACTCAATAATTTCCCTAAACTTACATAATTGGTACATTCTAGAAAATAACTTGGCATATCTAATGTCTCCAAGAACCCAAAGAGGTTTCTATTATAGCAATTCTAAACTATGTATCAAAATCAACTCATAAGACCTTAATTGTCTCTATGCACACACAAATCACTTTATACCATTACAATAGATTGCATCATAATCTCTTATGTGAAACTTCTTTATATACTGCATAATCTCCAAATCCAATTGATACTATTATCATCAGTGCCATATTCCTCCAATAGTCAAAACGTCCCTTTTTACTTTTCAAATATACTTAAAATACCATCTATGATCACAATCACTAATTGATACAATTTTGCTTGGATTACTTAAATATTCAATATCAGAATGCAATTGTGGTATTATTCACTCCAACAGATATCACTCAAATCCCTTTTTTTGTGTCCAAAATAAATTCCTGCAATTCCTTAAGTGACTAATTCCTCAATAAAGGTAACATTATCTCATATCATTTTTAGTCTTCCACTTAACTTCTTGTCTCTAATAATTTTCTCTTTTCATTTTATTTCTTTAATTCACATCTATTTATTGAAATTCCTATTCAATCATGCTAGTTCCTCCACATATTTCAATTTATTTGAATACTTCACTTTGCGTGTTGGTATCACAGATTCAATTTGTATTTCCCCGAACATATTTACATCAAATA
>JANVCL010000002.1:13721238-13731264 GCA_026546855.1 Erythroxylum incrassatum | reverse complement strand
TGGATTAAATGGGCGGTTGGGATGGATTGCGTGGTCGTCCATCCCAACTCGTCCTTAGTATATATACTTAATAAACATAACTAACATAATATGCCGTACATGAGCAAGGGGCTCGCAGTTCACCGTCAAGGAGTTCTTTTTTTTTGTCTCTCTGTTTCTGCTTCCTGTCACATCTATAATGTGTGCAATAAAGAGAAGAATAGAAATAAATGAAAGAAATATGCATTTCCCATAGCAAAGCTCTACCCCAATATTGGAACATCCATTATTTTCTTATTAAATGTACGAGTTGAAAGTGAATATTTTAAAAAATATTTAAATAAATTTTATTGTCATTTTTTATATCACTTTATATTGTAATGTCATTTAAATAATACTCATTCCATATTAAATAAGATATACAAGGAGTACAACAAAATAACAGTAAGACTTAATTAAACATTTTGTGAAATGTTGAAATACAAATATCATATTTTCCCAATGTCTAAGGAAATTTATTTTAAAATCGTGTCAATATTAGTAGGTCTAAATGACTCAACTATAAGAACACATACCTAAGTTGATAGTTTAATTGCTCTACTTGATATTGAAGGCGAATTTGATCTTTTTTTTAAGCA
Source organism: Erythroxylum incrassatum (assembly GCA_026546855.1). Classification (NCBI taxonomy): domain Eukaryota; kingdom Viridiplantae; phylum Streptophyta; class Magnoliopsida; order Malpighiales; family Erythroxylaceae; genus Erythroxylum; species Erythroxylum incrassatum. The sequence continues at coordinate 13,730,647 of JANVCL010000002.1, read as the reverse complement.
TGTCTTTAACTTCGGGTTATAAGAAAGGGATTAGAATAATCTTTGAAGGGGTAAAAATGAGTACCCCTTTTTTAGTATCCTCCATTTAAAACAATTTTTATACTACTCTTAATTAAAAATATCTTATAGCATTAAATATTTTAAAAAGATTTTAATAGGTGTCGATTTAGTTATTTTAACAAAGAATATAGTATTACTAGTTGTTGTGTGATCTGATTTTAATAATAACTCTTATTAGATTAAATGAGGCACTAACTCAAAATTTTAACGATAACAAGATATATTGCTATCAACATTTTTATTTTTGGTGATATTAATAGCCCAACTATAAATATCAAGTTTGGTGAAATGACAAAGCGACTAAAAGAGTATTGAATCATTTAAGCAATCAAAAGATAAATAAAATAAGTAAAGTGAAGCACAAATGCAATTAAAATAAAATTTAAAGAAATTCAAGTGATGAACCAAGGATAAAGAGAGATCAAGTACTTCAAGATGTAACAGATCATTGTTGACTTTCTTGTAACTTTCTCTTGGTCTTTCCAAAGGTCCAGGAGGGAAATCATTGTATGATTACTTATATGTAGGGCATAATGTATCAATTTTTTTCATAATCAGGGAAAATACTTTGAACTTTAAGGAAATCTTCTTGATCTTCAAAAGAAATCTTTTGGAAAACTTTCGAAATAGTTTTGAATCAAGTTTTGTGTTTTATCTTTAAAATGACTTAGGAATTCAAGTTTTTGAATTATGTTAAGCAAAGATTTAGTTAGTCTAAAGGTTTTGATCGACTAACCAACCATAGGATGAAAACTAAACATAATGCAAAATGCAAAATTATTTCATAATCAAGAAGAAGATTGTTTTGAACTTTAAAGAAAACATCTCACATTTTGGGGCCCCTTTTTCTCTTTGGTTCATTTTCTTGAAATAAACGTTGATAAACTTTTGAATTTTTGAAAGAGTTTTAAATTATGTTTTTGTCAAAGGCGAATGTTTTATCTTTGAAAAGATATAAGCGTTAAAGTTTTCAAATTATTTTCTATATGGATTTGGTTAGCCCAAGGCTTTTGGTCGACTAGTCAAACGTAGGATAACAACTAGAAAAAATGAATAGTTTGACATGAACTAGGTGTTCAGCTAACCAATGTATTAACCAAAAAATGATTGGTTATTCAAACGACTGGTCTTGAATAAGTGATGGTATTTTCTAAATATGGACACTAGGCAATTTTGGGTCTAATAAACCAATATCCTAACAAAATAGACATGAATAGTTAAAGTTAGTAAATTGGCTAACCAAATATACGCCTATAAACTATTCGTTATAACAACTAGTTTGTATGCTAATGACAACTTATGTTGAGTCTGAGTATAATAGATCATATATGAAATATGGAAATCTTTGACACTAAAAAAAGTCAACTTTTGAGATAAATTCATTTCATTCATTTGTGTATGAATGTTGTATGAGCCCTTAGTGTATTGTATGATTAAGAAAGGAATTCCTGGACTATATTTGAGTGGTTAAGATATCAATTGAAAGAGCAATTGAACTATTAAGGTTCCTCTTCACCTATGACAAAGAAGAAGTGTAAAGGGCCTCTGTTCATCCTAAGAAAGGAAGATGTGTAAAGGTTCTTCTTCATTCAAAGAAGACATATGTATGAAAAACTTCTCTTCAGTTATTAAAAGAAATGATAGCAAATTCACAAGTAGAACTTAAGGAGTGCATGTAATTCAAAGATTATCTAGTCGAACCACTATAAATTAATTTGTGGCTTTATCCCTTACTCTCTTTTATTATTGTTGTATTTATGCGATTGTTTTATATGAGTTAGACATAACCATTCAATTAAAATTGATAATTCATTCATTAGTTTTGAAATAGAGTAAAAAAATTATGTACATAATTCATCTCCCCTCATATGTGTCATTTTAGAGCCAACAATTAGTATTGAAGCAAGTTACATTCATTATATAAAGATTTCTAATAAATTTTAAGTAAAGATCATTATAACATATTTTTATTACATTTTAGTTAAGAAGATTAAGGTATTGACATTGTTTTATTTTTTTTAATAGAAATGATTCTTGCATTGGAAAAATAGGATGAAGAGTTCTTTTTTCATAAATGAAGATTTGAATAATGGAAGAATGTAGAGAAAAGTGAGTGGGATGCCAATAATGAGAGATTATATGCATTGAATAATACGGTAATATATGTTCCTCCTCGTGCATTTAGTAAAACATATGTTATATATGATGAGATTAATGAATCAAGAAATATAGTGGAGAAGAAAAAAAAGTGAGAAGAAGGAGAAAAGAGGATCACAAGATAAAGAAGGAGAAAAAAGGTCACATTATATAATACAGTCAATTCAGAGAGTGTAGAATATGAAATTGAAGTGTTAAGAATATGCTTTATGCAAAATAATGATGAAGTTTCATCTAGTTCAAACTTGTTTGATAATAATGATGGCCAATTTCTTATAACAAATGATAAATTTCTTATAACATACTTGTTAAATGTCTAAAAATTATGGGTATAGAAAGGGAAAAATTATCTTCCAAGCGTAAAGAAGCTCAAATGCTCTTGGAGACATTCTTAAACAAAAATGATAAATTAAAACATGACTACATGTATGCTAAAATCTAAGAATATTGTTGTTACTAATTACAACATAAATGATTTGTTTCATAAGAATGAGATATTGAGAAAAGGAGATCAATATTCTCAATAAGTCATTGTCTAAGTTCACTTTAGGAAGTACAAAACTAGAATGCATGTTTATAGCCTAAAAAGGTTCAAACAATAGGTATGAAATTGAGTACACTTATGAAATTACTCTAAATAATGTTAAGATTATTTTTGTAATGGAAAGCATATGTACAATAATGAGCTTATGACCAAAACATTACATAAGTTATGTAGTTATAAATATAAAAATTTCAAAGCTCACTCATCATCCTCTAAGTTCTAAGCAAAACAGAAATTATGTGTGTTTATTAATGGTTCAAATTATGACATAGGGGACATAATATTCAAAGCAAAAATAGGCACGATTTTTATATAAAGACACAAAAAGAAAGGCATGTAACAAATACACAAATATTGTATACCTCGATTATAACAAATGGTCACTACACATGTTCACGATCATTATATGTCTGATTATAAGCAAAATGCATAACACATGGTCCCATTCATCATAAATTATATTTCTATCAAAAAATTATGTCATTTTATAATTTATATGCTATGCATTATAGTCACAAATATATCCAAATAAGATCAAAAAATACATACTTTTTAATTTCTCATGGCTCTTACTCGTATGATCCATACAACTTCAAATATTTTCATGTGAAATGCTATGTTATGGTAATTATAGAAATATAAATATAAATTATTTTATAAATACAAGGTTTATTAGGTGAATTTAAAAGAATGTGCATTGAAAAAGGTTTAAGAGCTAACACTAAAAGACCTAAATTTGTTCGGTTACCTAGAAAATGTTAATTTTTTTTTATCTTGTAGGTCAATATCAAGTGGTATCAGATACATATTGTAATTAGTATCACCTCCATTGGTATAAAAACTAGATGACCATAACATCTTCAAAATTAGTTTTATATAGAAAATCACTAATTGCATTTACATAAGCCAAAGTAAGGAAATTGACATTAAAAAGACTAATTGTTGAGCCAAGTAAGGAAGACAAAAAAAAGATAACTATTGGTGATACATAAAATAAGGTATCCACTTGTATTTATATTGATAATATTTGATCATATTAAAAATTTAAATTAGTAAATAAGCTTTTTGAATATTGCTAATTTGATCGTTTATATTTAAAGATGTATGAGTTAGGAAATGCATTATATATTACTTTGACAAACGAAGATTTTACTCAATGTTATTTATTTTTAATATCACCAAATGTTTCGTCATTATAAAAAATGGGAGATTATAAAATCAAATGAGATCCTCACCCAAAAATTGGATGATAAGAAAATATATCGGTACTATGTTCTTACTTTTGATGATATTACTAGCTCAATTATAATAGAATTCAAGTAATATGTGAAAGATCAAGTTCAATGAAAATGCAAAATAAACAAGAGTAATCGGATAATTTGAACAATCAAAAGAGGTACAAAATCAGAAAAGTGAAGTAGAAAACAACTCGAGTGAACTTTAAGGAGTTCGAATGAAGAGCCAAAAACAAATAAGAATTAATCAACTCAAGATGTAACAAATCATTGTAATCTTATGTTTATCATTTCAATTCAATGATTACATGATCATTTACATATTGTGTAAATCATTACATAACTAAAAATAAATTTGTTTTAAAATTGAAAAAAAAATCTTGATTTTCAAACACACTGTTAGAAACTTTTAAAATAATTTTAAATCAAGCTTTTATTAAAAAGCATGTTTTATCTTTGAAAAGACATGAGAGTTGATGTTTAAAATTATTTTTTTATTAGAATAGGCAATTCATTAATACTTTTTAAACAAGATAAAATATATATAACATAATTAACTTTCCCACTTGTCATTTAAGGACCAATGATTTTTACTAAAATAATTTGATAACATTAACAAATATTTCTTTTACAACTTTCAATACTATAAATTTTTTTTTACTAATTTAAAACAAATAAAATTACAAAAAGAAGTTAGTATGTTCTACCTATTCGAAGGGTACTCTTATTAAAAATAGGAATAGCATAAATATTGTTTGCTTTAAAAGTACGAAACGTACATAATGTTCAACAAATACCTGTGTTATTCAAGTTTGAGAAGGTTTATTGTCCCATAGATTAAGCTGCTTACAAATGGCATAAAATTCCCTATTCTCATTAGCCTGTTTCAATCATGTTTCCCCCAATATAGCATCGTTTTATGTATATTTAAACATATAATGACATCTTATTGAAGCAAATATAGGGTAGAATAAGCTAGTCAGAATAGAGAATTTGAACCCCTTGCAAACCGCAGTATGCATAAGCAGAGCAGCTTCTAGGCAGCGCTTCTATTTGTCAGAAACAGCATTTTGGTAAATTCTAGGTTATTATTATTTATTCCTTGTAAGTTGCTGTCAAGGTGTTGCTTTCAGATAAGTTTGGAAAGAGAGTTTTTCCAGATGATGATATTGGGACAAAGTAGTGGCATAATATCCTTATAGATTGAAGCTGACAAGCGATAACTCCTGTCATTAACTATAAACAATACAGGGTATGATCAAGAGGATAGTCGTCAGGTCAATACCCAATACTCCTGCATGCGTGCTAGTAAGTAGGAATAGCCGAGTAGGTGTTGCCTTGCCTTTGCTTGTTAGACCGCGTCATTATGATAACAAAAAGAGAGGACTTTAGAGTTTATTATGCTTCGAATGCCCAACCAATCAGACAGCACAAAAAGCTGATACGAGCTAATTGGATCTCGCACTCATATATTTGTTAAATCAACCCTACTAATTTTAAAAAGATTTAAAATAGATTGAAATGTTGATGTATGCATATCCTGATACGCTGCAAGTGGCATATACAACATTTTTCTTTCTGAACCACACTTAGTCCTTAGAAAGGCTATAGCTCTATGTCCTTGTGAAATGAGAGATTGTATGGTATGACGCCCGCACGGCTAGCTCATTTGATCATCAGAAGGGAAATTGGGTACAAGAGATTGAATGGTTTGACGACACAACGCATCACCAAGTTCATGGTTCCCGACGACAATTCACTGTCATATTTTGAAGCTGCGTTTGGTTACTATCTTCAGTATGTAGAGCTGAAACGAGATAAAAATTTGAAGACATAACAGAACAAAAATTAGAGACAATGAAGTATTTAGTTGCGATAGATAGAACAGAAAAAATTGACTCCGTCTTAAGAATAGAAATGTGTTTGGTTACAGTAGACAGAACCAAAAACAGTATCAATGAGAAAAATACCCCTGCAGTATAATATGATTGGAAAGATGTAATTCATTGATTATTTGTATTTGTAATTTTTTAATTGTATCAATAATAAGAAAATTAATTTTGTTTAATTATTATTATTATTATTATTATTATTATTATTATAAAAATTTACACTAATAATTAATAATAAAAAGAACAATAATAAGAAGAAAATTTATAACAATAATTAATAATAAGAAGAAGAAGTTTAAAATTTATAATAAATAATAATAATAATAACAATAATTATTAATAATAATGATAAGATAATTAATTTCTTATAATAATAATGATAATAATAATAATAAGATAATTGTTTTTGTATAATAAAATTAATAACAATAATAAATACAAAATTTATAATAATAATTAATAGTAACAGCAATAGCAACTATTATTATTATTATTACTAAATTAAAAAATTAATAATGATGATGATGATGATAATGATAATAATAATAAGTACAAAATTTATAATAAATAATAATAATAATAATAATAAATACAAAATTTATGATAATAATAATAATAAAGTAATAATGATAGTAATAATAAGTTAAAATTTTATAATAATAATAATAAATAATAGTAATAACAATAATAATAATAATATTATTATTATTGTTATTAATAATAATAATAATAATAATAACAATAATAATAATGATGAAGATAAGAAGAAGAAGAAAATTAATTTTGTATAATAAAATTAATAATAATAATAATTAATAAGAAGAAGTTTAAAATTTATAATAATAATAATCACAATAATAATAATGGTGATGACATCGACGACAATAATGAGTTTAATAATATAATTAAGAATAAAAAATTATTTATGTGAAGGAAGGGGTATTTTTGACATTTCTTTATGTGTTTTGTTCTTGTCCATAGGGCGATAATTCTTGAACCACAGTTTTGAAAGAAACAAAAATTTTTGTCCTTGTTCTCTAAAGGCGGAACAAAAATGAATAAAGACAGCGAGCAAATAGCACGAGAAACAAAACTTTTGTGTCCCTGTCCACTGTTCTCACCTACGAGGACAGCAACCAAACACAGGGTAAACGTCACAACACAAATGAGACAAATTTCCTCTTACCACAGGGAGGAAGCTCAGAAATGAGAGATGAAAAACAATATTCACTACGCCACATAACTTTGAAAAATTAACAGAATGTATGTCCATGTTTCTGTCAAAAAAGTATCAGAAATGATATAGGTCTATTAACACGAAGCATAAGATATGTTTTTAAGAATACTAAACCATAGGAGATTTTTTAAGAATTGAGTCAAACCACACAAAAAAAAAGTGTCCTTTATCCTTTCAAATATATACAGTGCTATAGTAACAGCAAGGTGAGCACTGAGCATAATAAGTTACAGATTTAGAGGTGACAATGTTCACATGCATAAAGATTTATAGGATCCAAGATATGCCAAAATTTTCCTAAATAGAAATAGCCTCCACTAAGAACAATCAGAATGCTAACAACCAGATGAAGCCGGGCAGCTGATTCATAAAATAACTCTGGTATTGTTGAGTACTCCATAACAAATGCTCTCCAATGAAGTTTCTTCTTTTATCCTGTGTATAGAAGTTGAAACCAAATCCTCACATAGACAACAGTTTGAAAATCACTAGTTTACAAGATCTGTAAGGGCAACTACGACTTCAGGGATACATTAGTATTATTCTCTGTCAAAGAGGAGCCTAGCTGATGCATAAGCGGATAAACAGGACTAAATTCCTTGTCTCCTCTTGATCTAACCTTCGCAGCATAATCATCTAAGGTTGCTTTGATACCTTTCCATATTTGATCCTCCCCTTGAGAATCTAACCACAATGAATACTGCAGAGGTGTAAGTTTGTTCCTTTGCATTGGCGACTGCAAGTCATCAGGGCCTCGGGAGTAGAGGTGGTGAAGTATGACGCTAGGTGGCAAATCTTGAAGAAGAGGGGATGATTCCAACTGAGCTGTTTCTAAGAAAATTAGAGGTCGAAATGCCCATATATCAGACCTAGTGACGCAGATAAGACATCGGCAGCTATTGCAGGCAGTCCATTGATCATAGATGAAACACGTGTGTGGATCTCTTGCAAGTGTTGACATAAAGCAAAGTTCTTAACTTGTGCTGTGGTAGCAGGACCTGTAATTTTAGCTTTCCAATTTCCAACAGAAAAATCACAAGAAGCTACATATTAAGATGTTATTGGCACCTCTAATTTATTGCAATTGAAGTTTAAACATAAGAAGCTAAGAGGAGATGCGTACATAAATTAAAGGACATTTATGAAGCCTGAACAAACAGAGATAGAACAATCTGCGACATATTTTAACAATTACCATAGACAAGTTCTAGAAATCAATGAGCAATAAGCATTATTAGATACTAGGAATTTGGCCACCAACCAAACTCCATTGGTCCCAAATATCTGCCAGTTAAAAGCACCACAATCAACAGACCACTTGTAGACAAAATACATAGTCCAAGAGTTTAACAATACATCACCCAACTGAACAAAGGATTCAATGAGAACTCAAAACCTGAGAACACAGGACAGCAGCAGCAACGAGATACAATTCCAGTAGACACTCCCAAACCCTATCGGTCAACATGGATTAGGACTTGAAGCAGTGAAAGTAGATTTCATTTGGCTGGCAAAAGCTTTCACAAGTCACTCCCAAACCCTATCGGTCAACATGGGATCTCCCTCCTAACAAAATAACATCATATATAAGCACCAAACAAAGAAAATAAGATGAAACGGCCTTACAGTTGAATAGATTAGGGAAGGAACCCACGAATCAAAAGATTAGATTTTGGAAGGAACCCACTGTTGAGTTTGGTTGAGAGTTCTAAATTCCTAACACCCACCAATCAAACAGAAGAAACCTACGAATCAAAAGAAATGGAAGCAACGATGGAGAGAAAAATTACCTCTAGATCTCGCAATCTCTGGCAGATTTGGATATGCAAGGAAGAGGGTATAGTGAGCCTTAAAGAAGAGCAACGAAGGGATTAAAAGCTTGGACGTAGAGCAGAGAGAGGAGAGGATGTTATAAACGTAAGCGACGCAAATTTACGTGAGTGTCGCATATTTTATCTACTCCAAAAAACTCAAATTTGCATTTTTTCTAAAAGGCTCCCAATTTTAGCTTTTAAAAAAATTATATTTTAATTTTTTTAAAAATTATTTTTACTTTAAAAGTGCTTTTAAAGTTTGCAGTTAAATACTTATTTTCTTTTTCTAAAAATAACTTTTGAGATTAAAAAAATACTTTTAAAGCCTCCAAAAATTGAACCAAAGAGGCACTTAGAGTATTTCGGTTTCATATTTATGTCCACATCTGCTCTTATATTAGCGTGGAAGAAAATAAGCATATAAAACATAGAATTATTAATTAAATAATTATTCAGATTATATATATACC
>JANVCL010000002.1:13706909-13717108 GCA_026546855.1 Erythroxylum incrassatum | reverse complement strand
TAATTAATTATATTGTTGTTAATTAATTATTAATAATATTTTAATTAATAGCCTTTGGAATCTAATCAAGTGAAGCAAAAGAGAATGAGAAATGAAGTAATCCAAAAATGAAAGAATAAGATACTACCTCAATCTTCAATGTAATTGAATTTCTATACTTAGAGGAGTGAATTCAATTTATAAAGAAGATGGATTTCAATTACATGCATGAATTGAATTTATTCCATTTTTATGTTTCCAAATAGCTGAATTGAATTCAGCCCTTTCTAAACGGGTTGTTATTTTTATAATTTCTTTTTTTTCTTATCAAAATATTCAATCTAATAATATTTATTTAATATTCAAAAAGGAAACATAATCTCGGATTGGACCTCTCGCTCTCAAGTAACTATGTTGATTAATTATTAAAATAACAAATTAATTTTAATATTTTAACACAATTTTAAAGATACACCTTAAATTTATAATGTTAACATTCTTATAGGTAAAGAGAGAAGACATACACCTGGAACGTCTTTCCCTTTCTATTATAACTGTATAGATATATATATATATATATAAGATCGCAGGAAAAGCCCCGTAGTTTACTTGAGGATTGCAAAATTTGATATGCATAATCTTGATTATGCCATCTATCTTCCAAATTACACTCGAAACAAGAAAGAATATGAACATTCCTTGAGATGCATAAAATCCAACAGTAAGAAAAAACAGATTACATTTGATTTGCTCTACAGAAATACAGAACAACCCTCAACTTTTCTAAATCAGCTACATGTCATGTATATGAAACCTTTTACTCCTAAAACTATATTTTCAATTATATATTGATTTTAAATGCCAAAATTACAAAGGAAAATGTAAGAAGAAGAAAACGAATTAATGAATTGAAGTGGTGAAAAAGAAAAGAGAAGAGAGACCTTGCATCAGAAGTGGCAGCCACAACAAAGATAAAAGAAGCAGAGAGTAGAGACAAGAACAATAGCTTCGACAACGTAGAGAACCCTAAAAACCAAGTTGTCCACTATCTTCAGTTTGATGGAAGATATAGATTTCCACGCCCATAACCTTTCCTTCTTCAATGACCAATATCCATTCTTCTTCTTCTTCATCCCCATCTCTCTCTGCTTTCTGGTTTTCCTTCTTATGTACACATTTATATACCATATGCTTTGTTTCTAATCATATTTGCTTTGATATAATTGAACATTAGTGCATAGTTGATATCTCTAACGGTAATGGCTCAAAGTTTCTTATTTATACATTCTGTGGTTTATTTGATCGTCCGTTAGTGATTTGACATATTTCTTTCTTTTAATAACATACCGTTTTCAATCATTTTATCGACGTTACCAACGGCTAGCACTCAAAAAAGCAAGTAAAATAGAAATGAGTCATCTTTTGAAAGGAACTTGTTAATGAAAAGCCGGTTCCAGCTCATTGCCTTATTACTAAGTTGTGTCTATGTCGGCTTTTTGGTCTCAACAACTCACGCTCCACAGAACCATTCATTTCTTAAGGTTTATGCATGAATTGAAACAATGTCCCGTTCAACTAGGAAAACCCATTTAATACACAACAATTTTTAATACTAAACCTTGTCATTCCATGATAAATGAATCGACATTGAATCAAAGAAATAGTCTATTGGAAGATAGAGATAGAAGCCGACCTTTTTATGCTTTTCCTTTTCTTTTCATTCTCTCTTTTAAGCTGTCTATTCTGATTGCTAAACATTAACAGCTCACGAGGAGATAGATTCCTTTTAGGTTATACGAATATTGATTTCGTATTGTCCTCAAGTTTTACTTAAGATCAGTATCAAACATTTAACTCGGGTTTAGCTTGAATAAACTAATTCAACTTTAAATATACATGCTTAATGTAACTTTACATCATAGCAAACCTTAATTTGAAATTATTTGTTGGACAATTTTATCCTTTCCCATAAAGTTGAACTATTAATTGCATTTTTTAGTTTTAAATGAATTATTGGTTAAGTTATGTAATTTAATCCGGATAAAGATAATAGAGTAGCCCAATAAATGATATAGATTAATGGATCGAAGTCCGGGTAGAAAATAGATCCCAATTAGTGTGGATCAGATCCAAATTAGTGTGGATCAGATCCATATCGACCTTTTGAGGGAAAGTCCGATATAAAAGTTATATAAAGGTTAAGGTCTCCTACAGTTGCTCATATTAATCGTAAGCATAACAAATCTTTGACCCGTTAGGAGAGCTTATGTATTAAGAAAACTGTAGAAAGACCTAAACTACGTGTCGACAAATACTTTCCATAAAGGTCCCGGGAGATTCGTGATCGTTTGGAGCTCGGAATCGACATCGGAATCAGAGATGGAATTGAAATCAAGTATTTCACATTATCTTCATTTTTAATCCTTCACGTTGATCCTGAGTACGTAACAAGGTCTATACTACGTGTTACATGTGGTATCAGAGCAGTTACGTGATCAGATTGCCGGAAACGAAGGTTTTTTTATTTTTCATCTCATATGGTTTTCTTCAGTTTTTAATTCGTATTTCATTTTTTTACGTATATACTTACGTAAAAGTGGAAGACATAAGGCTAGCTACGAAAAACTGGTCAAAAATAGGGTCGTACGGAGCAAAAAATGGCTTTCTGGGATGCTAAAAATCGTCTCCAGTGTCGAAAGTTGGCACAGATGTTTGCACGCGCCTGACTGTGCTACAGTAGCACGTGGAGTCGGCGTACGGCTGGTGTGTACGACGTACGCGACAATCACGCACCGACACGTCGCTCTACAGAGCGATGGATGCATGTGCAACTCGTGACCCGCGCTCCCACTAGCATGGGGCAGCAGGCGCATGCCAAGCACTAGCCCATCTGAGCTATCCACGTGGCATGATGGAAGGAGGACATGTGGTGGCGCGTGTGTTGCACGCACCATAAAATTGACATGCGTCTGCATGTAGGTAGCGCGTGATGTGCACTCGTTAGACACATTTGGCGTGCGTCGGTGCACGCCCGAACCCACGCCACGCGCACTTACGTGGTGCAACACGTTAGACGTACAGAGCTAGTTATTTAAAAAAAACACACACACACAAATCTCAGATTTCTCGTAAGGGTATCCCAAGGTGTTTTAGTTTAGTTTCCGGGTCTGGGAATTTATAAAGTAAGTTTTTCCATTTTTTTGGATTTACTACATTAGTAATAAATTAAAGTTTAACTCCAAAAAAGGAATTAAGGTATTCTAAATCTGATTTCGAATGAATTTTCATGCTTCGAACATCGTATGAGGGAGCTACTTCAAGTTTTTGTGTCTCGAGTCTCATGTTCAGTGTTCGGGATTGCATTATAGTCAATCAGAAAAGGAATTGAGACATTCTGAAGCCATTTTGAGTGGATTTTCGTGCAACAAACTTGTCATAAGGGAGATACATTAGGTTCTTGTGTCTCGAGAGGTCTATTCAATATCCGGTGACGCACGATAGTCACTCTACTAAGATTTTTCTTTTACGAAAGTCTCAAATGAAGTTTTCTGATAATGTCTTCAGCACGAGTGTGTGACAATGAAGCTGTGCATTCAGATTTTTGCATTTTTGATGTTACATTTTTACATACCATATGCCCATAAAGAATGTGAGGATAACATAAAGGTATATCCCTTATGTTTGTGAACTTTTTGGGTGCTGATGAGAATGTAGCCCCCAAAATGGTCTTTCAAGTCAGTATTTTAAAATGTTTTGCGTGCATGTTGAGGATGTCTCTGATTTTATATTTGGTTATTCTACCCAAAGGTGTTGGCCTTACATAACATTTTGAGATGTTCATAAAGGCATTAGATGGAGGAAAGCTATTGCTCAAATGATCTATTCATCCAAAGGTGGTAGTATCATAAGAGATGATAGTTTATACTATAATTGCTTTTATGTGGAAGTCTAATTGCATATATTATATATTCAGCCCAAAGGTGTTTCATAATATATGTGATCAAATTTTCAGTAAAGATACTATTCAATGGCTTTGAGTATTGCTGTTATCTTACATTTGTGCTCATTTAAAAATTATCATTATTAAAGTCATCTTTTCAGTCAATTAAATCAGTGTCACCATTGAAACCTTATCCGGTTTCAATACAAAGAAATGAACAGAGGATGTATTTAATGTTATGGGCATAGCTGTGGTTGATATGACCATAAAGACGGATAAGTCATTTCCACCTACATCTATGACCTTGAGAATTCATAAATCAACTTATAAAGCCTGGGATCGGTCTATCATATTAAGTCTGATGACTATTAAGAGATTCATTCCTAACTATTTGAGAAGTAGACTTTCGGACATAGATATAGTGAAGGAGTTTCTTGATAATGTCTCCCAGAGGTACACAGTCTCATCCAGTGTTGAGACAAGTGCCTTTATGAAAGGATTATTCTCTATGAGGTATACGGGAGAAAAGGGAAGTAATGAAGTACATATCGAGAATAATTCATCTTCACAATTGATTGAAGATGTTGGGGCTTCAATGCTTTAATAGCCCATTGCGTTGCTGAGGAGGAGATACTGAAGTTTGCTACTCTTACAGTCCTCGAACCAGCTTAAGGTAAGACAAAGATGAAGCTCTCTAAGTTTGAAGGTAGAAAGTTTAAAATTCTCCACATGTTGATATTGGTCAAACCAATGCTGATAATGGTCCTAGGGACATAAAGAAACTAGTAGTATGAGGTTTAAAAGGAAAGACTGAGATCATCAAGTTACTCTTTGGCTTGTCAATTTATGAATCTAATTTGTGATTGTCACATTAAGTATTTAGTGGCTATTTTGTGGAGCATTTGGTTAAGGTGCTTTCACAATGTAGTGGTTCATATCTAGGATAAAGCCAAATAAAGGAAAGGAGAAACTGATGGTTCATAACAATTAAAAAGTAAAAGTAATATCTATAGGGGATGTATGTACTAAACTTAATTTAAAGGTTCATTTAGGTTTTACACGACACATTTTATATATGATCTTTTGATCAATTTTGGAGAATCAAGGTTGACATTTTACGTTTAATACTTTTGTTATACAGTTTTTGTTTAATGCAAAATATAATGGTACAACTTTTTTGTCATGGTTTGTATAGAAGGTGTCTTACCCCGAATTAGATAAATACTTCTTCGTATCTTACTAAACAAGTTATAAAATAAAGGACCCTGATAAATAAGAAGGCATACATGGTGTGACATAAAAGTTTAAGCCACATTTCCAAAGCTAGGGTTAAGAAATTGATCAAGAAAAACATTTCTCAATTCTAGGTTATGATGATTTGGGAACATGTGTTGACTGTTGTAGGAGTAAATTGACTAATAAGGATATTGAGGTCAACTCATGCTTCTGGCTTGTTGAGTCTAATGCATAAAGATATTGGTAGACCTTATATAGTTGCATTGTGCAATTCTAAAAGTATTCTGACATTCGTTGATGATTATTCCCATCGCAGATATATGTTCTTGCTTAAAAACCGAAGGTTGAGAACTACTTAGGAAAATTCATCAAGATATTTAGATTTGACCGTGGAGGAGAATATCATGGCAAACATGATGTTTCAGGACTTTAAACGGTCAGTTTGTCAGATATTTGGAATCAGTTGGAATAGTGACTTAATTCACTATGTCGAGTAATTCTGAGCAAAATTGTGCATTACCGAAAGATATAACAGCACCCTAAAGGACTTGAAAAAATCAATGCAAAGTAGAATAATCTACCTTATTATCTAAAAGTTTAGAAAACTTAGCATTGCATACATTTGTGTATAAGGCTACCTTACTGAGGTAGTATAATCCTTATAAAGAAAGATTGCAAGCTCATTTCGCGCATTGCTATTTAGTAGGATATCTTGACCATATTAAGGCTACAACTTTTACTGTAGATAAGGAGAGACAAAAATAGTGGAATCACAAACAACTAAGTTTCTAGAGTACAATGTCTAGGATGATGATAGTGGGTCCTTTGACCCTTCAGATGATAGCAGGGCGGATACTACAGTTATTATGTAACTGCTACTCATACAGTTAGATCCGATGGATCTAGGTCTTTGTACCATGCCTGTACAGGAACAGGAGCCCATACTTGTAAACACAGAGATTCCTAGGGTACAAGATTTAATACAATTAAGTAAATCCACTAGAGTGAGACAACCTGATATCCCATCTGATTACATAGTATATCAGGTATACTGAACTATGTTATTAGACATGTTACGGATCCAGTTACTCTTATAGAAGCTATTTGTGGACTCAATGCGGATGTAAGGTGGGATGCAATGAATGACGAGATGCAAGCCATGAAACATAGTAAGGTCTGAGAGCTAGTTAATTTGCAGTAGAACTACAAACTCGTCAGTTGTAAATGAAGTTTTGAACCTAAAGGATTTCATGATAAAGTTCAACAGTTTATGGGCTCAGTCAGTTTCCTAATAGCTCACTTAGGGAGAAAGGTTGACTTTATGTTACCTTTTCTCTCGTATCCTCAGAGGATACATTTTGAGTGATTAAGGCAATTGTAGCTCATGATGATATAAAGTTATATCAGATGGTTATCAAAACCACCTTCCTGAGTAAATACCTTTATGAAGTGGTCTATATGGTACAATCTGAAGGATCCCAGGATCCAGAATGAACTGACATGGTTTGCGTGTTGTGCAAATCAATATGTAGTTTATATCAAGCCTCCTAAAAGTGATACCTTACAATTGATGAGGTTATGGCCTCTTTCGACTTCATGAAAAATAAAGCTAAAAAGATGCTTGTAATATGAGATCAAGGGGAGCAAAGTTATCTTCCTATTACTGCATATGGATTATATATTGTTCATGTCAAATTACTTGACCATGTTGTATAAGGTTAAGTAACTTTTGGTCAAGAACTTTGGCATGAAAGACCTTGTTGTAGCATCTTCTGTTCTAAGTATTCGGATTCACCAACACAGATCTCAATATTCATCAGACCTTTCATAAAATGCATACAATGAGTATGTATTACAAAGGTTTAATACGGTTAATAGTAAACCTTTCATAGCACTTATCTCTCATAGTGAGAGATAATATTTGGTACAATATCAAAAGAATAAAGTAAAGAGAGAGGTTATGACGAATATTTTGTATTCTAGTATGGTTGATAGCCTAATATATGCTCCGCTATGTACTAGGTAGGACATTGCATTCACCGTTTAACTGTTTGGTCAATATCTGGTTAATCCAATTGTAGACCATTGGAATGCAATTTAGTGAGCGTTAAGATACTAAAGAAAATTAAAGATTGTATGTTGACATATAGAAAAGTCAACAAACTAAACCTCGTAGGAAATTCAAATTAAGATTCTAGCTATGTGTTCGGATGATTGAAAGTCCACTTAAAGTTACAGTTCTAAGTTTACAGATGGTATAGTGTTGTGGAAGTGTGTCAAGAAGATACAAGTAACTTCCTCAACTATGCATGCAGAGTGCACGCTGTGGGGCTACTTCGTAGATGGTTTAGCTCAGAAACTTGATTTTTGAGTTATCTGTGGTTGATTCGGTGGCTATACCTATTCGGTTGTATTGTGGTAATCTTCTTGCAACGTTATTTAATAACAACAAAGAATATCACAGGGTCTTAGCATTTAAAGGTCAATTATTTGGCATGAAGTTGTTAATACAAAAGGTGACATTAAGGTTTGGAGATTTAAGGTCAGAGGAATTGTAAGTCGATCCTTTAACTAAAGGACTTCGCCCACTTATGTTTGTAAAACAAGTATACAGTATGGGGGTTATAACATCCTTAAACACTGTTAATTATTGAATCGTTATGTTTACTTCTTGTACATTTATACATTTTGATGTATTATAATAGTATAATGGTTCATCAACAAAAATGATCATTGTTCATCTTCAGTAATACGTGTTATCATACATTGTCATAATGCGTATAAAAGTCTTAAGATTTATGTCGATCGTATGCATTTAAAGGTCATTGGGCATATATAAAGACTGACCTTGTGCCTATGTCATTTAGACACATACAGTTCTAATATAGATATCCATGAATTTGACATGACATAGGAGGATATAAGTTTTTAATCTCATAAAAGTTCTCTAATGCAATTTAGCATTCAATTTGAGAACATAAAAGTTTTCTCTAATGCTGTTTAGCATTTGGTAGGAGGAAACAAGTTTTCTCTAATGTTGTTTAGCATTCGGTGAGAAAAAACAAGAGTTCTCTAATGTAGTTTAGCATATGTGATTTAACATAAAGTTGGAGAAATCGAGACCAACAAACGAAGATGATATAATTTAGATCATAAAGATATCATCCTAGTTTTTCACACTCCATTTTTCCATTCATGTTAGTGACGTATTAGACATTCGTGATTGTATTAGATCTGTATCGCACATAACACATGCATCTGATACTTTTTGATATCAAAAGCCTTGCAGGATAGAATGATGAACTTTCATTATTTTTAGATAAAATGTTTTGTTTTTAAATTTTAGTTGACTATTCAGTAACGTGACTTAACCAAGTTTGCAAACTATTTTTAAGTCAAAACTGCAATTAATGCTTGTCCAAAGGGGAGAATGTTGGATAATTTTGTCTTTTCTTATAAAGTTGGACAACTACTAATTGCATTTTTTGGTTTTAAATAAATTAGCGGTTAAGTTATGTAATTTGATCCAAATAAAGATAATAAAGTGACTCAATAAATGATCTAGATTAATGGGTCAAAGTTTAGGTGAAAATAAATCCCAATTAGTGTGGACCAGACCCATATCGGCCTTGAGATGGAGAAGCTCGATATGAAAACTATATAAAGGTTATGATCTCCTGCAATTGCTTATATCAATCATAAGCATAAGAAATCTCTAACCCGTTAGGAGAGCTTATGTATTGAGAAAATTGTAGAAAGGTTTAAACCACATGTCAGCAAACACTTCCCATAAAGGTCTCAGGAAATTCGTGATCATTTGAAGCTCGAAATCGGCATCGAAATCAAAGATAAAACTGAAATCAGGTAATCTGGATTACCTTCGTTTTTTATCATTTCATATTGATGCTGAGTATGTAATAAGGTCTATACTAAGTATTACATTATTATCCATGTTTACTCTAACTTAAAATTATAGGTTTACTGATTAGGGGTCAACAAATATTAATTAATTTAATTATAGGTTTACTAATTAGGGGTCAACAAATATTAATTAATTTAGGTATCCTAGCTCTGCTTGCTAATAGAATGTAATTTTGTTATATTAATTGGATTCAGCTCTTCTTTATTGTATTCATGTCGAAGGTGAATTGATAAATTTAATATTTATTTGATTTTAAGGGACGATAAGTGAAGATTGAACCAAATTTGACTTCAAATATCTAATTAGAGCGGTGTTTGTTAAAGTCACAAATTTTGGAAGGATAAATTCAAAATGACAGGCAAGATTATGCCTGGACCTAAGTTCACTCTAAAAAGGATTGAAATTAGGAGACTTAATTTCAATCCTTAAGAATTTTGATTTTGTTTACAAGATAATCTCTAGAATATTTAAAGAAGTTAGTTTTGGGGTAGGAAAACATCACATACTCTCTCTATTATTCTCTTTTGTCTTTTTTTTCTTCTTTCATCTATTTTTATTGTGAAAATAAAGTCATGAGTGGTTAACTCTGCATTTTCTGATTCAAAAGGAATCAAAATTTTAGTAGTAATTAATATTGAATGATTGAGAAATTAATTTATTGTTGGTTATTCTATAAGTATACATGAATTTAGTTATCCATAATTATCATGAATGGTTGGTACAAACAGCAAGTAAGTTATTATATATTTGTATGTTTAATTTATGAAAAACTTAAATTGAATAATTGTAGTCACCTCAATTATTCAATTATTTAATTTCATAAAGCTTAGTTTTATCATTTAATTGATAAAAAATGATATCATAACCAATAAACTAATGGTAACTTTTGATTTAAATGCTATGTTTGAATCAATTAATTTAGAAAAATTGAAACTTATTATGACTATCCTAATAAGCATCAAACTATGTTGGGACCCGATCCGGGAACCGGATCCCAAACGGAAAGCAGAATTCTGAATCAAATGCAAAGCGGAGACAAGTGCTCACATTCCGACAGCCCGGAGAAACACAAAGTATCGAATGTGAATCGAACCGAATCAAATACAAAGCGAACGAAATAAT
>JANVCL010000002.1:13695363-13706156 GCA_026546855.1 Erythroxylum incrassatum | reverse complement strand
TGTATAATATATCAATATGAACTATTTTGCAATTTTTAAAAAATTTAGGGACTATTTTATAAATTTAAAAAATATCCAGAAACGGTACCCGATACCAGTACAGTTTTGTTACAGAGCCCAATCTGATACCAAGTCCGGTACGGTATTCGTAACATCGGCGATATCCCAGCCTTGCAGTCACAATCCAAACGGCAAGTCGTGCTACAAGAAAAGTGTTGCTAGTTGAGGGGTTGCCAGTTCCCACCTCTTCTTCCTCTGCCTTTTCAAAACTCTTTTTGCGGCTCACTCTAACATCAACAGGTCCAACAAATTGCTCATCTTTCGGGTTAGCCTATTTTCGCTTCACTTACTCAATCTTTATATTTTTTTCCCTCTTTCATAGAAAGAAAAAAAAGGAACTTGAACATCATGTTTTGTTTCATATCTTAATTTGTTGCTTTTCACTGGAATGATTTTAGGAGCTTCTGATGCGACGGTGGCTAGCTCTTCTGACACCAACCCACTTCACGCATTGGCCTATTTCTTTTAAACCCTCCTTGGACCCTGTTCTTCGATTCCGACTTACATCGGTCAGCTCTTCACTTTCTTCTTATTCCACAAGCTCTTCTTATTTGCATCAGTTTTCTCCGTTTCCTTGCTCTCATTCTAATCCCACCTGTTTAACTTCCTACGAGCAACGTAGGATCGTTGTTGGGTTGTCCCAGTTGATCAAACGGCAGCAAGGTTGTGCCTTAAAGCGCTTTGCTGCGAAATTTTGTCCCTTTTTGATTGTGAAGATTATGACCCTGTTGATATTTCGTGAAACTTCTTTTGCATTCTTCAAGCTCGCTTTTCAGTTTGATTCTGATTCTGCTATTCAATATGGGTCAATTGTTGCACATTTGTTGGCTGCACGGAATGTTCGGTTTCTTGCTCAGGATGTGGTTTCCTGGGTTATTGGGAGCCTTGAGCCTAGTAGGATCAGAGATTTGGTCGATTTTATGTGGGAGAATCATTATCAATACGAGTCAGATTACTCTGTCCTTGATACCCTGATGCGAAGTTTCTTGAATGTGGATATGTGTTATGAGGCATTAAATATTTTAAGTAGGATAAGGGAGGTGGGATTGGTGCCTAGTCAATCTGCAATGTCTATTCTTTTTAAGTCGTTGCTCAGAGTTGGTGACTATGGTAGTATTTGGAAGTTGCTAAGGGGTATGATTTGTGGAGGACCTCACCCTTCTACTAAAAATTTTAATGTATTGATTCTTGGTTTTTGCAGAAAAGGGTATGCCCAAGTTGGAGAGAGTTTGTTCCATGTGATGGGGAAGTATAAATGTGAGCCAGATGTATATTCCTATAATTTTTTGGTTCATGCACATTGCACGATGGGCCAAACTTCAGCTGCACTCAATTACGTGCATTTGATGATTCAAAATGGTTTTCATCCAATTGAATCTACGTTTGGTGCAGTTGTAAATGCGTATTGTGATAAGGGAAATGTCGTGGAAGCTAGGAACGTATTTGATGGAATCCAACAGGAAGGTTTTTCCCCAAATGTTGCCATGTATAACACTTTAATGGATGGTTATGTTAAGGCAAGAGACATTAGTCAAGCTAATATGCTTTATGAGGAAATGAGGAATAGGGGCATAGCACCTGATGGCTCAACATTTAATATTTTGGTTGCAGGGCATTACAGATATGGAAAGGAAGAGGATGGTGATAGATTGTTGAGGGATTTGTCAGCGTTGAATATACTTCCAGGTTGTTCACGGCACGACATTTCTGTTGCTGGTTTGTGTTGGGCAGGTAGGTTGGATGAAGCTACTAAATTGTTGGAAGATATGCTTGAGAAAGGAACACCCCCGAGTGTAATTGCATTTAATTCCATAATTGTAGCTTATGGTCGGGTAGGACTGGAAGAGAATGCTCATAAAGTGTACAATATAATGGTTAAATTTGGATTAATCCCCTCATCTGCAACTTTCACCTCTCTACTTATAGGCTTGTCCAGGAAAGGGAGACTGCAGGATGCGAGGGAACTTCTAAATAGAATGATGGAGAAAGTCTTTCCCATCAATAAAGCAGCGTTTACTGTACTATTGGACGAGTATTTTAGGATTGGGGACACAAATGGGGCTTATAATCTGTGGAATGAGATGAAAGAAAGGAGAATAAGTCCTGATAGTGTTGCCTTCTCAGCCTTTATCAATGGCCTCTGTAAAGCAGGTCTGGTGGAGGACGCATATGATGTATTCTTAGAAATGTCAAGAAATGGCTATATACCCAACAATTTTGTCTACAATTCTTTGATTAATGGATTTTGCAAATGTGGGAATCTTTGTGAAGCATTGAAATTGGAGAAGCAGATGAGGCAAAAGGGGCTTCTTCCCGATATTTTTACTATGAATATCATCATTGATGGACTTTGTAAAGAGGGAAGAATGAAGGCTGCGGTTAATGCACTAACAGATATGTATACCATCGGTTTGACTCCAGATATTGTCACTTACAATACTTTGATCGGTGGATATTGTAAATCATTTGACATGGCTAGTGCAGATGAGTTGATGAATATAATGTATGCTAGTGGATGGGATCCTGATATGACCACCTATAACACTCGTATTCATGGACTCTGTCGCAGTAGAAAAATAAGTCAAGCTGTCTTTGTGCTGGATGAGCTGATTGCAGCGGGTCTTTTTCCAAACACAGTGACATACAACACCATGCTGAACGCTGTTTGTACAGATATTCTGGACCGTGCTATGATCTTAACTGCAAAATTGATGAAGATGGCTTTTGTTCCAAACGTTGTCACGACTAACATCTTATTGTCTCACTTTTCCAAGCAAGGGATGCCTGAGAGGACGCTCATATGGGGCCAGAAGTTGACAGAAATTTCCTTTGCCTTCAATGATGTCTCATATAAGATAATGGATAGAGCCTACCGCCTTATTATGCAAAATAACACGAAGCCCTCAAGACCAACTTCTGAAAAAAGCCTGTTTCTGGACTTCCTCATGTATATTACCTACAACTACGTAAGTAGCAGTAGATCTTGTGGCAAGATAAATCAAGATTCACTTGAGCTGACTGAAAATGGCCGATGAGGCAATCAAGGTAGAATCATCTTCTTTGTCTTTCCCTTTTTCTTAACATCTTTGATATTACAATTTAATTTATTTTCTTTATCATTCACCTTCTCGTAGTTTTGCTGTTCTCATTTGTTGATTCTTAAGTGGTGCTGAGGCGATATGATCCTTATCTGAATGAGAAGCCCTTTTTTCTCTTTTCCTTGCAGTCCAAGTTGAAATCTTATTCCATTTTTATGTTAGGAAAATATTGATTTGTACAAATATATGATGGAGACTTTCTCCAATTTCCGAAGTTGGAAGCTCTTGGAACTTCAGCTGATTGCGAACAGCACTGACTAGGCTACGCGGAGAGAGGGGCAACGATTTGTTAGATTATCGTTTCCACAAATGGCTTATAAGTACTCAGCAGCGGAATAGCATGGCTCTTTTTGAGCAGGTTAGTAAAGTATAGATGCGCATTTGAACGTGTCTACTTAACTTGGAAGGTTTATATAGTAGAATCCTTGCAGGCCACAGAATTGTCACCCGTGAAAAGTTGAGCTGCCTAGGGTTGGTGATACTGAATGAAAGGCCCTTACTTCTAGTTGGAACTAAACCTCTTCATGTTTGTCTTGTCATGTAGTTAACTTATAAGCATACATACTACTACTTGATTGTGTAATAATTTGCCATCCCAGTTCTTTGGCATTTATGCGAAGGGTACTCTTGTGTTCAGGACTTGAGGTCCAAATCCCGTTATCATGAAGATGAAATTTGCATGGGAGCACTTCCAAAGCTCAGTTATGCTGGATTCCTATCTCCCTCCCTCCCTCTTCCATGATTTCGTATAGATTTTGGCAGTAGACGGATGGTATCCCGTTTCAGATTTTGAGAAACTAGCAATGCTTTTGTTTGCAGGTTGCAAATGAATGGTGAAGGGAAATTATTGAAGAGTCTGAATTGAAGCACGGAGCTCCAAGGCCTGCAGCACTTGTACAGCTAAGAGAGTTGAAGATTTTGCACCTGATCGTCCTATTTCCAAGATTTTAAGTGAAGTTTCGACTTGAATAATTCTGTAGCATTTTGTATAAAAAGATTTGTCATCAAAATAAATATTCGATCATCATTCCCACATCTAGAAACTGATTTTCCTGAAATAGAAACTATCCAAAATCTGGGGTAAATAATGAACTCGGACCAAACCTGTTCAAATCTATAACGACCAAAATATAAGATGAAACTAGTACAGTAGGCGCAATGTTAAAACACAACAAAAAAACAAAAAACACCAAAAAAAACAAAAAACAAAAGAGAAGCAGATAGACTAAACATTGGGTTAAGCAGTAGTAATGTATGGAGCTACAGATTAATTCATTCATATGTGGGGCAATGATGATCCAAATATTCGAAGCAGCAGTGGTTTGTGCTTGCTACCTCCGTAACTTGAGCGACGTACTCCGAGTTTAAGAGCTTCCCGTCCTTCCTTGGCAGATCTTTTCCTTGCGGCCGTTAAAAGAGCTGCGCCCGTTTCAGTCTCTTTCCAACCATTTTCAGATGTATCATTCATCTTATTTTCAGATTGATGTTTGTCGTCTTGATGGGTATGAGTTTCATCTGCATCACCAGAAGTGGTAGTGGTGCCCCACCATCTGTTTGAAGCAACTGATAAGCCGTTTGGCGGAAACCCATACTTAAACTCATCCATTCCCTTGATGATCGTTAAACTTGGAGTCACACCTTGCTGCTGCTGCTGCTGTACTTTCTGAGGGGACATAGTGTCACCTTGTCTTCGAATAACAAAAGAACCCTAATTAACGATCTTACAAGAAAAGAAGAGATGTGGGTTAGGAACAAAGTTAAAAACCATACCCAAGTGCAGAAGTAGCATCTAGTGATTTAAGGATGTCTTCAATGCTTTTCCCAGCTAAAACCTGCACTTTGAGATATCCCTAAATAAGCAAATCACCAAGTAATAAATAAATTTGATGAATTTGTTATACCTTCCTATAAGGCCACCTCTCGAGCCCATTTTCCCTGCAGATTTTCTTAAGCACGCTTACACATACACCTGAATAAAGACTCAGAAAACAAATACAGATTCTTTTTTTATCGAAAAAAAACACATACAGATTCTTAGCTTTAGTATTAAAAGGGAAAAGATGTAGAAGAAAGAAACAGAGAAACACTTAAATTAGACCTAGATAGTTAGCGGCATCGGAGAGGGGAAGGGAGAAATAAACGGAGATGGCGTCGAGCGTTAGTGATTGAGCACCACCACCACCCGCCTCTGCTGCTGTTATGCTCTGCTGCCGCCAACTCATTCTCCCTTTAGCCGTTTATCATACAGTATTTACTATTTATTTATTTATTCCTAAAAAGAAAGGAGGTTGTAACGCTAGTCTTGTCGTGACTTTTGCGCAAACAAAGAGAGCAGGCGCAGTGCAGACAAGAGATGACCATGGATTCTAACCTTACTTCATAAACACACTTATTTAGTATTGTTGGCTTTTTGGATTTAAAGTAAATTAAACATATCATTCATAAATATATTTGTTTGACTTATGTTTGCATTCATTTTAAAATACTAATGTTCTAAAAATTAAAAATTAAGCTGATAAATTAAAAAATTTAAGATTTAAAAAAATTATACTATCATATAATCGGTTAAAAATTAAATATAATTAAAAATTTTAAAGTTTAATTAAAAAATTTAAATAATAATTAATTTATTTTAATTTATAAAAATGCATTAATTTATAGAAAGTTAAATAATAATTAATTAATTGGTTGATTTATAAAAAATTCATCAAATTTTTAATGTTAATCGAAAAGATAAAAAATTCAAAATTCAAAATTGGGTATTTGTTGATTTATAAAAAATTCAACCAATTTTTAACAAAAAATTAAAATTAAAATTTTTACAGTTAAATCAGTTACATCTGTTGAGTTTTTAATAATTACAAAATACACCCAATTTTTGCCTTATTTTACAACCAAAAATGGATCTTTTACAAATAAAAATAACACTTTTTATTTGATTTAATACAAGATATTTTTGCTCAAATTACAAACTGCAACATTTTGTACTAGTTGTTTGAGCTACTATAACTCCACACAATTAATATATACAAATGAAAACATACACACATATACATATAATCTTCATAATTTACATGTGCATATGAAAACACATGAATATGTATTGCTTCTTCAATAACCCTTCTCCTTTAATTCTCTTTGCATCCTCTCTTTCCCATTACACATCCAGAATTTCTACAACTTATGCAGAAGAAACACAGGTCAGCTGATTGTTAGACAACACCAAAGTAGCAGCATTGCTGGGAGTAAAAAGAAAGCAATTTCAGCATCAATCTTGAATTTCTGGAAAGGAAAACCTATAGTATTGCTTGTAAACATGTATGATCATCAATTAGATTAGTAAACAAAAATTGTAAAGCCACCATGCTTTATAACCAAAGATGCCATAAATGACAATTTGTTAGGCCATACAATCCACAAGCTCCATCTTAGAAAGACCAAACTTCATGTAGTCATTAGAAATGACTTTTATGAGCAGCAGTCACACACATGAGTATTAGAAACAAAACCATCCTTAATAAACTTAAAGCTCGGATCAAAGAAGAGAAAATAATGGCTGAACTAGACGTATCCACCATCTCTGTGTATCAAAAGCCTGAAGCTCTTTACACAATCTGGACAGATAGAAGCAAACTTAAGGCAAATCTGAGAAGAACATAAGGCTTCCAGTCACTGGACATCAAACCGAACCACAGACGACAAAGAGCTATGGGAAGGGGAAACAAAAGCATTGTCCCTGAACAATTCAATCTGGAAGCCTCTGAATCTGCCCCGAATTAACGACAACTTGAACCAACAGAAACTTACGTTCCCCAACTAATTTTTAACCAAACCTTAGAAGGCAATACAAGATAAGAAAAACTACAAAACAAGATTCACTGGCAAGAAACAGACAAACGCCACAAATTAAGACACAATTACTATCAAACAAGATGAGTGCAACACCGACAAGTGCAACCACGTGATTTTTTAGGACATGTCAATATCATATGAGTTGCTTAACCTAATAGCAAACAATCTTTGGAAATTCTGCAAATGCATCTTCATCTGTAAATTTAGTGGAGATGACATCAAGGGGCAATGATACATATTAGGAATATGCAATTGCAACTGTTCATTCAGTCCTTTTCTTTATCAAGCATTCTTCATAGTGCATCAAATAGGTGACCGGAAAATCTTCAGCCATAACTAGCAAACATAAGCAGATCGAATATAGCACCCAGACCAAAATTATTGTCATCTGAAGACTATAACTAGCCTTTAAAAATAGATAACTAATGAAGCTACCCACATGGAAATAACAATTCAAAAATATTGTTTCTGGTAGCTTAAGAAACTTATAGACTAAAGAAACAAAATTTTCAGATTAATGAAAGCCATAAGAATCAATTACAGCAGCTACCTTGCCTACTCTTCGAAGATTCCTGCATCCTTATTGGTTTTGTTTAACATGTCATGCAACAAATACCAATGATCTACTGTGGACGTCTACAACAAGAACTCTGGCCTGACTTAATTCAGTCCCTTCCATAAAAACAGACTATCAACATAAGTATCCAAGAAGAATGAGTAGGGATCACCACAAATATCTAACGGACTAATCCTGTTACTCTCAGGGTCATATGAAACCAGCAACCCATGGCTCATCACCAGTAGAATTTCACCATTTCCCCTAAGGCCTAATGCCTTAGAGACTCCACACGTTAAATGAATTTTGTATTGTTTAAGCCAAGACTCTGAAACACCATACTCTTTCATCACCCAAATATAACAAATTGAGGAGTGCTGCTCCGGCCACACATTCTTGTACCAAATCAAAGAAAGTGATCCCCCAAGTACAGAAAGGCTCATTTTGTTTCTGCAGCCTAAGTTGGAAGTCTCTTCCGGTATCTCCAGTTGTCCAAATACTTCATTGGATACATCAAATGTAGCCACAACCAGTTTTTGCTGACCGCCCAACTCCTTATTTGGCAAAGTACAACCGACCCAATGGATAGCTTCGTTCAGAAATGCCTGCTGTGAGCTTCTGTCTATAACAAAATCAGGATAAGGGATCACCGTGACTTTACTATTCCTCCAAGCACCCAAACGCAGGTCAAAGATCTCAACCTCTTTCCAAACCACTTGAGACGGATAATCAGCAACAAAATATACAACTTTCACAACCTTGTAATTAATACTTTTCGAATCAAATCCAAACCCAAGAACCGCGTCGAAACAGCGAGAATCAATGTTGTGTTTAAGCGGAACATTCGCAAACTTTCTCACCAAAGGATTCCATAGAATTATGGATTGGGGACAACCCCTTTGTTTCGAGTGATAATCAGTCAAGCAAAGCAACCCGTTACAGGAACCGACAATCTGAAAATAATCCAGACTGCTCTTAAAAGGCCAATTAAGCTGGTGAGTTGCTACCAGTGAGCCATCATCATCAAAGTTCAAGGTGAAAGTCTCTTTCCCTTGAACTTTAGAGTAGCGCCTGATAATAAATCGATTGGCTTTCTTGTGGTTGTTGGTGGCAGCGAATTGGGTATACAGAGAAACGAAAGTAGGATCAGTTATAAGACAGTGCCATGACTTGCAGACGCATATGAAGCGAAGAAGTGATTCAACAGGAAGCCTTAAAAAGATCTCAACCAACACTTCTGGAGGTAAGTAATCTGACATCAATAACAGCAACGAAGTTTTGGACCTGCGGTAGGAGGAAGAAGAAGAAGGAAGAGAATCGAAGCGTTATGGTTGTTCCCTTCAGTAATCAGTAAAAATTGCAATCTTGGTACGCAATTTAGTTCAGGATATCTGAAAGGAGAGGAGAACTGTGAAAATTATTGAGACCAAAGCACACCCACAGAACAGTCCGAGGATGCTGGAATCACGGATGCTCGCTTGGGTAGGTAAGAAAGGAGTGCAAAAGTAACAAAACAAAGTTTGTAGCTTTCACTCTTTTATGCGGTTTGACAACGACGTTGCCCGTTTATTGCCTTGAAAAAATTGGCCTTATTTAATCTTTTACTCTCACACTTAAAAAGATGTATAATCCAGGATAACCACAATCTTGGTCGTAAACATTTATCAATTATCAACAGTTGAACTTTAGTACCTATCATACTGTTTAAAAATGAAACAAGTCGGTGTTAAATGATCAGATCCGTCAAACCTACACCATGTAGCTAACAACAGATCCTAATAACTTCAATGTCCAGATATGTGACAATCATTTGGATTGTTTTCGGTGACTTGGAATGAATATGATGTACCACAGCATATGAACAGTAAAAATTGAAACCATTGCGTATTGATTTTTTTTGTGAACAAAAGAGAGCTCTCCAAGTTTCAGGTCACTTGGTTTTATCATTTGTTACCTGATACAGACAGGAAAGAATTTGACGCGGATACCTCCAGTACACATGAAAACTATTTACAGGCTCAACGCCAAACTGCGCATCCACAACAGTCAGTAAGCAATTCAATTGTTGGCAGTTATGGCGAGCCAGCAGCTTTCTGGGATCACAATCCAGCTTCCACCTGTTCCAAACACCACAACCTAAACGTCCACCAATTTTGCTTCTCTTTAATCTGTACAGCGGTAGAAATATTTGTTCTTTGTGCCAATGCTCGTCATATTGGACTTGCTTTCAACACCTGCAAATTGAACCAAAACAACTATTATGTTGGATCCAATGTCATTTAACTGCAGAACTGTAGAGAGAGTAAAATATCATTTCTGCAATCAAAATGCCTTCGGGGACCAACTGGCATGAAAATTATATTGACCAATCAAAGAACAAAACTGTATTAAGAGAGAAAACACTGTTAGCATCCTTAATATGGCTATTAGAAGGTTCCAACTTGGGACAACTCAAATCCTGCAAAAGTCTCATCCTAAGGTCTTTTAATTACCCACTAACCAGATTGAGGAATGGAACAATCATGCTAATTGGAAACTGATACCAAAAGAGTCAATCAGTATATTTTAATGGCTCAATTTAGGTCAAATACTTTGTTACACAGCTGGAAATAGTTGAAACAAATATAGGGGATCAAATCTTTCGAATTGGTCCCATGTCACCTGTATTTCAAATTCTCATGCACCATACATGTCTGGAGAGAGATCTATGGAGATGTTACATCAGGGTGTCATACAGATATGTGTTTCGGTGTAGGATCTAGTAACAGGACAACTCACAAGAAAATCTTCTTTTTCCTTAATTTTTCTCCTTCCTAGGCCCTAATGTTCCTGCTTAAAAAACATGCTTTTAACAAGTTTTATGTCTAACTGTTATTTTACAAAAATTCAAACTGCCTTCATATTCATTCTAATGCTCTTTTAACAGACTGAATACATAGTGTTTAAGAAATACAATAGAATAGAAATCTGCTAACTTATTTTTATACTAAAAATAGACTTTTGAAAATATTATTATTAAATAAGATAACTACCACCTAAATAAGATAATTACTACAGAAACACAAGATAACTACTCTAAAAACATAAGATTAACTTTCTAATTTCTCTCCTTGTATAGTTCTTCCCTAAGAATACACTTTGCATATCATTACTGTAGGAAAATCCCGGTGTGTACATCACATGTACACGGTGCGGAAAACAAAAATTTTTGTTCCGGGACCTTCCCG
>JANVCL010000002.1:13673827-13691158 GCA_026546855.1 Erythroxylum incrassatum | reverse complement strand
CAGCTGGAGACAAAATCCTACGTTCTAAATTTTCTTCCATTAAAGTAAAGAATCTGTGTTGAAAAAGTTTAAGATCTCAAGGACGTCTTCCAATTCAAGAACATATTCTGTGCTAGTTTAAACACTGTATCAACTGCTAGGAAACTCACAACACAAAGACCTATATATTCAACAGCTTGTTCAACATGGACAATCTCAGTCCACCAACCTTCAGTGGAAATGATAGTTCCACTTCCAAGTTCATGATTTCCCTTTTAAGTGTCAACCATTGACATCAACAATTCTCCCCTTGAAGACAAGGGAGAAACATAGAGCAATACATTCTCAAAACAAAAGTTGATGAGCAGTTGCTGCCATTAGTAACCTCCAGTCACCAACACACTGACAATGGCCTACCAGCAATTGCTAATCTATCCTTCCCAAATATTCCAATCAACAAGAAGCACAGCGGACCACTTATTCCAAATGAAATTCAAATATAATAATCATTTTCATTATCATATTACAGAATTTCCATGGAAATATTTATCCAAAGAAAAATAGTCCAAGAAGCAGCTATTGACTCATTGAAAAAGGTAAAATAAATTGTTCAAAGCTAAAACTAACTTCAAATTTCCTTCCAGGGATTTTACTTTTCACAAGATTCTCATTTCTTTCTTTATCTATTGCCCATCCATTGAAAACCTCATGCCCAGAAGGCTTAAAACATTCATTGCAAGAAGCATTGCTGCCTTTAACCCCTTTTCATGTTTGGTCACTTTGCCAAATCTAAAAATATGCATCACATTAGCAATTACATCCAAATTTTTAGGCAAATGACAGCCCTCAATTTCCTTCAAACCACCACTTAGAACACTCTGACGAGAGAACTGCATCAGCAAATTATGATAAAAGATTTCTTATTCTGTACAATGACTTTGTATGCCATTATCTTTATATCACATGAACTCTGAATGTGCCATTTTAAGAATGGAGCTTCAAGGATGGAAGTGGTATGTATGCCTGAGTAGATCATATTATAATATTCATATGGATATGAAAAGAAAGAGGCCCTACAGAAGAAGTTCACAAAATTTTCATTCGTTTTTTATTTTTATAATGAAAACAAATAAATGGGACCTATGAAGAAAAAATTGAACTCAATTGTTAAAGTCATTGTTGAGGTTCCACAACAAGTTGATCTATTAACATGTGCACTGGAAAGTAGCCTGCTGTGCTTAAATATGAACATAACACGCGCCCAACTATACCTTACACTGAAACTTGATTTTAATTACAAAACAGTAAGTAGCTTAAGTTGAACTTAGGAAATTTTGGTCATAAAGGCAATGAAACCATGTTAAGAGACCACTGCACTCAAACACTGAAGTAGTTGGATTATGCCCATCAACTAAATTGTACATATTTCTGAGCGGAACAAAAACCAAGTACCAACACCTAATTTTCAAAAAGTTATAGCATTGTAATCAATGGTATTTTCATTTCAATCCCTTGAATCCTGGCAATAAGTTATAGGCTGAAGATAATAGTAATAATCCTCTAGGGTGAGAAGAAGGAAGGCTCAAGTTTCCAATGCAGAAAGTATGCTTTCAAGTAGATATCATGAACATCACAATTGTCAGTAGTTTGTTATCAAAAATGAGTAATCAACATAGCTTACGTTGAAGTTAGAGAAAGTACCTAAAAAGTAGTATACAACTAGAAGAAATGTTGTCTTTGTTTCGTGTAATTTCTTCAGATTCCAACAATAAAATAACTGTGCCAAAAAATGGGTTATAAGAGAACTTTACAGAATTCTAACACTAATAATAGCCGTTGACTACTTACAGGAACCTCAGTAAGAAGAGCTAACAACGAACTTGAGGTGAAACATATGACAGATATGACTGCAAGACCAGCAATCTGCATATCATAATAAGTGTTATAGATTCTCAGCGCTCAATAAATTAAATGAGCATTTTAATTAACACAGGAATAAGTTACACTATGTTTCCATAAATGATAGGGGTTGCAGTAGTAGAAATGAAATTTATTACTGGGTAGTCTTCTGTGAAGATACAAAGCAAACACCAAAGCGAAAATCATGAAAGAAACAAATAATAAGTACATACAAAGATTACCAGATTAATTACCTTCCACATCTCAGATGAAGCATTTTCATAAGTCACTCCCCTCAATTTAAGAAATAGGAGAAGACCTGAAAAATAAAAATTACATCATCATCCAAAGAAGAAACATTTGAAAATATAAAACCCACTCTTTTTAGGTAAATAAACACCCATTAGAGTTGAAAAATCACATGCAAAAAATAAAAGCAAACTCATGCAAACTAAACGATCACTTTTGGCTTCTAACAGAATTTAGGCCTCATGACAAAAAAAGTAATATCAGTCTTTCCTGAAGCATATATATCATAATTACACCCACAATTTTTAGTTCACATCTCAGTTATGGATAACCAATCATATTCTTTATCCTAGTATTCATGTATATGGAAAACTCAAAATAGGTATTTAAAGTTTCCTAGAAAAGAAAGCCACTTTGTAAGTACATCTGAATATTTAGTGACAACAAAAATGTTAGGACTCCAACCTTAGAATAATAGAGTTTCTTCTATATTATTGCAATATCACTATAATGTGTATACCACTATCGTATAGAACTAGAGTATCTCTCCCTAACCACCCTAACCAGAGCAGATTTGCTCCTCAGAAGGTGGTAATCCTTCTGTCACTTTTCTCACAAATATTCTCCTCCCCTCTCTCTTCTCTGCCTACCCCTTTATAGGCCCCCCCTTAGGTACATTCGGTTATGCCACCTCAGCTGAACTAACTCCCTCTGGAATAACTATCTCTCTCTTTCCCGAAGATCCTAACAAAAAATGGTTTCTTAATAATTGAAGTAAGAAACGATGAATTGGGATGCCTTCATAAACCTCATTTCTTTGTTAATTTTTGAAGGTTTGAGCTTAAGATTAAACCTTGAGATCAGTCTGGGTTTTCAACTAGCTTTCATTGCATTACCATGCGTAAATCATCTGTGTACATATTGGACGATCTTCCGTCATGAAACATAAGTTCCTCTTCAAAACAAATGTTTTCACCTCTCTTTTCCAGTTAAAACATGGCATCAAAGCCACAAATTTTAGGAAACAAAACAACAAGATGACAAGAAAAAAGGAGAGAATTGTTGTACATGTGAACAAGACAAAATTGTACTGTTCACCCGACTATTCATAGAGTGATACCATGATAGCAAACACTATCATGGTGAAGAATACAACCATGGTAATGTAGACAGTCCTTTTTTTCCCCGGGCCAAAGATTTCTTGTCTCATGATAATTTTTTGTTTGTTTTTTCTTGAAGATTTTGTTCCATTTTTTTCTTAAGAATTTTGTTTACATTAACCTTTGAAGATTTTTCCTTGAAATCAACTTCAATTGTAGATATTAGAGAGCTCAACTACAGTAGCATAACTTGATATAACCCAACTGAGAAAAGTCTTATGAGGTGGTGGTTGTTTTTTATGTAGTGGAGTCAAACCTAGAACCAACTTCAAAAGTAGGGGCATGTGTTTCAATCAAATTCTTCTAAGAGGGAAGAGTCTCATGATGATAAGTTCCAATTCTAAATAGATCGAAAAGAATTAAAGGGGTTTAGGCTATTTAAATAGATGTTCCAGTAATAACTTGGAGCATACATAAAATCTATGCTCCAATGCGAAGGGAGGTATGAGAATGTCAAGAAAGTTTGACCCTGAGATCAAGCCTTAGATCAATCTAGGTTGTTAACCTCAACCTTAAATAGCTTTCAATGTATAACCATACATGAATCATCTTTGTAGATATAGGACCATCAACTGCACATAACCCATAAGTTCTGTTCTAAAGAATCGCTTTTCACCTTTCTTTTACTAGTTCCAACAATTTCTAAATAGAGTGAAAACACGTGCTTCAGAATCAGTTCTCTCAATTATTTATTTTCTCACGGCCTCAACAAGCATTCTTAAGTCTGCTAGTCTTATACCTCATAAAATAAGCCTTGGAAAAGAAGGAATAAAACTTCAACCCAATTGTTTCTTTGAGAGAAACAGGGAAATATCAAGGCAAAAGTGGGAAAGGAATTGCTAACATATTCTTAATGTGTTAGATCTAATATAATTCAATAGACACTTGGAAGTGTAATGACCTCAAAGAAATGTTGGATTTAACAGGGGTATTATGTTATAACTTCAAAAGATGTACCATGCAACATTTGGATAAAAAATTGTTAAGCGGTACTGTCAAAAAGGTGATGTAAATGTTATTCACATCACAATGCAGTACTTGGTTAACCACGGGCAGAAGATTCAAGGGAAATTCATAGTGAAGTGCACACACTGCAATGAAGAGAAAAATTTAATAGTTACTCACCATAACTACCTAAAGTTAATCCCAACAAAAGGATGGCAATGGCGAAAAGTTTTACATAGACCTGCACGATAGATGAGATTAGAATACTGGTGAAAGGGAGTGAAGACAGAAGTGTATTTTCTTTTCTTTAATATTTTGGGGAAGAAAAACTTTTTGAACCCTTGAAGACAGGATAATGCACTAACATCTTGCACAGAAAATTGCACAACATAAGTGGCAGCTAAGCATCTAATGAGTTACAATCGGGCAAGCATTTGAAGCAGAGATGTAGATTATTTTTACCTGCGCAACTATAGAAGAATCAATAGGATTCTTCCCTGCACCAATCCAGATCAAAACAGCAAATAGGGCCATTAAGATAAAAGTCATCACAACAACCTGGCAGATGGAAACCAGTTTACGAATCCCAGTCAGATATATCAACATAAGAAAGGGAAAGAGATGGAGAGGAGGAGGGAGACAGAGAAGAGGAAATAGTCAACTACAGTGTTGAACTGCTTGTTTTTCATACCACAATCACAAACTTTTGTCTGCTACCAATGTGGATGCCACAAAATGAGCAGCATCTCCACCGATAATCCACATGGGATAAATTAGGTTTACCCTTAGAACTTTCTAACAAAGGCTGTTGACTGCAATTTTCTTCATCTTCATCTTCGTCTTCTTCATCATTTGCCT
The DNA here is from genome assembly GCA_026546855.1 of Erythroxylum incrassatum. Taxonomy (NCBI): domain Eukaryota; kingdom Viridiplantae; phylum Streptophyta; class Magnoliopsida; order Malpighiales; family Erythroxylaceae; genus Erythroxylum; species Erythroxylum incrassatum. The sequence goes on along the minus strand of JANVCL010000002.1, from coordinate 13,686,068 downwards.
GATGGCAAAGGTCGACCCTATAAATCATTTCCATGAATGCATACATGTATCTCATAAATTATGTTGCACCACTCTAAATAATATGTCTACCGCATTACAAACTCTACATGATATGCCATAAAATATCATCTCCATCATCCGTCTCCGTCAATAAACAAGAAAATCACAAAATATACCTTAACTTCATGTTTCCTCAACAATATTATCAAGACAGAAGATTCGGAAAATTATCATAATTGAAATCAAATCCTTCTAACAAGCTTTTAACGTAAATTTCAGAAAGTAATTATTCAAAATGTGATATCTTTTAGTATCCTACTAGTGCATAATACTTAGTTTTGGAACTAAGCATTTAAAGGAAAGAAAGTTGAGGAAAAAGGGTAAATGCAAGTTAACAGAAATAAAACCATCATTGGTAGTTTTGTTTGAATTGAGTGAAAATGGCTATGACAAAAAGGGAAGGAAACATGTTGCGGTTTCTGGGCTGATTATGGGTTGATAAGGTACGGTTTCTTGTGTGATTATGTCTGATTGTAAACACCTATGGTAGGCTAATGTTTCAAAGTAAATATGGTAGGCAAGTGGAGAGGAGCATACTGGTAAGGCAGTCTTGTGAGTGAATTTCCTCATGTCTTTTGTGTATTCAGAGATTACATACAGTTAATCTCTTGTATTGTACATATCCTTTAATTCTTTATAAAATTTACTGATTTATAAAAAAAAGGGGGGGAGAATAAATTATATCATTAATACAAATGAGCTTGTTCAATTAATTTTATTTTCACTTTTTTCCAAATTTAGGAAGGGTATTTTTATCAAGTTTCAAGGAAAAATCACTCCCAGTTTTCATCACTCTCTATTCTTATGCGTCCCAAACAGGTAAAGATAGAATCTTCAAACATTTTATTTCTCCCCTATTTCTCTTAAGTCAAGTCCCATATAAGGTTTTAACTGCAACCCAATAATCTACTCGAATATTTCTACTCGTATCTATCCTAGAAAGATGGCTAAACTTAAACCTAATGGTCTAGGAAGTGTTGACTAAGGACACCATTTTAGTTCACATATTTCTAAACACTAAACTTTATAAACATTATTAAACCATAAATTGACAAGGCACTGAAAAGTAAAAACTAATCCATATCAGGCAACTCGGAAATTATTTGCTAAAACATGGCCAGAAAATTGAAGTTAGTTGATAAATAGGTCAATGCATAGTTATACTATCTTTTATGCCAAAGCTGCAGGTTATTTGTGGAGGAGGACAACTAGGGATGGCAAGTTAGCCAAAGCCTGGCCTTACCCAGCTCGAAGCCAACAAGTCAAACCCAGTTTGACCGAGCTCGAGCTCAAGCTCGGGCTCGGGTTCATGAATTCAGGCTTACCAATCATGATGGTATCGGTCATGCCCTAAAATCTCTTAACAAATTGCAATAAATGGTATTGGAAATGATGAAGCGCGGCAAAACTTGCGAAAGGAAAATTAAATTGTATAATCAGGTATATTGTCCCAAAACATTACACTTACCAGAAAGACAGAAGAAGAAGAAATGCAGCAAGAAACAGAATTTCAGGAAAGGCTGCAAGTATAATTTCATAATTTTAGAATTTTAGGACCAGTAAAGAATATTAAAGGAGTTGTAGTACAACAAATCAATGACAACATACCCATGAAGAAGAAACCACATGCATTGGACCACCAAAGCCATCCATTACAGGTAGCAATAGGTGTAAGTATAAAATAAAGGAAGTACCCTGCAAAAACAAGAAACTAAATGATATGTAATATATTTACAAATGGCTCCATGGAATCTCGTAAATTATGAACTCAAGAACCAAAGAAACGGATCAGCTGTCCCCTTCCTCGTGATGGATTCAGAGACGACTAGCATCTCCCACAGAAAAGCTTTGGAGTTTAAATTAGTTACTTTCGGCAGCTTGTTTGTACTTTATAATTTTATTGGTGATGGATCCAGAGACTGAACTCATAGAAATATCAATTTCAATTTCGATTCCAAGAAGAGCCATATACTTTAAATTTTTCTCATATCAAGCTTGGTCCCAAAAAGGTTTTGAATTAGTAACTAAAGAGATAATGGAACTGGACCAATATAATTATAAAGTACAAACAACCATTTATTCCAAAAAGATGTTTAAAAAGTTTGTTCATTTAAAAATAAAATGCACATCTTAGAGCCATGGAATCAAGAAACCATGGATACAAGAAAACAAAATGTTCAAAGACAACTATTCAAAATGTCAATTATTGCAAACATTTCCAATATATCGTAATTATTCAAATATCACACATCAATACGGATACACAATGAATAAGACTTCAAAAAAGGTCAGTAACTCATGTCTTCAGCAGTGTCTCCAAGTGAAAATAGATTCCCCTTTTAATGATCGAATTACTTGCGGCCCAACATGAATTCATATTTATTATTAATACCACCTATAAGTAAATCGAGAGTGACGTTTATTCATGATAAGAATCATAACATTTAAGCCTTACCCAAGTTTGAAGACCCAATCATGAGATGGAGTACCTGCAATTCAAATTTGCTCCAGCTAATAAGTATCTTTGAGGAATTCTAACTACAAGGCATTAAGTGCCATAGAGAAATATTTCAAATTAGGCAGAAAACTCTTTGCAGAGTGCATAGCATGGAGGCAATGATGCAGGTATCAAGAGGAAGAACTAATCAAATAGGAAAAATAAAACAATGTCTTGCTTGAGGGATGTATTGTTTAGCTCATATCAGGAACATTGTTTTATAGGTTTTAATAAACAAAATCTTGAGATAAAGAATCCCCATTTGAGTACAAGCATTTCATTTCACATTTTGTCATTATTTTGCAGAGCAACTTTGAATTTTAAAAACCAGAAAATCTCAAACTTTCACTTCTTTTTTCCTTATTTTTTATTAACCCAGTAATGAGTTTAAGACACACAATCTCCACAGTAACAGTCCAAATGATGGAACTGACTGGAATATTTCTACATGAATGTCAGATAGTGCTACAATGGAAGACAGTGAGATGCTCTTGAAGTTCTTCAAACCTGAGAAGCTTTCCATAGCACTCTGTTCAGTTTTTTTAGAAATTGTTTCCTAATCATTATCTCATTTTTCATTAGATATCTGAATTCATCATACATGACCAGTTGCTGCTTCGAAAATGTTAAAAGGTATGTTAAAACAAGTGCATGTATTCTAATCATCTCAAGCCTCTGAGAAGAATGATGGTAAATTCAATAGCTTGAAGCATCTGATTTTATTATTAAAAGGATTTAAGGTATTGAATTATTTCTGATAGATGCAAGCAATATAGTTTTAAATTGTAAGAGAATTAAAGAAAATATAGACCCACACCCACCTCTGTTAATTCCACAATCCCCAAATATAAAAGAAAATAGGACAGTTCAACAATGATTGATATTCATGATAGACAAAACTAGGTTTTAGCAAACCCCTAAGAGAACCATTTAAAAGACTCCAAAAGCCCAGCAAAACCAAAAGACTACCAACTAAAAGTTTTGGAGTAAAAATTAACCCACAGCTTATGTATGCAAAATGCCACCAGAGGGAAAGGCCACTACTTATGAAAATGGATATACTAAAGAAGGTTTTATCAGTTATACAACTGAACGGATTTGCATGCAGTGGCCACAGCTATTGCTTACTTTTTGACGTGTCCATCCAACTTGCCAAGTCCGAAATTGAATCCGTGTCAGCTGGGAAAACAGAGCCGCACTATGTCAGAACCGGTGTCCCAAATCACCGACATAAATTAATAGCAGAATGATCAACCATCCTGACAATGAGGTAGTGAACAAAATCATGATGCAAAGCATCTCAAATAGCTTTTATCATGGGCCATAAGGCCCCTATAATAACTAATCAACTCTGTGATAAATTTCAATACATTTCCAACCTTGCAATGGACGACAACTAGGGAAAGGTTGTGTAAGTTACTCGAAGACACAATGTAATGTTGGATAACAACTACAACATAGAGAAGGCCTTTCACTGCTCCCTTAGCATGCAACGGTCTTATCATAGCATCCTCATCCCAAACTAAAACTATGGAACAATCTTCCATATTTTAACTAAATGTGCATCTATATAAGGTTCTTCGATATGTACTCACGGGTTGAATAGTAAGTTAAAGATTTGCTCAACTAAATAGATTGACAGAAGCGATCGAATTCCTAATCAAAAGTTTGTCAATAGGTTCCTTAATACTTCGTTCACATAATGAGCCAGTCTCGATTAAATCGACAAATATTTGGCCGATAGAGTCAATATGTAGTTTCTGTAATTAAACTTTCTGCAAATTCAATAAATTTTCTTGCGTTCAGAAGTACCAAGATACAAATAACTCTAACCAATGCAAAAAAAAAATCATTTGACAACTATATTTCCTTCTCGCACATTTTACCACGTAATTGCGTTTGTGGAACCCTTCAACTGAAAAATTGTAAGGACGCAAAAGAAAAGGAAACAACTAAGAAGCCCCAGTAAACAAACCCTTCAACATTTTCTTTTCCAAGAAATCCGGTTGACAAACGATAGAACACACAAAAGAAAATAGTAAAAATAACGAAACTTTCAGCCTCAATTCTGGTCAACATGTAGGGAACTCCTCGAAAGACACCTGATAGACAATAAAGAACAAAAGGCAAACGCAATTCTGTGTACATGCAATCAGGCATAACCAGAAGGTAGCCAACATCAGAATCCGAGATTGGAGATGAAGAAGAACAAGTGACAGAGAGAATGCAGTCAAAGATAATACCTGAAAAAAAGCAATGAAGGCAAGAGCAGCATCGACGCAGGCCAGAGCTACAGTAACAATCAGAAACTCGAAAAGATAGAAACTTGAACCGAGATTCAACATTTTGATTTCCAAACAAATTCAGCAGCTTGAACAGGGAAAAGAGAAAAAGGGAAACAAAAAGAATTGGATGAAGGGGAGCGAAGGGTGTCAGGGTCTGAATGGTTTAGAGTCGTAAAAGAAAAAAGAATGATAACAAAAAAAAAAGGTGTTTTCGTGATTGATGTGAGTGTCAGTAGAAAGAGACGGAAGACATGCGTGTTATATGTTGTTTTCTGAATCTCACTCTCAACTTCGCCTTTGTTACTTCATATTGCTCTTCGATTTTATTTTGATCCACTTAGGGTTGGATTTAATTGGTTTGAGGTTTGACTATTTCTAATTAAGCATTGGATTAAATTAGGCAATGTAAAAGATGGAATCTTCATCCTGCATCTCTTTTCCTATCATATGTACATTCTAATGTTGAGTGATTACTAAGAAAAACCCAAAATCCTCATTATTAGGAATTTAATATAGCTTTGAAGAAGATCATGAACTAATTGATGTCAACCATTAATACAAAAAACTCATTAAGCTACTACTTCCTATGAAGTGACTTGGAATACAAGTTTTTGTGTTGATAATTGAACTCATAATTTTAGAAGGTTGTTTCATAAGTTTGAACCAACACTTGGGGGGATGGGGATGCGGCGTCCCTGCCCTTGCCCTGAGGATGGATTTTGGCATCTAATTAGATTATGACTTCCAGCTAAATTGGGTCCGTTCCTCTTTTTAGATTTTCCGCTGGGCTTGCTTTTCTTGCAACTTTCGGACCACAAACGAACGCCATACGTGTACTTTTCCAAACTGGTAAGTAAAGTCAAATTTAATATGATCGAGACTTGAATTCGGTACCTCTCTCTTAATAGAATATGTTCACACAGTGAATAACCTCTAATGCACTGCCTGCTCAATGCGGAAGTTCGTCTTACCAACAACCTATGTGTTCTCTCGTCACTGGTACCCTTTTATATCGTAACCAAGGATTGAGTCTCAGAGTAATATATTTTAAACGCTTTCTAAATCACACGGCAGAACTTCAATTAAAGATAACATAAGATAAATAATATGAGCATCTAAAATTATGATTTCAATTGAAAGTCCATTTAAAACCGGACGCATATAAAAAATTCAATTGATTTAATTATAAAAATTTTGAATTGTTTAATTTTTCGGTTCAGTTTTTAATTTTTTTGTTAAGTTTACTTTAATACTTTTATTGTAATTTATCAATTAATTAGTCAATTTTTATTAATTAATAAATTCTTATAGAATAAAATAAATCGATTAATTTTCATTTAACAATTTATTCTTCTAGTAAACTTTAAATTCTTTGACAGTAAGAATAACCCCTTTTAATCATATTTTAAATTCTTCAATTTTATTCCATCTTTAGCTAATTTTATAATGGTATAATAGCAGTTGAAGCTTTCAAATATTTGTTTAAAAGAATGGTTCCATGCGACGAGAAAAACATGCCTTCTAAGGTCTAAGTATATCATCAAATAGTTTGATAACCTAAAACTATAAATATATATATTATTCCGTTAGTTAATTAATAAAATATTTCCTAGCTATATGTACTTTTCTTATGAGACGTGTCCAATGACGAGTTTAGATCTTTTGTCCAATATTATGATGTTTTATTGTATCTAATAAATCTCAACCGTTTATTTATATTAGTTCCGCATGGGATCCACGTAAGGTCCACAAAATAAATAGTTGAGATTTTATAAGACAGAGTAAAACTGGATAGAAGATCTGGTCTCGTCCAATCACATAATTCTTTGGATACTAAATGACCCGGAGAAGCATCAAATATAAATTATTGCAGAGGTTCCAATCAAAGAACATGTAAAGGCCAAAGTTCTTGACGTGGATTCACATTGGATGTGGACATGCAGAATGGCAGATTTGTTCTGATACCAACTCATTCATATCATTTTCGGAGGATCATTTCCAATCACCAAACTTCCTATTTGTGAGTTATCTCATTCGTATAATTAAGAAAGAGTTAAAAAAAAAACCAATTGGTATGAACCTCGAATCAAATTAAGCTTTTTCTTAGCTTTTAGAGTACATTTCTTTTCCTCTTAATATCAACAACATTTAGCAAAAACATGATAGTTTAAGTAGTTGAAAGAAGATTTTTAAGAATTATGGACCTTTTTAATTATTTAAATTATCCGTTATTATGGAAAATAAAGTGCTTAAAAAGCATATACACCAAAAACAAATCTTTTTTATTGTTATAATTAATATAGAGAAGATGATGGGCTAACAATCTTTAGCACAGTGAGCTGCGTGCCCTCAATGTTCTCCTTCCTCAGACACGGTTAATCGGCAGATCTCTATTCACATTAGCTTACACATTACACACGATGGAATTGACCAACGTCAAAATCCCCAACTTAAGTACAAGAATTAGCATCTTCCCTTCGATGATGAGTCACATTCTGATTAAAATAGCTTGGAAAGTTACAGATTGGTTGGTATACAGACATCTTTTAAAAATAGATAATAGCATTATCAATCAGCACATCATTTTCAACATCTTTATTTGAAGAACTGTGGCTTGTTCTTTTCCTGTACCATCTTCAAATTAACACACACACATATCTTCAATATAAAAGTATGGTGACCTAGTTTCTATCAAACGCATCAACCTCGACCTATATAAGCAAGGGGATAAGCGTGGAGGTGGCAGGCAATTCCAAAGTAACGAACAGTGCAAGGATGGGGAAGGAAGTGAGTAAACGAGCAGCGTCGTCCCTGAAAGTATCGAAGAATGAAAATAAACAACTGATCAACAGCTTGATAAAAGTGATGCGTCCCAAGGTCTACATCACTGACAGCTCAAGCTTCAAGAGGCTTGTTCAAGAGTTAACTGGTAACAATGAAACTACTAATACTACTTTCTTATCATCATCATCAAACTCAGTACCTGCAGTTCACACTAGACCGAAGCCGGTTGCCGATGCCCATGACAAAGTTTTGGCCGTAGTGAACATTGAGGAAGATCATGGAAAACCTGAAGAAAGCAGCTTCATCGAGAACACGTCTTTTGAACCATCCCTTGACTCTACTTCACTCGAAATCTGTAACAATCCATACTCCAACATCAATCAGCAGCTATTCTTCGATGACCCCATGTCAGATTATTTGTCGGCGAATCTACAGGAAGCTGATACCGTAGCATTTCAAGACTTTGAGGAGTCGTGGGTACTGGACGTTGAGCCTTATCCTTTCTATGGCCACCATTTTGATCAGATTCATGATCATCAGGAGGAGGTCAGCATATATGACTATGTACTACCTGGACTGCTATGAATGCTTATTCAAGTTCTCTACAACAAGGGCAAATTCTCTCATTTTCCCTAGGATTTTGGCCTTGCGATATTTTTTGATTGTTTATAGTTCCACCGTATAAAGTTAATTTAGAGTAGATCCAATATGTTTGTTGTAAATACAAATATGCAATAGCTTGTTCACGTTTAGAATTTGCAGATTGTACAGAAAGGCAACTCTACTATCTATTCTCTGTATGTATACAGCATATTGTAAAGTTCATTAAGTTGTTTGTTTCCTTAATATATAGAGATTTATGGGCTCATCCATTTTCGTATAGTGCATGCAGATCTTGAGAGCTAGCTAGTTTTGAGTCAGAAACAGTAGAGAATTGCCTAGAGGGGAATTGCATTGGTGATTCATCTTGTTATTGTCAAGGACAATATGCTCTTGAACTTGGGAACAATGTATACCAAGCAGGATTTAGATCTTTTAGGTTACAAGTTCCCCAAAAGCAACAAATTGGAAAGAAAAAGAAACCAAAGAATTCTTCTTCCTTCAATTTGCTCAGTTTCTTCATGCTTTTTAGAAAAATTTTGATCTTAGAAATAGATGCACAAGCTTTATATTCTTCTTCGTATACGTACCTGCATATATAGTGGATTGTCTTTGCCGAAATAACTTCTTCAATCGCAGCCCAAACAGCAATAAATGAATCATTGAATCACAATCCTACGTATCACAATAAGCGCTTACATTGACCAGCTAGAGATAAAACGAGTACAGAGAAGCGTACCATGGCTGACGTAAGGATCAATTCAAGTATATCAGTATCGTTTTCTTTGGGAGTCTATACAGTTATACATCTCCAAAAGCTACGAGTAGTGATACTGGTAGCTGTATACATGTTTACTCAACACAGATGCAGGTCAATTTTCTGTAATATGCTAATACGACTAAAGTAGCAGTGACACAGGCAAGCCCTATTAAGGCATACATGACAATGGACGGACCACAACAAGAATATGGTTTTTTGCCTTGATTCTAAGATAAATTTCCTTAGGCAATCAGGATATTACTCAGGGCAAATTTCAGTAAACACAGGCAACCGCTTCTTTAAGATAGGACCATAAAGAACATCATCAATATAGGCATCAACATCTTCCCTTGAAGGAAACAAAACAATTTGAGAAGGTAAGACGATCTCAATGCCATCGTCGAATGGTGTCCAATTGTTGAAGGCGGTAACGTCTGCCAATAGCATCCCAAAGTCCTCAGATTCGATATTGGGAAGGGAGGATTTATCTCGTTCTGGTTTGAAAAGAATTGGGGTCCTGTCTGAATTTGGAGTAATACGGGTTGGGGTATCGTTCTTGCTAGAAGAATCACATTTGCAGGTGAAAGCAACACCGGTGCTGCTGAATTCAGAGGATGCTTTTTGGCTTGTTGTTGCAGCTGCCTCTTTCGCGATCATCTGATGAAACTGACACTTTAAGCCATACAGGGAAGACTTGCAACCGTGTGCCTTTAAACAGATAAACAACAATTATCATTTACTTGTCAATGCTGGGGAAAGATAGATTCCATTACTGTTTCTCCAGATGTAGGACAGGGATTGCACCTCAGTTTTTTTCTTGATGGGGAAATGCGTTGGACGAAGCTCTTCTTTACCATGTGCAAACTACAAATGAGGAATTAAATATGTCAGCATTCCAAGAACCAAAGTCAATCAACCTTGGAAGCCAAAAACGATGGCCACAGCTCATTTACTGTGACAGTCAAAGCAGAAAATTGATGCATTGTAGTTACAACCCGTTTCGGAGATCAAGAAAGAAAAGGAGGTCATAGCCAGCAAATAGTCAGTTATGCCATCAACTGCCAATCTGTGGTTGTGGACTGAAATTTGACCACACAATTAACAGCGTTAATCACAAAGAATTTGAGAGATAAGCTACAACCATGATCGACATAAATAGCAAGCATGTAGCGAATCCTAATCGCACTTCTAATTAAGTACAATTGATTCAGAAAATTTATTTTTTTCTTATCTTTTTCGATTCTTTCTGATGAAAAACGGAAAAATAACCATTAATGACAGCCAAATCTACGTAAACTCTTCACAACATACAACTTCAAGCGAGACAATAATAATAATGCTGCAAGTAACAAGAATTTGCTGGTTGGATCAAAAATTGTTCTTTTCCTTTCGTTGAAAATGACCAAATTGAGAGAGAAAGGGACCTGGCACTTATAGCCGAAGCGGCAACGCCCAAAGTCCTCCCAAGATCTGCAAAGCTCAGTCTTGAAAGCGCTATTCGTCGACGAAGACGACGACGGCGTCGAACTAGACGATGACCATCCGGAATTCGACAGAAGAGCTCTCAATACCCTCACTCCCCCTCCGCCTCCACCGTCATGGCCACCGTTTACAGACGCCAGCTCATCCATAACCAAGACATCCTCTTCCAGAGGTGTGCCGTATGTCAACACCGGCGACGTCACATTCTCCACAGCAGACAGAGGCGACAACAACGAATTCCTATGCCCGGCGGTGCTTCCGGAGGACTTGTTACTCATTGCCGTAGAACCAGATGACGAGAATGAAGATAGTCCGCCTCCATCATTGCCGCTAAGGTATCGGATGTGAGGGGGAACAAGAACGTTGAGGGATTTGAATCTGGGGAATTTGCCGGAGTTATTGTGTAGGGAGGAGTCCATCAACGTCTCTGGTGAGGAGCCAAAGACAGCAGAAACATTTCCTATTTGGAACTTTAAAATATTTTTATTATTTCATAATCAGCATTTTGAAATTTCCCGCCGAAATAAACATTATCCCATGTAAAGTATTTTCCTCCATTTTCTTTTTCATTAACATGGAATCCATTTCCCCTACAACCTCAGGTAAGCTTTACGCAGTGTTCGGTGTGTGTTCAGGATTGAGAACAGATATCAAGGACATAAAAATTCTGTGATCTGTCGTACACTCATTTTTTTCCGTCTTTAGACTGCATTAGAATAGCGTCTCTGGTAGCTGGGGACGGAACGGAACAGAAATTTGGAGACGAAACGGAATAGAAACCGGAGACAGTGAGTTGTTTGATTTATGATGAACAGAACAGAGAATCTTATCTCCGTCTCCAGGACAGATGTGTTTGATTGTAGGGGACAGAGATAGAAAATAGTACAAATGACGAATATGTCTCTATGATTAGGAAGATGTAATTCAATGGTATTTTTATTATGAATGGTTTGTAATTCAATAGTTTGTATTATTATTATCATTATGTGTAATTAATATTATTATTATTATTATATAATTTGTATATATCATTATTCAAATATATTATTATTAATATTATTATATAATTTGTAATAATAATTATTCAGATTTATTATCATTATTATTATGTCTAATTATTATTATTATTATTATTATTATTATTATTATTATATAATTTGTATTTATTATCATTCAAATTTGTTATTACAATCTACTCAAATTTATTATAATTATGTCTAATAATAATAATAATAATAATAATTTTATTATTATTATTATTTGTTGTTATTACTATTCAAATTTATTATTATTATTATTATTATATAATTTGTATGTTTTATTATTCAAATTATATATTACAATTTATTCAAATTTATCATTATTATGTCTAATTATTATTATTATTATATAATTTGTATGTATATATGTATGTATGTATATACATACATAATACATTTAATAATATTAATATTAATGATATTCAAAACAAAATTAGTAACAATAGGGTCAACATACATTGAAATACATCATCTTAGCATTCATAGAATTAATTACATAATAGGTTCAACATACATTAATATAATTAAATACATTATAAGTTCAACAATCTTTGAAAAAAAACATCTAAGCATTACTGGAACTTATAACATAATTGGTTCATCATACATGCAAGCCTTAGAATTTATTAATAATGTTTTGAAGAATCATTCCCAAAATGGCACTATTCATGAAGCAAGTATTTCCAAGGTTCTGTAATCCTGTCAATCCCAAAGAACCAGCTTCTCCAGATTT
>JANVCL010000002.1:13625996-13636433 GCA_026546855.1 Erythroxylum incrassatum | reverse complement strand
TAATATTATTATTAATTAATCTTATTAATAATTAATATTATTAATAATTAATAATATTAATTATTAATAAGATTAATTAATATTATTAGGTTTGAAAAGATGAGAGACTATTTTTTACGTTTGCAATTTTTGTCCATTGAATAAGAATTTCCGTACTTCAATTTTGAAATGAACAAAAAATTCTGTTCTTGTCTTCTAAAAACGGAACAAAAATAACTGATGACGATAAACAAACAGGACAAAAGACAGAACTTTTACATCTTATCTTTAGTCCTCACCTCTAAAAATGCTATCCAAACGCACGGTAATTGTTGCCCTTAAATTTGGAATGTGTGCCCTCCTTTACATAAACACGATGCTATACGATTTAGGTGTACACTGACTCGATTCCTCTTTTAAGAGAAGACAGGAAATGGGCAACAAGTTAAAGAGTGCTGGAGGCTAAATGCATCTTTTTGTAGTATGATTCAGGCTCTTACGAAAGTTTTGAACTTTTAAACGGAGTCGTTTTCGGCCTTAGAGCTTAATCAAGCCACATCGCTAACGATCATTGCAATATTGTAGTATCAATGTTGGTCAACTCGAAGAACAGCTGTAAATTAAAGAATAAAACCTGTATAAATCAATAATTTTATAATACTATATTAAAAGAAAATTTACAACATTATATTCACGATTTCATAACATAAAATAACAAACTCATAAATGTCTATTTCACTCCTTATTTAAATGATAGCCTAATTTGATTTTATGACATCAAGTGTAAAACTAATGCCCTCAAACCATCTAAGTTGTTATTAACACTCAGTTAAATCTCCTATCACCGTAAAATCTGAAGAGATCTAATAATAAATAGTGTTATTCTTACTTAAGTAGGCTGACTATTTTTTATAGACCTATATGTAAATGTGACATAAAAATATTAAATATATATATATATATAATAATGAAGATGAAAATAAATAAAAATTAAAAAATAATAGCTTAAAAAATGAATATCTAATGCTCTCCAATTATCATCATCTTCATCGACGCCTAATTGCAGTTCCAATAAGATGTGGGGTTTAGAGATGTTTAATAGTACACAACTTTATCCTTGCGTAATTAAGAGGCTGTTTTCGATAAATCTATATTCAATGTATTATGAAGAACTTACAATAAACATGGATGTGCATACATATAAGAGAAATTAGTTAAAATAAATCAACAAATCAAATAAACATAAAAGGTATAAAAAACAACTAAATAAAAAATATAACACAATGAAAATAAGTACTAAAGAGAAACCCGAACTAGAGTGATAAATATAACTGAAAGTAATTAAAGTACTTATAGAAAATGTCTAGAAATAACAATAAATATTAAATAAAATACATACCAGAAGAGATCCGTGCCGATCACAAAAGACTCGTATATGAACATCTGGACTTTATTTAATTATCCTGTCAATTTGAATATTTTAAGTGTCTAAACATTAAAATAAAAAATGAAATTGTGATTAGGCATTCATGTTGTATCCATTTTGACTTCAATATTTTACGTACTTTTAGAAAAACAAACCATGTGTGTGTTAGGGATGCACGTCTGTGGGTTGAGTAGTTTTATCAAAGTTCAAATTGTTATGGAAACCTCAGATGCAATATACAAGTGCTAAGATGTTTATGTTCATTGAATTGTAATTGATGTAGAAATTAAAAAATTGGATTTTTTTTAATGTAAGATTAGCATTGGAGGTTGTGAAGAATATGAATTCCGGTTAATGGATAATGGAGTTGTGAAATTGGAAAATTTTATAGAATAGGGGGACTCACATTTAATTGCTTTCTGTTCAATAGATTAACTAAGAAAAATGCAAAATTTTAAAAACCAGATTGAAGCAGTCGGTCGAACTGGAGAATCGATGATTTAGAGTATAAAACGATCCGATTTAGCTCTTATTTTTTGTGAGTGATTGACTTGTTCATTTTGCGGTCGGATCGGTAAAAACTGCTGAACTGGTGAAAGAAAGAACCGGCCGGTCCATTTAAAATACCTTGATTTTGATAATTTCAACTTGAATGAATATTATAATTAGTGATCTTCTTTTTTAATCTTTTTGATGCAATATGATTAGTGAGCTTTGTTATCTTATTTTGTGTTGTGTTAGTAAACTTAAAAAAATTGTATATTTTAAAGTTTGAAGATTTAAGTTAAATTTACAATTAGATAAATAATTAAATAGTATGTTTAAAAATTATCTTATATATATAATAATAATAAAATAAAAATGTATATATTTATTAATCACTGGTTTGATCACAGTTGAATTCCGGTTGAGTTATTAACTCTTAAATTAGTAGCTTCTCCTGTATATTACTGGTCCGATTTTTTAATCATTGGCTAAATGCAACTGTATGAATAATTAATGTCCGGCCGCATTTAATGCGTCATCAAGTCATGATAGTAACCTAAATGCCTGCCAATAGGCTCTTATCTAAAATGTTGGTTCCAATAATAATATTAATTGTTCAGAAGCAAATACTCCATCATTTTGTTAATTAAGCAAAACTCAAGAAACTAAGAATGGATATTCACACTAATCATATGCTTAATTGAATATGATCTTAATGAGCGTATAGATACGTAAATGTGTGTATCAAAAAGGAAAGAGTGGAATTTAGTAAAATTGAGCGTTGGAATTCGTAGAAAGACGTGCTGGGCACGTGATACATGTGCAGCCCCTCTTTTGAGTGTGGAGGGCCATTATAGCCTTCTGATCTAATCAAACTTCCAAGATGAAATTGCAAGGCGAGTCACATGATTTATAATGATCATACGGTTGGTATAGCCCATTCATCACGAGTAATTAATTAGATACCCCTTTAGTGGGACCTCAATAACAATATTATTAATTTCTTTTGTTCAGAGATGTATACTTCTCTAATCAAAAAGTTATGCTTCCTATCAAAGCCTGTCACTCACACCCCCACTTTTTTCTCCTGCAAGCTATAATGATAGGATATCTGGGGAGGGGAGGGGTATTTAATTAATTAGTTATTAAAAATATTAACTAATAATTCTTAATTATCCATTTTAAAAAGGTTCAACAAAGCTTTGGTCAAAATACGGTTGACATAATTGCCCTTAATTACCGTTGAAGCATTTTCTAATAATTTTGCTGGATTAGTCATAAGTCATCATCAGATTTGAAGCTAATTATTATCCTTCTAATGTGAAAAAAGAATTAAGACCTCTGCCTGCCTGCCAGCCTATAAGGCACGATGTTTTGAATAAGCATGCATACTAGTATGAATTAAATTCAACATAAATGCCTGAACAGAACTTGGCCTAACAAGGAAACAGGCAGGATCCGTACACTCTGAGGTGCTATTAATTACTTTGTTTCCTAGGATGGATGCCTTAATTTGCAACATTTATGTTGATGGATGAGCTAATCCCATTATACGAGAAAGGTTGTAGTTGTAGGTATTCTTCGTATTAAGGTGAGGTTCTGACAGGACAAACTAGTTAGATGGCTAAACAAGAAGCCAAGTCATAAACACTAGAGTTTTATATGTTTAAGAACGAATAATGTGAATTTGTTTTCTTTCAGGTTGAGGTAAGAATATGTGGTAAGGAAAAGGACAGCTTGGTAAGCAAAGTCTGGGCTAGATTTGGAGTTTGGGAGTTCCCTCCAACGGAGTTGACTCACTCTCTCTCTCTCTTTTGTCGACTTTCTCTGCTCACTTTTGCTAGGTTGAGCTTTCATTATGTACTAAACTTTGTTGTTTCCTATTACCTACCTAGATTTAAATGCCCACTTCTGTTCATTTCATTTTTGCTTTTCCTTTACTGTTCTCTCTCTCTCTCTCTCTCTGTTTTCCTCCATTGCAAACCAAGCTTCCTTTCCAACTTTCAAAGAGGTCCCTCTTTCTCCTTTCCTTTCCACACTCGTACAATACCTACCAACTATTGCAACCCATGTTTGCTTTCTGTTTCCCCCAGTATCATCCCTCTCTCCCTATCTTTCACTTGCTCTGTAGCTCTCGTAGCACATTTGGCTTCAAAGATTAGAATTTTGTCTGGCTTTTCTTTGGCATTTTCTTTTATCCTTCACTGTTAATCTTTTGGCCCACTAAAGTCTATAACTTGTGCTTGTAAACTACTCCTCTGTGAAACCGTGCCTTTTGGGGTGTGGGTGTGTGTCTGTGCGTGTCCCTGGTTTTTGGTGGGTTTGTGTTATTTCAGGGCTGCGCTGGCTTATCTATGCTCATAGACTCTTTCTTGCTTCAAGAAAGAGAAGTCCTTTCTTTGCTCTTGTGGGTTCTCAAGGAAGAAGATCAAGGGGGGCTAAGCTTACACCCTCAGATCACCGTAAAGGTAAACGCTTTCCTTCTTATTTCCTTTTTCTTTTCGTTTTTATCTTTGTTTTTTTTACTTTCATGGATTTTAAGTTTTCACATCTCTCTTTCTACCTCTTACTTGGATCATAAGTGATGCTTTGTTTTAAAACTTTTCCTGAGAACTTATTCCCTTTCCTCGTATTTAATGGGATTCGTGGTTTGAACAGTTGCAACCCACGGTGAATTCGTTTTCTAGTTTAACTCTATATTTAGTCTTGATGTTTCGGATTAAAGAACCAATCGTGTAAATGAGTCTCATTCACTATTAATCAGCTAAGCATGGCAATTTATTTGTTCAGAAAACAAAGAGAGGTACTTTTCTGCTCTATGTTAGATGTCGACCATAGCTACATGGAACAACCAGTAACAATTCAATTGACCATCTCTTTATGTCATCTACTCTTCGCACATTTATTTTCCTTTTCTGTCCAACCACTTTTAAAGTTTGCTTAGCTAAGCTAAGCATGTAGTTTTATGTATTTGAAATTAATGAATGTTGTTTGCCCATTGAAATTCGAGTAATAAATTAGAAAGAAAAATCCTTTAATTGATTGGTTTATGGGGAATCATCCATAATTAATGTATTAAAGCAGTAACATTTGTTGGGACCTAGAAAATTTCATTACATTTAATATCAGTTTTGGCTCTTGTAGGGTTCAGAGAAGATTTCTGTATTCAGGTGGGTGTCATTCTTTTGGTGCGTGGAGTCAAATATCCTCTTAAGATATTAGTTTTTGGAGGACCAGAGATGTCTACTGATAGTCTGAATGCTGAATTGTCAAAGAAGACATCACTTTTGGGTTTAAAACTCTGGGTTCTGATAGGAATTTCTGTGGGAGCGTTTATAGTTTTGATTCTTTGTGTTCTATCTGTGTGGGTTACATTTAGGAGGAAAGCTAGAAAACCTGCAGACAAGTTTGCCCTTTCCCAAATACCAAACATATCGAAAGATATTAGAGTCGACAAGGTTGGAGTTCAAAATTTCAATGATCAACCAGAAAATTTATTTCTGAATGTTCGTGATGAATCAAATGATAAAAATTCAGAGAAGATGCTAGTGCATTTGGGAATGAGCAAATCAAGTGATCCTGATAACATCAGCCAATGTAGCTCTATTTTTCATCACGAAAGAGCATGTAGTTCACAGTCAGGGGAAGAAGGAAGCTCTGGGACTGCACGAAAGACGTCTTCGCTTTCATACGCAGGGATTGTGACAGCCTCCCCTTTAATTGGCTTGCCAGAGTTTTCGCACCTTGGATGGGGCCACTGGTTCACTCTCAGGGATCTTGACTTTGCAACAAATCATTTTGCAACAGAGAATATACTTGGTGAGGGTGGTTATGGGGTTGTGTACAAGGGTAAACTAATTAATGGAACTGAGGTCGCTGTGAAGAAGCTTCTTAACAATCTGTAAGCTTACAGTGAAATTGATATCCATTTTGATGCTGTGGCAATACCTATATAATAGTTCATCACGATTCAATTTTTCAGGGGGCAGGCCGAGAAGGAATTTAGAGTTGAAGTCGAGGCAATTGGTCACGTTCGGCACAAGAATCTTGTGCGGCTCCTTGGTTATTGTATTGAAGGAGTTCATAGGTATAATTAATCTGCTTGCATCGGTTTATTATTTTCATGCTATGTTCTCTGACGTTTGCTGATATCATGCTATTTACAGAGCTTCTAGTTATGTATACATTATTTCTTAAAACACCAAATCTTTGTATCCCATGGCACAACTGTATTTGTCATTTGGAATCTCACATTTTCACTTTAAATTTTTGTGGTGCAGGATGCTGGTGTATGAATATGTAAATAATGGAAACTTAGAACAATGGCTTCATGGGGCAATGGGTCATTGTGGTACCTTTGCTTGGGAGGCTCGCATGAAGGTTCTTCTTGGCACTGCTAGGGCGTAAGCTCACACCTGTTTTGACTTGGCTTTATACACTATAAAGACCCCAACGTTTACTATTGTATTGAATGTCAAGTTTGATTGCATGTTGAGCAACTTTTTAAGTTTGGGGCCACTTTTGATCCATTTATTGTTCACCATGCCATAGCTGTGAACCTGTTCAGGCTGGCTGCTGGCGTTTTTATAAGCTTCAACATATCATGCTCTGCATTTTCCTTTGCTTTCTGGATCTATGTTCTTCTCCAAACTTGCTCAGGACTATATTTGATGCTAGATATCGAATTGGAATTTTATTTTCTTGTTCTTCCTTAAATTTGATTGTAGGCTTTCTTATCTGCATGAAGCAATTGAACCAAAGGTTGTTCACCGAGATATTAAATCAAGCAATATCCTGATAGATGGTGAATTTAATGCAAAGGTTTCTGATTTTGGGCTGGCCAAGCTTCTTGGTACAGGGGAGAGTCACATCACAACTAGAGTTATGGGTACATTTGGGTAGGCTTTGATTTTCATTTCCCTTTACTAATGCTTTTCGAATCTATACAAGTATCTACTTAGACAAGTTTCTGTTTTGCTAACCAGTTATGTAGCGCCAGAATATGCCAATACTGGCTTGTTAAATGAGAAGAGTGACATTTACAGCTTTGGTGTCCTGCTGCTTGAAGTTGTAACTGGAAGGGATCCTGTGGACTATGGCCGGCCTGCTAATGAGGTATTACAGGTTTGTTATAAGGATTTGAACATGGAGTTTTTTCTATCCTTAATCTAGAAATCCTTTCCTCACTTGTTCTCTCACATCCAGCTTGTAGACAGATTTGTAAGAATATTTCCTGATCACACTGTATTTACATGGCAGGTCAATCTTGTTGAGTGGTTAAAGATGATGGTGGGGATGAGAAGAGCAGAGGAAGTTGTGGATCCAAATCTTGAAGTGAAACCAGCAACTCGTGCTTTAAAACGTGCTCTATTGGTTGTACTCAAGTGTGTGGATCCTGATGCCGAGAAGAGGCCTAAAATGAGTCAGGTTGTACGCATGCTTGAGGCTGATGAATACCCATTTCGTGAGGTCTGGTCATTACATTTTGATTTTTTTTTGCCTTTTGACATGTTAAGTGGCGGTATCCTTCTAACAATGGTCATACTTGCACGAAGTTAGTATTTCTTGGACCGAGTAATATTTTGGGTGATCATATCATATTTAACAGAGTTATGCTAGGTTACAGATTTAGATCTGGCATGTACACAATGAGAGATATTAGGGAATTTCCATTTTCTAATTTGTATCTAGTCATTTAATTGGTTTCATAACTATATGCATAGGATCTGTGTTGCTCTGTTCCTGTGACAAGATCTTCAAAATAGTGTTTGTCTTAACCTTCTAAGAGACTTTTTCCCTTTTTTTTTTGAGACCTTATAAGCTTCACATTCTAGTGCAACTGTAATGCTTCCATCCTAAAAAGCTGCACTTTTCTTACTTAATTTTGTGTCAAAAGCTTTATGAACTTCTTGTTTCTTTTCTATTAAAGCATTCTCTCCCCTAAACCTACGCTCGAATTTCTGCTCAAAACAGTCAAAAATAAAACAAGAGGTCCAAATCATTTATAGATTGCTGAATCATATTAGTTTACATTACAAATTTTATATATGTTTCAGGATCGTAGGAACAGAAAGAGTCGTACAGCAAGCATGGAAATCGAATCAATGAAGGAGTCTACAGAAACGGAGAATAATGTGGCGGATACGAAGAGCAATGTATCTGAGACAACTCATGGACAGGACTAACAAATATGAGTCGGTACAAAAATTTGGTTTCTGACCGGTGATTCAATACCCACATTAACTCGTGGTCTCGTGAACCTAGAAGATAAGTGAATCAAAGGTATCTTATATATTGGACTGCAAGTCTTGGCCTAGCTCGGTGTTGATAATGCCTTTTTGGAGGGATCCATGAATGCTTCCGAAGGAGTGCCCAAAATTCCGAAAATGGGAGAAAAATGAGGTTCTTAATGTACAGTTGTTTGCTGAGTTTTAATGTACTCCCATAATCATTCTTGGAATGGTGAATTTATTTATTTTGACTCCTTAAAATAATCTTCCGGTCTTACAGTTAAAGCAGTTTTTGATTTTCTTTTACATAAAAACTTTCTCCATTTCATTGATTGAATGCTCGATCTTCATATGCTTGTGTCGCAGGCGTTGATGATTTTCCTTTTATATTAGATTGAATGCCTATATTTTGTTATTTCCTTCTTGCCTAGGAACATTCTTGTCTATGAGTAGTACAATGAAAAGTTACCTTTAAATGCGTTTAACTGGCCAAACGAACAAGAGTACCTGTTCAGCATGATGGCGTCCAAAGATGAGGTCTTTGGGGTTCTGCTTAATCAGAGTGTAATATTACCCCGAGGCAAGATGAAAGCATCCAAACTCTGTGCTTGCTAATTAAGAAGGGCGTTTTCTTTGTTAATCTGCTTGCGAGGCAATATCCAACCCTGTTTTTATTTGTCATTCTGGATTGACCAGCTAAATATGAAGATGACAGCTTAAAAGCAGACCATTCCTTCCGGCAGGCTGCAGCAGCAAATGTTGTGCAACAGTCAAAGTTTTCAATCAATTATAGGGGTATGGACTATTCTTGTCACCGTCGGCAGAAGTTTCAGTACCCTGAAATGCAGATTGATTCCACTTTTTCACATTATAGCGATAAAAAAATATTGTGTTCATATCGGTTGGTGTCAGCGAAAAGTTGTTCTTTTGGCTCCACTCATGCATTTTTCTTACCGTTTCCACTTTGGGACAAGTTGGCCACAAAGTTTGACTAGAAGCGGCTCCATGTTTTTGACATTTTTTTCCACCACGTCCATGTACATGCCGTAACTTAGCCTACACTTATTGCTGTGTTCTTCACCTGCCGTAATTTATCTATCTTTCCGTTCTTTTGTCGGTATTGAAACAGCACCAAGCATCACGCCTTTATTTCACTGTTTAAAAGTTTCACGCTGGCCACTTGTGTTCCTATGTTCCACAGCAGCGCAGCCCATTTGTCGAAGTTGTATGTTTCATTCACGCAACGCAAGCGAGGTGTGGCTTCACGTGGGGACCTGAAGGTTTGGGTAGAATAATAGGCAATCGCTCTCGTCAAATGGTTTCATCATTGTTGTTACAAATAACTGATTAAGCAAAATTAGCACAAGTCATTTATTTATGCGAGTTATGTAACATTTTAACCGCATAAAATAATATTTATAATTTGACTATGATTCATGAGGAATTGTAGATGTCAGAGTCAGAGTCTAAATCCTAGGTATTCTGACGTGCTACATGGAGATAGCTTCTTGGCAGTGCAAGTGACAACATACATGTTTGTCAAAATTATAGGTTATCTCAAATCCTCGTCTGCCCTTGATTTTGGTTGGCATGTTACAATATTTTAATATGACCTACTAATATTTGAGCAATGATCATATTTATTCTTAGGGGTGTGCGACTAAGTTTATATTGAAGTTATATATATATTTATAAACATATACAAGTGTAATTAATCTCACATTTTTTGTGGCTTTTGAAATTATTATTCCACAATATTATTTTGTGAGAGGGTAATATTGAGATACTCTAAAATTTTCTACATCTTCGTTGTGCCTAGGAGGCCTTTGAGGATCATTGTACTCTCTTTCTACTGTAGTAATGTTGGACCCCGAACTTTTGGTGAAAATTAGAAATATTAAAATGAATTCAATGAGTGTTTTTGTATATGAATTGTGTTATAAAAGTTTTTATGCTTGAGAAAATTGATGAGAAAAAGAAATTTATTGGTTTTGATGACTTTGAAGATAAGTTTTGGTTATGAAAGTTTAAGAGAATGAGATGATTAAGATGATTGAAATGGAAGTTGAAAATCAAGAAATAAAAAATGAAAGTGTAAAATATGAAGAATTGTGAAAGTTTGACTTTTTGGAGATGAAAGTTAACTTTTTGATTTAGGCAAATTTTGAGCAAATGATCTTCATGAAATTTGTAGATTTTGTTGAGAGCTTTCTGTAGCCATAAAGTTTGACAGTTTTCAATATCGGAATCAAAAGTTATGAGTTTTCGAAGTTAAGTGTATTTGGCTTTGTTTTGGAAAAATACTATTAAGTATAG
>JANVCL010000002.1:13602941-13621400 GCA_026546855.1 Erythroxylum incrassatum | reverse complement strand
TTTTTCAGGACTCAGAAGAATACCCCGTTAGGCCAACGGGAGTATACTTACAGCATTCAAGTGAAGGATAGAGGTCGAGATCAGTTCGCGTCTGCATTGCATGACTTTCTTTTAACTTTATTGAATTGTATATTTGTATTTGGAAAATGGGCCCAAGTGGCTATTGGAAATTGTGTATCATGATTGAATGAGACCCAAATGGGGTATTGAATTCCGCATATACTGTTTTGAAAAAAAAAGTGTACTGATTGCTGCATAAGTGTTTTAGCACGCTACCCTCGCGGGGCACGGACTCGGATATCACCGTCGATGTTGGGTTCAAGTCGTGTGAGAGTGGGGTGTTACAACAAGACTACATCCAATGAAATAGTTGGTTTCGTGGATGCTGATTATGTTGGTAATCTTGTCAAACATAGGTCTTTTTCTAGTTATCTTTTCACTTTTGGTTGTGATGCTATTAGTTGAAAAGCATCTCTTCAATCTATTATTGCTTTATCTACTATTGAAGCGGAGTATGTTGTAGTCATTGTGGGTGTGAAAGAGGCTATTTGGTTGTGGGGTCTTATCGTTGAGCTTAGTGTTGCATAAGGAGTTGCGTATTTTGATAGTTAAAGTGCTATTCACTTGACAAAGAAAGACTTGTAGGATTCTAAGATTAGGCATATTAATGTCTAACATCACTTTATTATAGAAACTATTGTCAGAGGAGAAGTTCTAGTAAAGAAGATTAATACTTCAAAGAATCTTGCGGATATGCTCCCTAAACCTCTTCCTATTACCAAGTTTCAACATTATTTGGACTTGGTTAGAGTTTGCAACATTTAATTGCCCTCGGAGGTTTATGGTGATGGCGAATTTTATCGAATTTGATCTAAGGTAGAGATTGATGAGAATATAAGTGTCGGAAATCCTCCTCTACCCTTGATTTTGGTTATCATGTCGCAATATTTAATATGGTCCAATAATGTTTGAGTAATGACTATATTTGTTATTATAGGCACAAAACTAGGTTTATTTTGAAGCTATATATCTACATATACTTTTTTATTTAATCTCACCTTTTTTTAGGCTTTTGAGATTATTGTTCCACATTATTTTGTGAGAAGGTAGTATTGAGTGATTGTACTGGTTCTCCATTTGGATGCTGATTTTTGGTTTTATATTTAATACCACCGAAATCTGGTATTGCTTTTTCCATTTTTAATTCTGCTGACTGAAAGCCGATTTCATTCGTGGATGAACAAAGAAGTAGTTGGAACTCACTATATGTAGTTAGTTTGACTCAGTACAGTCGCACTTTCCTGAAGAACACACTAAACTTGAGTATGTAACCTTGGAACTTTGTAGCAAGTACTGATAAAAAGTCCACCCTCTCCAGTGCTTTTCTCAAGCTCGAGGCATTACTATATAGCAAAACATGCATCTCTAATATATATATATGCACACACACATATATATAAATATAAATCTTCACCTGCAAAGACTGTGTCCAATGTCAATTGCTCATTTTGTGAACACGGTTTCTGAAGATACCGTGGAAAGAAAACATGCAGGCTTCGTGGTTTTATTTTTGTAATTTCAGAAAGGATGTTACTTCTGATTGACAAGCTAACAAGAGAATCTTCCTGGTTGAAAGTTGACGAATTTCTCTGCAGTTGCATTTATAAAATTCTAGTGAGCGAACCAGCATCTCGAGGATTTCTCTCAAATATTAATGTTAGCTCAAGAGTTGAGGTCCATGATGTCATGTCACGATCGGGTACAGATTGGTCTGTATTAATTACATTTTGCGTAAATGTTTGAATCATTCCGTGGGGTTTCACACATGATTTTGACTTTAAGGTCGATTTAAGTGCTTAATTTATTCCACGATGTATGGGTATTACTGATTTTAAAGACGGTTTGCTAAGTTATATGGATAGTTATGCTGGTTCTTTGACCCCCCCATCTTGATGCCGATCACAAAATTTAATCCTTATTTTTCAAGTGAAATATATTACAATAGCGCAACAAGACAAAGATGCTGTTCTTACCTGCCTTTTTTTACACTATCTATCAACTTTCTCAAACTTGTATTATAGATACTAGACCGCAACATAAACTAATAGAACATAAGCACAATGAGGAAGTTGGATTTGGGAATCGGTGTTTCTATTTTTCTCCATCTGTTCTTTATTGTAATCAAAGACTTGCGCATCGGTGTTTCTGTTTTCACCTTTTGTTTTTCTTCGTCTTGTGTAGTCTTAGGTTTAAATAATGTTTTAGTCAGAAGTTGGATGTCAATGTGTAGCCATACAAAAGTACGGCTACACATTGACATGCATACATATATACATACATTGACCAACTTAAACTACATTTGACATGAACAAGGCTACAAGAGATTTCCAAGCAACAAACTGCGGGCTCTAACTTGTTTTAGTTCGATTTTCAAGAGCAAACACCATCGATTGTTTTGTATTGTTGCCTCTTACATAGGAAATTGACTAACCATGGATGTATTGATAGTATATATATATATTTTAGTAGGATTTTGAACTTTTTAACCACAAACATGAGATTCAGATGTTAGATTTGTATAATTAAGCATGTGGATATACTTCTCAAGAATTAAACGTTAGACGTGAAATTTGTTGAATTTAGTCTAGCTATTTATTAAGTTTATAAGGGGTTTTGAACAAAGAATAATGGATCTTATCTTATGTACCATAAGAAATCAGTTTTCTTAATGTTATAAATAAAGGATATGTTTGGATTTATTCTAACATTAAGAAATCATTTCAACCGTAGGCTTTGGTTTTGATCTAATAAATACTAGCTTGGAAATCTCAGAAATAAAAAGGAGAAAGAAAAGTAATTTCCAACACAAAACCACTGATTGCATCGATCTCCAGGAACTGCTGAATAATACACTGGGAATAGAAAGGTATCCAAATTGTACATTTTACACATATAAAGTAGAACAGCCCATTAAAAACTTTCCCTTCTTGAGTATTGCGGCCACCATACTTATTGAACTGTGCTCACTCAACAAGGACATGATTCTTTGTAGTACTCTCCCATCAGCACCGTCTCTTCTAATTAAAACCCCACTTCCAGTTTCTGCACTGTCAACCAAACTGCCATTCCTTAAAGGGAAACACTTTCATTAGCTTTACGATGGAGTTATGTGATGAGTAAAGGGTTTCACAGGATCAAGCAGAAGAAGAATACATATATGATATATGTATATGAAGTTGTATCAATAATGATCAATTAAGTCATCATCAAAATGCATTAAATGCATCTCCATACTGCTATTAGCTCATCGGTTCACCCATAAAAATCTGGAGTACATTAACTTAACTACATGAATAAGCATAGAGACTGATAATAAGGTGGTGAGGTGAGAATTTATGGCTCTTGTTTGTGGAAGGAGGGAACTACATCTTGCAACAAGCCATGATCAGGAACATGGGGGTGCCGCTGTTGCTGAAGAGCACTGAGGTTTTGGTAGAGTATGGAACTAGGGTCACCTTGGCCATTTGGTGGAAGCAAACGAGACAAGAGCTCTTGTTGGAAGGTTGATCCCATTGACGTTGACGCTAGAAGTGAAGGTGACAGCATTCCGGCGGCATTGCCTCGAAGCGTTGCTGGACAGTGATGGTTGTGTTGCCCTTCATATGTTGTGATTACAGTTGTTGGGTCTTGGAATGATCTTTCAACATGTTTTTTGACAATGCATTTTTGACTGGTGCATCTGTAATAACTTCTGTAGTTGATCGAAAAGTAATCAGGAAATTAAATAGAGTTAAAATGTAGAATTTTCAAATTCTTATACATTTTGCATGATATTAGAAGTTCAGTTTTCTGTACAAATTCAATGTGAACCATAAAGTAATGATTTAGAGATTGAAAACATAGTATTAAGCATAAGATGAATGCAATTAGGGTTCCAAAAGAAAGGGTAAATGCTGGTCTAACTAGAACTAGAAGAGTTCAAAAACAACAATAACAAAGAGAGAAAAGAAACCAGAACTAGCTAGGAGTGCCCTTATAGTGCATGCAGTGGAAGTTGCATCAGGATTAGATTTGAAACACCACCGTCATAAGAATAAGGCTAACGCCTTTTCGATTCACTCTTTTTCTTGGTTGTTCGTACATTAAGATGATAAGTGCATCTCTTCGTAAAAGTTTGGAGCTAAATCTGATAGAAAACTACTTAGGAATCTATGACACACAAGACAAAGAGATGACATAAAATTTCTTAAGTCTAGATCAAAAGTCTGACAGTTATGGAGATGAGGAAAATACAATTTGGCTATAGTATTCTTTGTGCTGTGTTGTGTGCACCATCAATATGACAATGGAGTAAACTCAAACCTTGGATAAGGGCTGTTCTTCACTGCCTTTTGTCCATATTTCCTCCATCTGTATCCGTCCTCAAGGTGATCAATCTCACTTTTGGTCAAGAACGCAAATCGTGGCTCCCTTTGCTTTTTCTCCTTTTTTGTCTTGTTGGTCATGCTAAATTGAAGGAGAAAGTCAAGGTGAAAAAGTACGACTAGATCTTATATAGTCACAGTCGCATTAATATGTGAACTAAATTTCTTCTTAAATAGATGCAAGAATAAGCACTATATTAGGGTTTGCAGTCTATTATTTAATTACTAGTTTAATGACCAAACTTCAAACATAAACATCCTATCAATTCTAGGTTTATATAAGACTGATTTAAAGATAAATCTCAGTTTGTCTTTTTGCAATAAAGAGGGATTGCAAGTGTTGGTTTTTTCAACAACAAATTTTGGAAGAATAAGCAAGGAAATTTCCAAGTGGTAAAATTCAGACCGGTTCTTGATCAGAAAACTTAGGCAGTCTGCATAAGAAATTAATCAATACAATGGCGTGAAAACTCTATCCATCTTTAGAGGAAAGCATTAACAGGAGATGTTTGTGTTCTTTTACCTTTTTACACACAGACACACATATATACATATACAGAAACTATAGTAAGTAAAGGGAATCAAAGAACCTACACTTTCTTTGACTTTTCATCCGCATCTTCACACTGATCTTTCTGCTGCTTATCTTTCTTCCCGATCTTCGCAGCACCTTCTTCGTTCGGTGTATCATTAGAGGAAGAAGATACGGAGGAGTTTGGAGTGGATGGATTGTTATTATTTTCATTAGCCATCCCAGCTCCAGCTTCTCCAGAACCAACAAGAACAGCATTTTTGCTTGTAGGGTAGTCTTCGATGGGACTAATAACCTCGGAAGAGGAGCAAGACATGTCAAAGGCTCCTGACAAGGAAGTATAATCCATGGAACCATGTAAGCAGTCAGTGAAGCTCAAAAAGGAAGGATCAAAACCTTGCAAGCTGTGAGTTGGGATTGGGTGATTGTTGTAAAAAGAAGAATTGTCACTGAAGAAAGGGAAGAGTGAGGTCCTGGTGGTTGCTCCCTGTTGCTGGCTGTTGAGAAAAGGATCATATTGGTAATTTGTAGGTTCCTCCTTTTCATTTGACATAGAAGAGGTTGTAGAAGAAGAAAAAAGAGAGATAAGGAAGAGGAATGAAACCAGAGGAGAGTAAAAGGTAAGGCAAAAGGAGTGCAAAAAGGGTTATTGGGAGGAGGGGAAGTTTTAGTTAAGGTGTTCACTAAATTTGGTCTTATAAGAGAGGGAAAAAAAAGAAAAGAAAGAACAAGCTTTATCTCGAGAGACAAAGGTATTAATTCTTTTGGGTGGTAGCTAGGTTTGGCTAATCTCCACTCTCATCCCAATAGGTTAATAAATCAAACAGACTCAACCCCACTCATATATGCATGTATGTATCAGATAAAAAGAGAACATAGCTGATGGTCAAGTTGATTAACTATTATATTAATCAACCTTGTCTTGCACTGAGCAACATTGATTGAATCCTTAGCAGGGTGCATCATTGGAATTATTGCATTCTTTCATTCAACAACTTTCCTACTTACCAAAACCAAACTTCCTACGGCCTAATTCAGGAACAAATATGTAAACTTGTTAATTAATCATCACTTATGTTCTTAACAAAACCAATGCTTATCTTATAATTAAAAGACAAGAGGTACAAGGCTGTTAAATTATAGGTAAATGGATTTGGAAATTGAGGCATGACAGGCGATTATAGGGGGCAGAGTTGCAGGTCAAGATCAATTACAAGGGTCAAGCGAGAGAGTCGATGGCGTATAAATGGTCAATACCTTGAGCTATACGGTTTTTAAATAGGGGTATCATTAGTCTTACACGTGTTATGGGATTGGGCACCGTCGTTTGACCGAAGTTGGCACGTGGTAGACATTTCCCCTTTGTGACCCTCTTCTCTTTATGTATATATTATGTATGTGTTTTTATTTGTATATGTGATTTGTGTATCATCATCATAAGCATGATGACAATCATATGCCTTGCTGATTGGACCCTTACGTCATCCTCCTTTTCTCCGTTACCTTCCGAATTTTGTGGCTTACTTCGTGTTCCATACACATTACTCTCTTCTTTTTCTGGTCAAACTGCCCTTCTCTTGAAAGGACTGTCACTTTCTCCTCTTCTTTCTTTCTTTTAAATCGGTATAAAGAGATATTATTTTGTAATGTTAAACGTTATATATGCGTTTCACGCCCATCAAAATTAAAAAAAGGGAATAGCAATTACAAAGTGTTCAATATTTTAGATTTTTCATTTCAAAATCTATTTTTAATTTTTAATTAAATAGTTAAATTTTTTAAATTTAAAATAAATTAATTTAGAATTATTTTTATTAATATTTTATTGATATAATTAATAAAAACGTAAATATTGACATTTAAAAAGGTAACAAGATTTTTAAGTCTCTTTCAATAAGT
This sequence comes from Erythroxylum incrassatum, assembly GCA_026546855.1. Classification (NCBI taxonomy): domain Eukaryota; kingdom Viridiplantae; phylum Streptophyta; class Magnoliopsida; order Malpighiales; family Erythroxylaceae; genus Erythroxylum; species Erythroxylum incrassatum. The sequence continues at coordinate 13,614,545 of JANVCL010000002.1, read as the reverse complement.
ACATTAATTGTATATTTGAAACATGATTACTAATTTAATATTAAAAATTTACACAACAAAAAAGATTTCACATTAATCCTCGAAGTATTAGTCTTTACGGTGACATTAATAAAATATCAATGAAGACACTATTTTGATTTTAGTTGTCAAATTTTAAAAAAATTGGATTTCTTAATTAAAAAATTTAAAACATCAGATATTGGATTAAAAATTGACACATTTTAAATCCTTTTCTCAAATAAAAAATTTAAAATATACAATTGATTACTTATAATTAGATATGAATATAATTCGTAAGTATTTGAAAAATGAAACTTATATACAAATCAAACTAAAAATTAAAAATTAGAAATCAAGTTAACATGACAAAAATTTTAATATAAAATATATTTAAAATTAAAAAATTCCTTGCATGATATTAAATAGTCACTTGCCATTTAAAACGATGAAGATCACTTAAGCTAGAATGATTTTGTATGAAGAAAGACTTTGCAAGGCCGAATTGAACCTAAAAGCCTACTACTTCCAATTTATTGGAAGGAAGAATGGTTTCTGAATTCAACGAACCCCTTTACGGTATTCAAAGTAAATTTCAATTACTTTGAAGGAAAATATGAGCTTTTCCAGCGGAGTAATTGTAGAAGTGATTGTCTTTGTCATAATAGTGAAATTAATACTTCTATCAAGTAATTGACTCTTAAATTTATACCTCATAAAGTAATCACATAGACAACTTTTCTGCTAGACAACTTTTCTGCTATGTAAATTTCCCAAAAAAGAACTTTCTCCAATGTTTCTTCTTGACCCTGTTGAAATGGTGGGTTTGTTTTACGCAGAAATGACAATGAGATGACCTAAAGATGTTTTTAATGAGTTGATTCATGGACTAAGTTATGATTCAGATCGATTCAAAGTTCAAAGAGTTAGGTCTTGAATAGGCCTGAGCTTCTTCTCGAATTCAATTAAAAATGACGTTATTTTATACTTTTAATTTTAAGAAAGTTATTTTAAAAAATTGACAGGTTGACCATGAGCTGACCCATTACCCATCCCTAATTTTACAGTATAAGGGCTTTCTTAATTAATCTTCATAATTAACCCAGCAAGGTCTTCCATTTTCTTAATTGTTTTCAATTATATGGTCTACACCAGGTAAGCCATACTCATTAGAATATCCAAGGTGAGAAATTAATTAATTAACTGTACTCTCTTCTTTATTACTATCCTCTTTGTTTTGTTTGTATTAAGGTTGTTGCCACTAATAATAGCATTTTTAAATTTAATTTCATATAACTGAGTGAGATCTAATTAATTATAAATTCAAGATTGGAATTAAAAATTAAAAATTATAGTAACTGCTGACAGCTTTTGCCTGTTTTTAACTTTTATACAATTTTTAGCTAATAAATCGGAGGGGATACTGAAGAAAAGTATATTCCTCTGCCGACATGCAAACGTAGACAATTTTACGTCCATTAAATTGCGGAGAAAAGCATGTACTTTATGTTTAGAACCGTGACAGAGCATTCATGCATTCATTTTATATGTTACTATTTATTAGATGGATCATAGTCAATAATAAGATGAGAACAGAATAATGAGATAATGTGATTTGTTTTTATATTAAGAGTTTTTTAAAAATCTGTACGTTATGGAACAAGATAAGAATAGAGTAACGAGAACATAATAGAGTAACGAGAACAGGTGATCTGCTACATGTTAATTCCTTTGAGATATATGTGTTGTCTTATTACTTTTGTCATTTATTGTTTTAGGTTTGAGGAGAATGCCCTTTTCAAAGCTTATGTTTCCATATAGATGCTGAGATCGGTGCATCCGTTTTCTTTTCTGTTTCCACAGCTGCAATGAACGGCATCATCCGTTTTCTTTTTTGTTTCCACAGGTGCAGTGAACCGCATCAATGAAGGAGAATTTGCACATGCTTAAGAGAGAGTAATTAAGCAGGAGTCTTATCTAGAAAGAATATATTTGCATTGCGATCTTAATTAAGATCGCCATGGAATAACATGTCTCTATTTGGTCTAGGCCGCAAAATAAGAAAGAAACAAATCTGAATAATGATGAACTGGGAGATTTAGCCTACCCTACCCTATTAGAATATGAAATAAAGTCAATATACTACGTAGGGCAAGTTGAAGTATCATTTAGTGAGAACAATTTCTAATGATCAATAAATAAACATTTTTAATTTAATCTGTATAAATTAGTTTTGCGATTCTGACAAGGGCTACGAGTATTCATTGTTTCCTAATCACAGTTTAAAATTTGAATATTATACAATATAAAATTATCTGGGGTTAAACGTCGTTGTTAGGATCCATGGTCTATGCGACTCTGGCTACGGAATACCTGCAAAACAAACAATGGCATGTCGGGAGTTGATTCCCGGGAGGCCCCTCCGACACTCAAGTCAGTCTCTCTGTGAGGGTTTTGATTATAACCAGTAGGAAAAATAGGATTGTGACGACATACCTGAATCGGGGAGGAATAGTACCTTATATACCTGAGATTACTGTTAGGTTTAGGTCTTTACGTGAAGATTTACGTTTGCATGGAAGATCATCTCCTGCAACCGGACCGTCGACATTTGGGCCTGGAGTTGGGCCTTGTATGGCCGGCCCAGCCTACCTAACCATATTCATTTTATGAGATAATATATTTAGAAGTAGATTTTATGATTTTTATTATATTGTTTTATTATGTCTATATTGAGATGTAAAAATATAAAAAACTTATTTGATTACTCTACGATTTTGTAATTTTATGAATATAGTCAAAATTATTACAGGAAAATATAGACTTATGATTATGAAGCAAACTTTTCGTTGAAAGAATAAGGTACAATTGTTTCAAATTCAACTTACCAAATCTGCAAGGGAGAAACATTCTGTGTGTAAAAGAAGCATACATCTCCAATGAAAAATGGTATTCATCAATATGACTAGTGATGGTATTTACGCATGTCGGTCGTCTTATCAATCAAATTGGTTTTAAGGTCAAATCATAATCAGCAAGCCTTAAAACTTGAGAGAATTACATGAATTTATTGGACCACGTTTTCTCTTTTTATACCACACTTGCAACGATGATAATAATTGGAGTGAAGATGGCCTTTCTTGTGATTTTTCTTTCCCATCGTATGACAAGTGCAAATGACAGACGGAAATATGACTTCAATTCAATCTTCAATGGTGGGGAGGATGAAATGTAGTGAGTGGTTATGTCCACTCCAAGTTTGCTTGACAGAGAAGAAGAGATACTGATTTTTTTCACACAATGTAATGAAAAGATGAAGAGATGATACTGATTCGGGACCATCCTTTGAAGAGCTTGAGATTGTTGGCTTTTGTTAGAGGTTTTATGCAGTTAATGAAAATACAAATAGGACATATGATTTTTAGTCAAAGGGGGGCAGGTTTTTTGTTAGGTTTATATAGTACCCATGAATCTTGAGGGCTTGGACATGGACAAAGACACAGAATAACAATTTTTTTCTTAATAAAAATTTTCTAAACCTATTTCTGAATAATTAATTTACCCTATGGACACAATAGCTGTATTAAGAAACAATTTATAGGACCTCAATTTTGTTTACAAACTGAAAATTATGATAAGTTGCTTGTGAGTAAGTTTTCATTGGCATAGTAATTATGTACGCATATATACAAAAGCTTGCATTTTTAGTAAACTTGTTCAATTGGGATAGGCATAACCGCACAAATAATAGATTAATATTTGTCTAAGTCTAGTATTATAGTAATTTTAGTTTTAAATTTTTGTCTACATCACAAAATCCCATCTTATGAGTTCACATCAGGAAAATTGCACGCAACTTGATTATTCATTAGTAAAGCATGTTCTTTTTTATTATATATTTTTATTAATTGGTAACCTGTACAAAATTGATTAATTGATTAAGTTAATTATGTAGTAGTAATAAAAAGATATTAAATAAAATTTCTGCCTCAATATTTTTGTAGATCATAGAAATTAAAATGAACAAAAGTTGAATTAGTTTTACATTATGAGTTTTGTTTAAATTATATGTCAAAAGATATAAATGATTATAATTACTACGTCTTATATGTTTTAAATTTTGAAATTAAGTTAATGCAGTTCGAAAGATAAAGTTTACATCAAAAGTAAAACCAAAACTAGATAGAGCCAATGAACACAGTAAGAACCAAAATTAAAGATTCGATTAAGATAATGAGTCAAATCTCTCTTTTAAGGTTTCTGATTGATTTTTAGTCACCCCTATTCTTATATTACTTATAACCAACAAGTTTGCCTATCTTGTTCTCTTATTTATCTTTCTTTTTTAGCATGAGGATATCTTTTTACTCACTAGTTAACAGCTAGCCCTTTTCTCTTTGACCTTCCTTAGTAACACCTCGGGCTTTTTGTATTCTCCCTCTCCCCTTTCCAGCTCCCTCTCAGCTTAATTCTTCAGATGTCCTTGTTAACTCATTCTCTTTTACTCCTCCATTATCTTTGCCAACTTTATTTCTACATCATCCTTCCAGAGTTAATAATCCCTCTTTGACCAGCTTACTCCTTTAGCTATTGGAATCATCCATCTTACTTCTTTGTTAGAGTTTGGTTTAGATAAGACTTCTTCCTCTATTATAGTTATTTGCAAACCTCTCCCGCCCTCTCCATAAGCTTCCTATTCCCCTCCCAAAGACTAGAATTAAGTGGTTGGTAATAGAAAGCCTTCATCAAACTTAAGCTAATTCCTTTAGTAAAGAACTCTCCCTCCTTAATCATTTTCCATCCTTTATAGGTTCTTCAGGTAGGTGTAGTGAAGTGTAATACTACAATTGTAGTTTTCTTTCATGATAAATGTCCTAGATTTCCTTCAATAAAATCTTGGGTTGAAGCCCTGTGGAATAAACTTGATATGGAGTAAGTTAGTCACTAAGGAGGATTAATTCCTCTTCAAATTTTAAAATGAAAAGGAATGACATAGGTAATGGATTCAAGTTCATGGCATTAAAGGGGGGGGGGGTTGTTTGCAAGACAATGTTTCTTATGAAATAGAATCTTGTAATCTAGTTGGACAAAGCCTCTCTCAGGAATATCCCTCTATGGGTATTCTTCCATAATATAACCCCAGAGTACTGGTCTAAATTGGGATTGAGGTATTTTGTGAGTATCGTAAGGAAGTCTTTAATGCTTAATGAGCAAACTATAATTCTAAAGAAGATAGGATTTGTTAAAGTTTGTATTGAAGTTGATAGAGAAGCTAAACTATTGAATACACTTAAAATTCTTAGGTTTGGTGAGGGAGGTGGGTTAATCCCTACTAAAATATCTATTTCTTACTCTTGGAGACCTATCCAGCCCACTTAAACTAAGGTTTGAAGGGAAAAAACTCGTCCCTTTAATCTATACCTCTTTCTAGCAACAATTCTCTAGGTTCAACAACACCTCAGGTTTTTGATAAGATTAATATCCCTATTAATCATGATATCCCTTCCTCTTCATACTTACCAGTGGCTTCTATTAGTAGCTCCCCCTCTTTTACTATCATCAAACCTTCAAAATTAAATAGTCATATAGCTCCCACTCTTACAAGCTCTTACCCCCTCTACAAGAATTGGTTATAAATCAGCCAATGGATAACTTGCCCCTAATTTTTCTTATCAAGTTAGGTGATTATAAACTAAACCCTCAAACATCTTTAAAACCTGATATGCAAGGGATCTAGAAAGTGATAAAAGAGATTCTTCTTCTCCTTAAGCTACTTGAAGAATATCAAGTAGGAAGCAAAAAGAAAGTGCTTGTTAGCCCCATCTAACCCATGATCGTTATCTAGAATGTAAGGGGTTTGAATTAGCCTAAGAAAAACAAACCATGTAAAGTAATCTCAGATAGAATATATTCTATTAATTGGTCTACTGGAAACTAAAATTAAGGAACTAACTCTTTTTAAAGGTATATAGTTTTTTGGAAATAAATGACAAGCTCTATCTAATCATGCCACTTACTATTAGGAGAGAATTATTGTAGCCTTTAACCTTAAAGCTCTTTAAGTTTTGTCCATTTAGAAATTTGATCAATTTTTGTAGTTGTAATTTTAATTTTGGTTGCATTAGGAAGTAGTCCATATAACCTCTATCTATGCCTATAATTTTACGTTCCAAAGAAACATCTTATGGAAAGATCTTAAGGAGCTAGCCAAAAGCATCAATGGCCTTTAGATTATATTAAGAGATTTCAACTGTAATTTTTTTCTATCAGAAAGTTGAAGGCTCGGGAATAAATTTTAGGAATGTTGATGACGAATTAAAATTTTTTTTGGACAATATTGATCTTGTGGATTTATCCTTTAGTGATAACTATTTTACCTAGTCTTATAAACAGGATGGCTCTTTCCTAATTAGGAAAAAGCTTGATAGGGAGATTGTTAACTTAATTGGATAACAACATTTCCTAGTAGTACATGTTTCTTCATTACCTCGTGGATTTCTAACCACTCTCCTCTTGATATTAATCTGAACTCTCATATGAGAAAGCTTCAAATACCCTTTAGATTCTTTAATTTTCTAAGCAAACTTAATGGTTGTGAGAATATAATAACTAGAAGATTAGAAGCCTCAACAGTGGGATATGAAGCCCATAAATTCCTTAGAAAGTTGGATATAAAGAAACTTTATATAGATCATTTCATATATAATTTTCTTAAAGCAATTGAAGTGGTTAAGAATGAGCTTCAACACAAGAGAAACTATATGCAAAACCTCAAAATGTGACCTTGAAATTGCAAGAGAAATCAAAGCTAAATTCCTACCTTTCCTCTTTTAAAGCCTATAATTCCCTGCGTAAGTAAAAGTCTAGAATCTCTTGGCTATAAGAATGAGGACTCCAATTCAACATTTTTCTTTAGTTCTATCCAATTTAAAAGGAATATTAATAAAATATTTGGCATTATGTACCTTAAAGGCAACCTTTGCTTTGATCAGGATAACATATCGATTCTCAATTACTTCAAATTTTTCCTTGGTACTGAAGTTGTTTCCTCAAGCTCTTTTAATTTATTATCCAAATATATCAATCCTTACCTTAAACAAATTCAAACCAATTCTCTTATATCCCTAATTACTAATCATGAGATCAAAAACAAATTTTCAGTTTCAATCTAGATAAAGCTTTAGGACCTGACGCATTTAATGTATATTTCTTCCAGAGGTCCTGGAACTTACTAGGAAATTATATGTTTAATGTTATCAATGAATTCTTTTCAAATGTTATTCTGCTTAAAGAACAAAACAAAACCTTTATAAGCCTTGTTCCCAAAATTCTAACACATCATCTTTTCAAGACTACATGCTTGTTTCTTATTGCAATATTCTTTATAAAATCATTTCAAATATCCTAGCGTTAAGAGTTAAACCTATTATGAATGACTTAATCAATATTTATCAGTCTACTTTCACTCTAGGTTACAATATAGGAGATAGTCCTTTAATTGCTCAGGAAATATTTAAAGATTATCACTTCAAGAAGGTTATTAAAGGCTACTATATAAAGATAGATTTCTCAAAGGCTTTTGACATTGTCAACTAGAAATTCATCCTTCACACCTTGCAAGCCTTTGGTTTCCTTTTAGCCTTTTCCAATTATATTTACCAATGCTTGTTCACTGCATCATTTAGTATATTTATAAATGATGAACCTATGCCTATGTTCAAAAGGGTTAAAAGGATCAAACAAGTGAATCCCTTATCACCCTACATCTTTGCACTGGTTATTGAGGTACTCATCAAACTGATCTCTTGGTACATTTTTTAATGAAAGCCTTTCAATTTTCACTTTAAATGCAAAAACTTGAAGCTCTTTAACCTATAATTTGCAATTCCTAATGGATTGTTTTCAATAGTTCTCTAATGTTGCTAGCCTTTCTATTAATAAGAGGAAAGTTCAAATCTTCATATCGCAAGTCTTTAGCTCCCTAGAACATGAATTAGTACCTTTATCTAGTCTTCAATTGAGTAAAGCACCTTTTAAATATCTAAGATTACCAAATACCTTGCAAACTTATTTATAATGATTGAAAACCACCATATGATATGTTCTATAATGAAAATGCAATTGGAAGTGCAAGGTACTAACATATGAAAAAATGTTAATTAATCTCATATGTTCTTGGCAGCTTGCATATACACTAGAGCTCTTATGTAGCCTTGTCTGTTAAAATCATAAAAAATATTGAAAGAACCCTTAGAAACTTTTTATGGAGTGGATCAAGGGATCCCTAAAGTCAAACGGAAAAGGAAATTTGTCTACTTAGATCTCCTGGTGGACTTGGGATTAAGTTTATTCGAATCATAAACAAAACATTTATGGCTAAGAGAATCTTATACATGAAGGGTACTAGCTTTTGATACATAAAGGCCAATTGTAACAGTTCCACAGCCACTAAATTTCTCTTAAAGCTCAGGGAATTTATGGCTAAGGAAATAAAGCATACGATAGGAAGTGGGGAATAAACTAGCTTTTGGTTTGACAATTTGACATAAATTAACTCTTTATACCTTCAGCTCTCCTTTTCCTCCATACAATTGGTAATCCCAATTGATGCTAAAATAAATGTGGTAATAAGGAAGACCCAAAAGAGTTTTCCTCATAGAGGGGTGGCTCCACTTATTGCTTAATTCCCTAGCTATTGTCCTAACCCTTCCAGATTAAGAACTTCTCTAACCCCTCTTGTGATTTTCTTTTTAATCCATTAACTTAAGAAGTTCTCTGGGCCGAATTTGTTTTGGTTTAAGGATCATGTGCCTAAGTTCTCTTTTATGTTATGGATTACTATTAGAAATAACCTTATGACCTTAGAAAAATGACTTGGACTAACTTCTCTCATTGTATTCTATACTTAGAAGCTCCTAAGACTATGTACCATATATTTTTCTCTTGTCTATACTCTTATCTTAATTGGAAGTGTATATTGGAATGCTATTGCCTACATTATCATCCATGTTCTTACGAGAAAATTATCCAATGGGTCTTGAGAGTTAAACAAAGTAATTCAATTAACTTTATGTTCTTACGAGAAAATTATCCAATGGGCCTTGAGAGTTAAACAAAGTAATTCAATTAACTTTAGGATCTTCGAGCTATGTTTCAACTATGTTTTTTTATGAGATTTGGAGAGAAAATATTTGTAGAAGATTCCTAAATTCTAAGCAAGAACCTTAAACATTAAGCAAAATAATGTATGTTAGACTAAGGGAATTACTGGTTGCTAAAAGCCTTCACGGTTATTGTAGTAAAGCGTGTAAAGAAAGATGGGCTACTTTAGAGTTTGAGGAACTAATTAGATTGGAAAACAATGAGTTTAATCTCAAGCTTCTTCTTCAAATGCTATGGAGACCCAAGGAAATATTTTTTTAAGGAATTTATTAAATATTTGGTTGATCATAATTGTACCTTATGCAAAAGTGTAAGAGTATGTAAACACATTAAATAGAGGAGCTATCCCCCATCTATAGAAACTGAAAATGGAACTAGAAGAAGAAGTTTCAAGGTTGAACCTATAAGAAGTTTAATTTCCTTCTTTGTGATTTATGCATTACAATCATCCTCAAGTGGAATTATAGTCTTTATAGTTAGTAAACTTCTGAATTAAATACTAGAGCTATTCACTTAATGCTAAAAACTACTCCATAGACACCAGTCACACCAAGTTCTCCATCTTCATCCTCGAGTTCCATCTGAAACATAAAGGTATAAGTAAGATCATAACCAAAAATGGAACATATAAAGGATAATGCAAGATAAATATAATGAAAAGAAGAGGGAAGTAACGAGTCTCCTATAGTACACCTATACGGAAGGTATCATTTACATGATCGACATGCTATTGGCTACAACGGTGAGTTATGTCTCTCAAACATATGAGTTCCTGATTGAATGCTTTTACGAGTATTACATTGTTAGATCCTGAAAATTTTTCTAAATTACTTATTAATTGTTAAATTATTTATTTATGTTATGTTATGTTTGTTTAATTATTTATTTTTATAATTGAGTCATTAATTTAATAGCCATGAATAAACATTGAAAATTTGATGGAAAGAATGGAATTTAGTTAGAATTAATGTGGTGTTAAGTGGATTAAAGGAGTTAGAGACATAAAAGACAAAAGCAGGGGCAAAATTGGAAAGGCCAAGTAAGTGAGGGGTAATTTTGGAAGAATAAGCTAAAGATTAGTCTTGAATTAGAAGAAGAAGAGAAAATGTCGTGAGTGTGAGAAGAGGAGAGAAGAGAAAACATGAGAGAAAGAAAAGAAGAGAAGAAAAAAAAAATCTAAGAAGCTAGGGAAGAAGGAGGAAAATCATGGGAAGAAGAAGAAATCAAGCTTCTTAAGGTAAGTTCATCATCTTTTCTTCTTGCTTTATCGAAGAAATGAGTTGTGTTGAGAATGAAGGAGCTTTAGAGAGAGAAAGAGGTTTTGTGTTGGAAGATGATTGAGAGACCCATTTGATTTTTAGGGTTTCTAAACTAGGTTTTGGCTTTTCTAATCTAGATAGACCATGGGTAAGTTAATGCTAAGCCTAATTTAGCAATTATTTCATTTGTTATGATTTTGAAGTTTTAGGGGTTTTATTGAATTGGATTTAATGGAAAATTAGTTTGTTTTAGGAAATCAAGAAAATCCTACACAAGACCAAGGAGAAGGGCCAAATTGAGTTTAGATTTTCAAGAGTTATAAGGTGGCTAAAAGATTTATGGTTATTGTGTAAATGGGCAATGTGCCTATGTGTGTGTGCATATGCTTGAATTTCTAAATTATAAATTGTTGTGATGTGGAAAATGCATTATGATGTGTTTTATGTTATGTTATGCATTAAAAGATGTATGACATTTTGATATGGTTAAATTGTGAGCATGATCATGCTATGCCTTGGAATTGTATCATGGCATTTTGATTTAAATGGAAAGAAGAAAAAGCATGAGATTATGAATTTGTTATTGATTGAATTAAGCATGAGAGTTGATTGTGTTTGGACAAGAGTGGAACCATTTCGTAGTCACGTACATGTTGACATAAAGCCTTCTCCTTGCTGCCCGCTTGTGGCATACGAGATCTGAAAAGTAGACTCGTTTCGTTCACGGAGTAAACTTCGGTTTCTCTGTTTCATTCCATAAAACCCTCGAGTCATTTGTTTGTACATTTGCATTTTGATATGTTAAGTTATGTTGTAATTTGAGTGTTTTGTTTTGATGATAAATTACATCCAATATGTTTTATGTGATGATGTATTGAATTATGAGTTGTGAATTGGAATTATGTACGCTGAACTCACATTGCTAGATTAAGATAAGACGTGTATGCCTATATGAATTTTCACATATATGGTTGATTGTATGGCTCATTGCCAATGGCTGTACATATATCAGCCACTGACCTATATAGCTCAACCCATCATTTTCCCTCCTCAGGTGCAGAACGAGAAGATTAGTAATCTTTGCAAGGCATTCGAAAACTCCAAGATAGCTAGAAATCTTTTGTACTAAGTTAGTGACTAATTTGGATAGCTTTATAGGCATATCAAACATGAGCATCCTTTTGTA